>CAJQZJ010032578.1:2878438-2916236 GCA_907164525.1 Lophiomys imhausi | reverse complement strand
TTCTTCTTCTTCTTCTTCTTCTTCTTCTTCTTCTTCTTCTTCTTCTTTTCCTCCTCCTCCTCCTTCTCCTCCTCCTCCTCCTCCTCTTCCTCCTCCTCCTCCTCCTCCTCCTCCTCTTCCTCCTCCTCCTCCTTCCCTTCTTCTTCTTCTTCTTCTTCCTCTTCTTTTAGATTCTTTGAGACAGGGTTTTTCTATATAACAGCCTTGACTGTCCTGGACTCACTCTGTAGACCAGACTGGCCTCGAACTCACAGAGATCTGCCTACCTCTGGCTCCTGAGTGCTGGGATTAAACGCCTGGCTGCTGGCTTGCTTCTTATGGCTTGCTCAGCCTGCTTTCTTATAGAACCCAGAACCACCAGCCCAGGGATGCCCCCCCACCCCCACCCCGCAATGGGCTGGGCCTTCCCCATCAATCACTAGTTAAGAAAATGCCTTACAGGCTTGCCTATGGCTACAGCCAGATCCACAGAGGTATTTACTTTCCCAGTTGAGGTTCCTTCCTCTTAGACGACTTTTGCATATATCCAATTGACATAAAACTATCCAACTCAATAGCCTAAGCTGGCCTTGAACTCATAGAGACCCTCTTGCCTCTGAGTGCTGAAATTAAAGCCATGTGCCATTGTGTCTGGCACATGGGAACTGTGTCAGCGGTGCTCATGCTTGTCCGAGGATTAGAATTTCTGGGGAGGAATGATGCCTGGGTCTCTCCTGGGGGGTTTCATTGACTTCATCAGAGGAGAGGCCTGGGTTTCAGCAGTGTGACCCGATAAACAGGCTCTCCATCTCAGGTGGGCCAGTATACTGACAAACCCTTCCTAAGCTGAAAATGTCATAAGCCAAATGAACCGTAACCCACCGATACGCTAGAGCCATGGCACAGTACCCTGCACCGTGTTAGCTGTCCTTCCTCAGAACTGAGGCCTGACTGGGAGCTGGGCTGGCTGTCGAGCCATGGCACCATGAGAGAGGATCTGACGGAACATCAGAAGATCAGGAAGAGATACAAAAGCAAACCTGCATCTTCTACTCTCTCACCATCATGAAGCAGAAAAATCTCATGCTGATGATTATTTGTACCAAAGACAACCCCCCATCCCTGCCTGGCCAAAACCCATCTCCAAATTTGGCTGTACGAATAGTCATGGTTTAACCTTTGGGTTAAAAGGGCACATAATTCAAGCCAAATTGTATGTGGTCTGCGCTAAATGCTATTGCTACCACTTCAATAAGCCAATTTAGTTTTCATTGACTTGGTACGAATTTAAAAGTGTTTTGTTTTTGAGACAGGGTTTCTCTGTGTAGCCCCGGCTGTCCTGGAACTTGCTTCTGCAAACCAGGCTGGCCTCAAACTCAGAGATCTGCCTGACTCTGCTTCCTGAGCGCTGGGATTAAAGGTGTGTGCCACCACCTCCCAGCTCAAGATTTTTTTTTTTTTTTTTTGCTTTTTCGAGACAGGGTTTCTCTGTATAACAGCTCTGGCTGTCCTAGACTCACTTTGTAGATCAGGCTGGCCTCGAACTCACAGAGATCCGCCTGCCTCTGCCTCCCAAGTTCTAGGATTAAAGGCGTGCGCCACCACAGCCCGGCCCAGCTCAAGATTTTTAAATTTTTAAATTTTTTCTGTATGAGTGTTTGCCTACACATATGCATGTGTCCTACAAGCATGAACTGCCACAGAAGCCAGAAGAAGGAGTATGATCCCCTGAATTGGTGATACAGGCAGTTATATGCCACCATGTGGGTGCCGTGAACCAAATCCAGGCCCTCTGGAAGAACAGCCAGTGCTCTTAACCCCTGAGCCGTCCCCTCAGCTGCCTGCATTGGTAAGCTCTGATTCAACAAGCTGTTAGATTTCTTAAAATCATGTAGTCATTTTAAAGCCTCAGGTCAGCTGGGTTTCTGAGGGGCCATGTGTGATTTTGTCAGTATTTAGACTCTGACATAATTCGTCACCCCAGGAATACCCATTACTTAATTCCATCCTAAGCAGTTATTAAGAAACTAGTTATTAAATTTAAATGCTGGTAGTTTTACATAAGTTTGATTAATTCAACCTATAAAAATTTGATTCCTCAGATTCATACAGCTACAGCCTTAAGGAAGTCAGAATGGGTTGGGGAGCTGCTTCATTTTGAAACATAATTTACAGTATAAATTTCTACAATAGCACGAATTGCTTCATTCAACCCTGCACATTCGCTGACAAACTGGTTATTAAATTGAAACACTGTTGTTAGAAAGAGACTGATTCTGCTTCCTGCCTTTGATCTCATCCTAGGGACTGTGTCACAGATAGCACGGATCTGCTGGGTCTACTAAACTCTGTAAAACATTAATGGATGTTCTGTCCACTTGGTACCTCATGTCATACTTGGCCCATGAGGTGGCCTTCCTGTGAAGTGACACACTCAGGCTCCAGCAAACTTCCTGTTCACCATTTCCAGTGAAATGCTACATTAGAGAGGGTCCCTGGGGTCCCTTTAATTCCAGCCCTGGGGAGGCAGAGGCAGGGGGATATCTGTGAGTTCAAGGCCAGTCAGAGTTATTTAGTGAGAACGTATCTGAAAGGAAGAAAGAAAGGAAGGAGGTAGGGAAGAAAGAAAGAAAGAAAAGAAAGGACAGACAGACAAAAGTCCCGGATACCCCGCCTCCCTAGACGCTCTGATCTGGCCATGGGTTTGGGATTCATGAGCCTCTGCTGATGTGTCCACAGTTGGACTAACAGTATTAGACAACCACCGGCCTCTAGCCACTAAGACCTGCTAAAGCCTGCAAGTTAAAAACCAGGGAATTCTATGTGTCTGTGTGGCTATTTTGCTCTCTGCCAAATGAGGGTCTGTATTAGTCAGGGTTCTCTAGAACTTACAGAATGAATATATCCACCTATCACCTATCTATCCGTCTATCTATCCACCTATCACCTATCTATCTGTCTATCTATCCACCTATCACCTATCTATCTATCTATCTATCTATCTATCTATCTATCTACCTGTCTGTCTCTCTGTCTATCTACCTATCTATCTGTCTGTCTGTCTATCCATCTATCATCTATCTATCAATCTATCATCTATCTATCTATCTATCTATCTATCTGTCTGTCTGTCTGTCTGTCTATCCATCTATCATCTATCTATCTATCATATACCTATCTACCTATCTACCTATATCTATATATAAAAGGATTTATTAGAGTGACGTACATGCTGTTCTCCATCTAGTCCAACAATGGCTGCCTACCAAAGGAAGATTCAAGAATCTAGTAAGTTGTTCAGTCCATGAGCGTGGATGTTGCAGCTGGTCTTCAGGATATGCCAGAATCCTGAAGAAGTAGGTGAATGGACTGGCCACTGAGAGCAAGAACAAGCAGGCAAAGAGAGCATCTTCCTTCTCCCATGTCCTTTTTGTAGGCTGCCAGCAGAAGGTGTGGCCCAAATTAAAGATGGATCTTTCCAGCTCAAAAGATCCAGGTTAAAAGTGGGTCTTCCCACTTAAATTATTATTTTTAAAAAAATCCCGCCGGGCGGTGGTGGCGCACGCCTTTAATCCCAGCACTTGGGAGGCAGAGGCAGGCGGATCTTTGTGAGTTCGAGGCCAGCCTGGTCTACAAAGTGAGTCCAGGACAGCCAGGGCTACACAGAGAAACCCTGTCTCAAAAAAAAAAAAAATCCCTTACAGGTGTACACAGCTGATTGGATTTTAGTTTATTCCAGATGTAGCAAAGTTAACAACCAAGGAAGTTATCACTATATATATATAACCAAAGAAATGACATCAGTGAAAATGCAAATCACTAGTTAGGGGAGCTGGTGCTTGCTTTAATCCCAGCACTCCAGAAGCTGAGGCAAGGAGATTATGGATTTGAGACTAGTCTGGGCTAAAAACAGAGCTCCAGACCAGGCTGGGAACATAGACAGAGAGAGGGAGAGAGAGACCTTGTAAATAAAGAGAGGCAGGTGGAAAAATGGAGGAAAGAAGGCAGGGAGGGAGGGAGGAAAGGAAGGAGGGAGGGAGGAAAGGAAGGAGGGAAGGAAGGAAGGAAGGTGTTGTTAAAATTCCTTTGTGGGGGGTGGGAGATGTAAGCAATGCCCCCTCATTACCCATAATTCCCAACAACAAAACAAGGTGTGATTCTGCTAAAGTTCTCTCTGGGGAACTGAGTTTATTAGGCTCCCTTACAGAGCAATGAGCTAGGGAGTAAGGGCAGGAGCATTGGTGGCCTTAAAGCAGCCATGTCATGTTAGAAGGTCCACACCCAGCGTAGACTCTGGCTCCCCCAGGGCTGTGTAGTTGGAGCCTATTCTCCTAATCCTTCCTTTCTGGTATACTCTAACCTGTCCCTAAGGTCACATGCAGTTAGGGCAGAACTGGTTGGAAGAGGTGGCTGGACGCCCCATCAAGGGTCCCATGATCCTCCCCACCCCTCCTTCCATGACGGAAGGTCAACAGTCAGCAAGCCCAGCTGTGATGTCTCTTTCGGCAGGCCCAGACAAACTCTTGATGATGGTAGCAGTTTGGTAAGTTATCTTCTGATCTTCAAATGCCAGAGAGCACATACACACACCACCCACACACTAAATGAATACAAGTAACACATTTTAAATAAAAGAATGTTGTTTAAGGAAAAGAAAGAGAGGGTTTGGTGTCCGGTGTGGTGGCACATGTCTTTAATCCCAGCACCCAGGAGGCAGAGGCAGGCAGATCTCTGAGTTTGAGGCCAGCCTGGTCTATAGAGAAAGTTCCAGGAGAGCCAGGGCTACACAGAAAAACTCTATCTTGAGCAACAAAAAACAAAAGTGGAAGTAAGACAGACCTCGACCTGAGTTTGATCCCAGAGTCCTCATAAGAATGCTGGGCCCAGCTTTTTCATCAAGATGTCCAAAAGTGTAGGAGGAAGTGAAGTGAAGGTTTTGAAAACAAAAGGCAGTGCTGAACACGATTGAAGCCATTGGAAGATCTGCTTTTTACCCACCTTCCAGAGACAAAGATACCATGGCTCTGGAAGCGGCCTATAAATACCCTCGGGGAAGTTCCTGGGAGAAACAAGCTGGACCACCAAGTGGTCATCAAGTGTCCCTGGTCACTGAGTGGGCTGTGAAAAGATGGAGACAACAGCACCCTTGTGTTCATTGTGGATGTCAGGGCCAAGAGCACCGGATCAAACAGGCTGGGTAGAAACTCTGGGACGTGGATGGGGCCAAAGTCGATACCCTGATCAGGCAGGCAGGACACTTATGTGACAAGTTGACTGCTGCCAGTAAAATTGAGAATTATCTAAACTGAGTCAAACTGGCTAGTTCTAAATGCATAGATTTCATCATAAAAAACAGCAACAACGAAATGTTAGACGTGGTGGTGCCCAATTTATAACCCCAGCCCTGGGAAGCTAGAGGCTCATTGCCCATTCAGTCTGGTTTAACTGGCGGATGGGCTCCAAGCCAGTGACAAACCCTGCCACCCTGCGGGTGTCGTTGCTGAGGGTGACACCACATTGTTTTACGCCCTCCGCATGTGTACACACACATATTTGTGCGCACACGTGTAGGCACGCACAGACACTCACGCAAGCAAAAAAAGAAAAGTAAGGAATGAAAGAAGGGAAGAAGTTCATAACGTAAGAAAGGTGCTTCAAAATTTCCACTTTGGATAGTGTGTGCTTGTGTGTAGAAGTTTTGTGTAAAAAGAAGATTAACTCACGGTGTTCAAAAGTCTACACAGCATATCCATGTCAGCCAGGGTCACATAGTGAGACCGTGTTTAAAAGAAAAGGAAAGGGAAACAAACAAAAACAAAAAACATTATCACCAGGTGTGGTGGCACGTACTTTTAGTCCCAGCACTGGGAGGCAGAGGCAGGAGGATCTCTATGAATTCCAGAACAGCCAGAGCTGAATAGGAAGACCCTGGCCCAAAACAACAACAACAACAACAAAAACAAAAAACAAACAAAAAAAGAAACAAAACCCCATTCCCTATCCTAACTGTTTGCTTTATGTTTTTACTATTGTCTCCTATAATCTCCTTCAGGGTCTGGCAAGCCAACAGAAACTAAAAGTCCAATTCGCCTCCAGTTATGGCAACTAAATTGTTTTGAAACAGAACCATTCAGTATATTTTGAATTCTCAGAGGCAGAGCCAAATAGCTGTGAGAGAGACCTGTGACTGGAACACATCTCTCTTCAACGTCGATTCTGGTGTCCGAAGACACTCGTGTTTGATTTGGTTGAAGGATAATCAAAGAGAATGCCATTCGTGGCATCCAAGGTAAACAATCTCTCTGTTTTCCACATGCAGGCATATGAGTAAAACATACAACATTTTATATATGTACATTTGGGGGAACATGCAGTTTTATATTATCACAATATAAAGCACATTTCTTTTTTTTTCTTTTTTTTTTTTTTTTTTGGTTTTTCGAGACAGAGTTTCTCTGTGTAGCCCTGGCTGTCCTGGACTCTCTTTGTAGACCAGGCTGGCCTCGAACTCACAATGATCTGCTTGCCTCTGCCTCTCGAGTGCTGGGATTAAAGGCCTGTGACACCACGCCCAGCTTAGAGCACATTTCTTTTTTTTTTGTTTTGTTTTGGTTTTTTTTTGTTTTTTTTTTTGTTTTTTTTTTTTTTTGTTTTTCGAGACAGGGTTTCTCTGTGTAGCCCTGGCTGTCCTGGACTCACTTTGTAGACCAGGCTGGCCTCGAACTCGCAAAGATCCGCCTGCCTCTGCCTCCCAAGTGCTGGGATTAAAGGCGTGCGCCACCACTGCCCGGCTTAGAGCACATTTCTTATGCTTCTAAATGTTTCACTGGGGAATTCTGGGAGAGCAAAGATGAGGGAGGTGAGCGGTGAGCGATGAGAAGAAACCTCCCTGTATCTGGGGAGGTTGGTTTGATTTGCGCTAAAGAGCCACATCTGACTGGTCCAGCCTGGCTTCAGAGCACGAGCTTCTGAGAGCATCGGAACTTACGGACTGAACTGTCACCAGCAGCAAAGTTTCCCCTGAATTTTACTAAAGTCCTTTCTTCTTCTGGTCACATTACAGATGGCGTATTAGGGTTCTCTACAGGAACAAAGCCGCTAGGATGAATATGTGTTGAAGGGAACTCACCAAGTTGCCTGAAGTGATGCTGCCTCATGCTGGAGAGGATGAGGGCCTGGTAACTGTTCAGACTTCGAGGCTGGAGGCCTCAGGAGTTCCAAGACAAAGCCCAGTCTTTGGTCCACAGTGGAAGGTCGAAGATTCTGGGCCCTAAAGGCAAACAGGAGCAGTGGCAAGCTGTTAACAGGGCGGAGGGACTCAGCGACATAAAACACGAACCAAACTCAAACTGTGGCCCTTTTAGAGTGCTAACGTCCCAGCTCTAACAACAGCTATGCCTGCAAGCCAAGACACTTAAGTATTAGTTACCTCCTTGTCCTGAGGAATTAATTGTGGATATTTCCTCTGGAAGTAGAAGAAATAAATGAAAATAAGAACACACATGCCGGGTGTGGTGGCACACACCAGTGGCACACACCTTCAATCCCAGTACTGGGGGGGGGGGGCAGAGGCAGGTGAATCTCTGTGAGTCTGAGGCCAGCCTGGTCTACAGAGTGAGTTCCAGGACAGTCAGGGCTATTAGAGAGACCATCTCAAAAAAAAAAAAAAAAAGAAAAAGAAATAAAGTCACTCAACGGGCTAGTGGAATGGCTCAGTGGTTGACAGTACTTGCTGTTCTTGCAGAGGACCCAGGTAGAGTTACCAGAACCCACAGCTATCTTTAACTCTAGTTACAGAGGATCTACCAGCCTCTTTTTTTTTTTTTTTTAACGAGACAGGGTTTCTCTGTGTAGCGCTGACTGTCCTGGAACTCGCTTTGTAGACCATGCTGGCCTCGAACTCACAGAGATCCGCCTGCCTCTGCCTCCTGAGTGCTGGGATTAAAGGCGTGTGCCACCATGCCAGACTCTGACATCCTCTTCTGACACATGGTCTCACGTACCTACGTGGTACATATAAATAGGTTCAGGCACACACACGTGCATGTAAAAAAGTTTAAAAAATATTTTAATAAATAAAAAATAAGTCATTCAGTGTATGGTAAGTCTTCAACCATTTTGTACATGGCATTTGCTGAATGGTTATATTAATTATTATAATTTTATTACTTGGGAATATTTGTCTTTAGTGACAAGTGGCTCATATTTATTAGGATGTACACATATTAGCATGTATAAACAGAAGTGTCTAACTTTCCCAGCTGCTCAAAATAATCTTTGCTTGTGAATGAATTCACCATACTTTGCTGTTTATTGGATCACCTGTTCAGACAGTTGGAAGCAAGAACACTAGTTGAGGTTTGAAGTGGCTCATTTATTCCAGCTAATTATTAAGCTCCAAGACTCACCACTGGAATTCCACTTGTAGTATCAGGGCAACTGTGGCCATGCCTGACATATTTCATCAATCAATGAAATGGCCAAACACGCAATGGAGAGCCACCACTGTCACAGAATAACAGAAAGTCGAAGGGCAGGGAGCTTCCGCCTCCACCCAGGCCTTGCCCTCATTTGGCTGAGGAAGCTGGAGTTGGAGGAGGCACAGAGTGTGGGGGGAACATCAGGTGTGGCATTCCAAAATGTGCTTTTCCTCCTTTCCTGGGCTCCGTCCAATCTCATTATCTGCAGGTCTACGAAACCGCAAATCTACCTGATCTACTAGCCTGTGGGACAGATGGAGTTGTGCATCCCGTCTCTTGCACGAGGTGGCCTTGGGAGCCTCTCAAACAGCACATGTGTGCCTGAAGCCTATGGAGGCCAGAAAAGGGCATCGGATTCCCTGGAACTGGTTGGGGTGAGCCACCACATGGGTGCTGGGAACCGAACCTGGGTCCCCTGAAAGAGCAGCAGTGTCCTCAACCTGCTGAGCTATCTCTCTGAGCCATCATCATTTCTTTTTAACCAAGTGGCTTGAAAGATGGGTCCTCACACAGCCCCCTATGGTGTATGATCCAGGAGCAGAAGGCATTCCCACATATGTATGTGAACTCATTACCCTTGTGTGGCCATACAAGGACATAAGGTATGTCTAGTTCATGCATTTGGAGTGGACACAGGCCACCGTCAAGGAGCCTGCCAGAAGCCTATAATCACTTCGGTGGTTGAAGCTTCCTATAGGAAAGCGTGGGGCAGCTCTCTTTAGAGGGGAGGCGATGAAGCCTCTTCAGAAAGTACTGACAACAAGCTAGCTATGCTCCCTCTGTGTTTTTGTTTCTGGAGACGGCCAAAAGGAACAGGACTCACCCTGCAGATCTAAAAAGGACGCAGATTCCTTCCTTAAAAATCTTACATGGAGTTGCTCCGCCTTTGGTTTTGACTTATAGAGACAGATATTTTGTTCCAGAGCCAAGAAGGCTGTGCGCTTGTCTCTTACAAAGCAACTGCATTCCACAAGAGGTTCTTTTTCTTTCTTTCTTTCCTTTTTTCCCCCAAAATCTGATTTTTCCTGGGCATTTCAAAACTTTGCGCTGTAACTTTGCAACATCAGTGTTTCCTGGTTCCCCAAGGCACCATTGTGAGTTGGGGAGAGGAAAAATACTGTCTAAGAGCCCAAGTGAAGGGCGAGCAACATGACCAGAGCCACACCGGTGACTCAGATTACCTGCTGGGCCAGTTTCTCAATCAGTTGGAAGGTCAGACATTTAGACAGCAGACCACATTGGTCCATGTTGGTAGTCACTGACTGTTTCTAATGGCAGAGTGCTCGGGGCCCTCTGGCCAATCCTCAGTACTGAAAATAAATAAAGAAACAAAGTCAGTCAGTCTAGGGTGACAGCTCTGTTCACAAGAGTGCATGTCCTCGGTCCCATCCTCAATGTCACATAAAAGGGGAAGTGGTGGCTCATGCCAGTCATCCCAGCATTGGGGAGATACATTCTGGAAGATCAAGAGCTGGAGGTCCTCTTGGGCTATAAAGTGAAGTCAGTGCCAACCTGGGATACAAGAGTCTGTCAATCAATCAATGGTCAACATTAGATTAAAGAAGGGTACCACCTAGCTTCCATTCACTGTTCTGAGTCAATAAAATGAAAATAAAGATATGTCTAAGAATCCAGACGTGGTGGCATCATCTAGTCACCTCAGGAGTTACTCAGGAGGTGGAGGGAGGAGGGAATCAAATTCAGTGTCAACTTGGAATACATAGTAAGTTACAGGCCAGCCTGGGCCACATGATCAGATCCCGTCTCAGTCGATACTAAACAAAATATCTATGAACACGTGTAGAAACTTTTCTTCACAATAAATGTACAGACAGCTATTATCAGGCAAGGGAAGCCTCCTCGGAAGCTGCTTCAATGTTTCAGAGTTCCTTTCATAAAGCGGGTCTGTGTTCCCTGGTCAACTACTGTTTTTTTCTGCCCCAACAGTTTCCTCAGGACAAAAGTGCCTTTGAGTAGCAGCACCAACCCCGACCCACTTGATATTTTCACAGTTCATGTCAAACATGACTTTCCAAATCTCACTTGCAGTCTGGATGTGGATGTTCATTGCAGACAACTGGGAAGGGGCCCCTCTTCCGACCACCAGCAGCATGGATACAACACGTGGCCAGTTCATACTGTCCATCGCATGCCTTCGACATTGTTCTTCTGTTTGGAGACTCACACAGGCTCTGAGTCAATGAAAGCACCTGGGAAGATGGTTGGGGGCCTCAGCCTCTTCTACTGTCATCTGGGGATCAACCTTTCCACACTGAGTGATCTTTTCCCACCTCTCTCTGTTTGTCGTGTGTGTGTGTGTGTGTGTGTGTGTGTGTGCATACCTGTGCAGGACAGGACAACTTTCAGGGGACAGCTCTCTCCATCCTTCTTTTTTTTTTGTTTTGGTTTTTCGAGACATGGTTTCTCTGTATATCTCTGGCTGTCCTAGACTCTCTTTGTATACCAGGCTGGCCTCAAACTCACAGAGATCCGCCTGCCTCTGCCTCCCAAGTGCTGGGATTAAAGACGTGCGCCACCACTGCCCGGCTCTCTCCATCCTTCTACCATATCTTGAGTTCAATCCCCAAACTCAAGTCCTTGGGATTGGCCTCAAATGCTTTTTCCTCGCCTGGTGTCTTGTAGGCCATATATGCATTAGCTCATGCGGACATGTGCACGCTTCTCCAGCCACATCCTACACCAGATTCTGTTTCAAGACGCTGAAGATTTAATGATCTGACAGTTAAACTGTGAGGCAGGTATGACAACACACTGACAGAACCCCCATAGAGTTCTTGGCAATTTGGTGATTTATCATTACTGCGATGTGTGGGTTCCTCCCTTTGAGCTCAGGGGAATATGAGGAGAGCTGGAGGGTGTAGCTCAGCAGTTGAGTGCTTGCCGGCAGTAAGTCAGGCACTCACTGGAGTCTACAATCCCTACCACCACACTAACAAACAGGGTAGGAAAAAAGAAAGAAGGAGAAAATTGTTGTTGGGACAGGATCTCACTCTGTAGACCTGGCTGTCCTGGACTCCCTTTGTAGATCAGGTTGGCCTCAAACTCACAGAGACCTGCCTGCTTCTGCCTCCTGAGTGCTGAGATTCAAGAGACCATCACACCAAGCTTTTTATTTCTTTTCTTCATTTTAGTTTTTAATGAGTTGTTGAGTCCCTCTGTCTACGGTCCAGGATGACCTCAAGCTGGTCCTGTCTCAGCTTCCCACGTACTGCAGTGACAAATGTGTGTGTTCACACACCTCAGCATTTAATGTGCTCACCTGCATCCTAAAATGAAGACATCTGTGTCCCAGGTATTCTGATCTTAAATGTAAGTTCACTGGAGGGAAAGTGTCCGTGAAATCAAGAATGAATTTTTCCACACTCTTGTTCAGAAACGATTGTGATTTGTAGAAGCCCAAGTTCCATTTTGTTTTCCTTATCCCTCAACTTCCGAGGGGGGAAAAAAAAAACGACAGCAAGGAATAGTTAATGTGAAATTTCCAGAAAAACAAAAAACAACAACAAAAAATGACAGCAAGTAATAGTTAATGTGAAATTTCCAAATTTTTGGTTTTTTTAAGTTAGCTAGATTTTTTTTTTTTTGTTCATTTGTTTTTTAGGTTTTTTTTTTTAGACAGAGTTTCTCTGCATATAAGCCCTGGCTGACCTGGAACTCACTGTGTAGACCAGGCTGGCCTTGAACTCTCAGAGATCCGCCTGCCTCTGCCTCCCGAGTGCTGGGATTAAAGACATGTGCCCCCATGACCAGCAGTTAGCTAGATCTTTAAAAATTTTGTTTTCTGTGTGTGAGCGTTTTTTGCCTCTATGTATGTCTATAGCCATGTGTGCAGTGCCTGTAGAGGCCAGAACAGGGCGTGAGCTCCCCTGGCATTGGAGTTAGAGTCGTTGTGGGCCGCCTTGTGGGTGCTGGGAATCAAATCCAGACCTCTTGGAAGAAAAGCCAGTGCTCTTAATCCTCTGTAAATCCTGTTCCAGGGGATATGACACCCTCTTCTTGTCTTTATGGCACTACTGCATGTCCATATCCATTAAGGCAAAACACCCACATACCCATACACACATAACAATTAGATGATGATGATGATGTTAACAAATTGGGGTTGGGTATTGTGGAACACACTTTTAATCCCAGCACTTGGGAGGCAGAAGCAGATGGATCTCTTGTGAGTTTCCCAGTCAGCCTGGTCTACACAGTGAGTTCCAGGACAGCCATGGCTACATAGTAAGATCCTGTTTAAAAACAAAACCAAACAACAAAAACCAAAACCCCAAACAAATGGGGGGGAGAATGACTCAGTCGTTAAGAGCTCTTATGCCGGAGCATCTACTATGCATAGTTTTCTGCCTACAGTCTCGAAGAGAGGGTAGCCGCCAGTGTCTTGGTAGTGTCACACTTCAAAGACACCAAGACCAGCTTTCCTTGAGAAAGATCCCAATTTGGAAATTGTCATAACTGATTCAAAGTTTAAACAAACAAACAAACAAACTGACCAGGCAGTGGTTTGGGCCCAGCAGTGGGGAAGCAGACACAGGTGGGTCTTAAAACAAAACATGCCAACACACCAGAAAAGCAGCAAAATGAGTCAATTCCATCCCTGGTATTGACAATCTTTGATAGAGAAGGCAGGATCGATCCCAGGGCATCAAGCTGTGTGCCTAACTGAGAAGTGGCTTAGTGAAAGCTACCAACTTCCTCTCTGAGAGCTCGCTTACTTGAAGGGCTCACCAGTTAGCACTGTTGATTTAATAAAACATGCATAGGGTTTTCTAGGTGTGGATCAGATGTGGCCAGAAGGACTTTTTAAAAACGTTCAATTGGGCCTATTAATTTTCCTATCATTGCAGGACTGCCTTATGCTGGAATTATCTTCGAGCCAATTGTATATGGGTGATTCTCTGGTCTTTGAGCTAATTTTAAAGGAGAATAATTATAATAATAAAATAGCATTTGAAGATTTTCTAAGTTGGGCTTTCGTGTACTGAAGGGTCAACGCTGTTTTAGAACAGAAATGATCCCTCTCATTGCACGACTTTCACACGCACGCGCGTGCACACTAAGATCTACACACAACGCGTGAGACTTGACTACCCCACAGCACGATAAGAGAAGAACTTTGCCAGTCTCCGTCTTTCCCACTGGTGTGGCTTTTATTACCCTGTTTTATGCAGACCGACTATAGGCTAGCTAGCATTTGTTGTTGTTACCATTTCCAGTAACAGTGCTCCACTCTGAGAACTGCCACCGCGTTCAGGGGATGTTGACTTAACTAATTTCCAGCAGGGTTAAAGATAACCTCTCCCTGTAAGCCTCTATATTTTTCCGCAACGTCGTCGAGCGAGGCCAGGTTAACCCACCACAGGGCAAACAGATCAAAGTCGGCGCGGAGTCGCGGTTTCGCCCGCGGAGAGCACAGGAACAGAGAGGGGGCTTGCAGCGCGCGGCTCGGCGCCCCCGGAGGCTGCAGGACACGGGATCCGGCTGCCACGGGAATCGTAAAACCCACGAACAGCACCGCAGGAGGCTGCGGGATCCGCTCGGGGGAAGCCCTGCTCCCCGGGAGCTCACGGAGCCTCCCACTGCCTGTGACCCATGGACGGATCGACGGACAGCAAAGGCCAGGCCCCAGGAGGTCCAGCACCCTACGGCTGCCCAGCCCCCCTCCGCCATACCCCCTCTCCCCATCCCTCCCCACTACCCGAGGCTTCCCGGTCCGGGTGGAGACTCCCTGAATATTCTGTTCCTCCCCTCCCCACTCCCCTCCTTTCTGCCCCTTACCCCTCCCCCTGATCTCTCCTCCATCCTTCCCTCTCCTCTTCCACTCCTCCTCCTCCTCCTTCCCTTCCCTCCTCACCCACTTCTCACCTTTTCTCCTCCCCCACCCCTTCTCCTTTCCCTCCCTCTCTCCCTCTCTTCTGCTGGGCAGCCGTTTGCGCCCCGGTTTCGCTTGCACACACTGGGGCAGAAGGCGTTGCTTAAAGAGTATGGGCCCAGGAATTCTTAGAAGCAAGTTCGGGCGCGCGTCTCCCCTCGGCGTCCGCAGCCTGCAGACCTGTGGCCGGGCCCCACCCTAGCCCGCCTGCTGCCTCGCGCCCGAGTCCGCAGCCACACGTTTAGATTTTGGATTTTGAGAAAGGGACACCGAGGGAGAAGCAAAGGACAGCTGGCAGCGAGTAAGCCGGGCGGGCGAGCTGCCCCCACAGCCGAGTCTGGTATTGGCATAGCTGTGCAGGGGGAAGGTGGGTGGGTGTAACAATCGGGTGGCCTCAATAAAAAGTCACGATGAGACCACCCAGGGAAGAAAGTGGGTGGTATTTCTGTCGGCGGGTTTTGGGTCTTTCGGGAATCCACCTTCCCAACCAGTACTTGGAACCTGGCTGTGATGAACGCCTGGCTTCCCTGGGGCCAGCTGGGGCTCACAGCCTGCACGCAGTGAAAACTAGCTGATGTGTCAGGCACCGTGCTAATCGCCTCTCCGACCTCACTGGGATGGATCCTTACAACAATATGTGTGACACTGTTAGGTAGGGTTTGGGCAACCTGGTTGCTCAAACCTCAGACAGTCTGAGCAACACCTAGTCCGAGAAACACAGGCCAAGTAAGAGTTTCCCAATGGACACGCTAAGCTCAGCTGCCTCTTCAACCCCCAGGTCTGTGATGGGCTGCAGAACCGAAGGCTCGCTGTGGTTTCTTAGGGACTTTCCCAGGGCCCTAGACTAGAATCCCTGTGCGAAATTACTGTACCACCCCACAAGGTTTTAAGTTGCCCAAACACCTAAGATAGTATGTATGTAATAATGAGGGGCTGACCCAGCTAAAATCTTGAAGGTTTAAAGGCGATTCGCTCAGTCATTGCTGATGGACTCTGGAACCACCACGGTTTCGGGTCCTGAGGCTGTTTTTTCAAGGTCTTTGGAGAGGAAAAGTGACAGATGCTTGGGAGTGGGCCAAGATGATGGGACACCTACCGTCCAACATGACTGCCTGCCTTTTTCTGTTTCAGCCCAGCAAGTAGAAAAACCCTGGTCATGGGGTATAGTGGTGTGAGCTCACTTGATAAGTCTAGCTGGCTGAGGGAGAGAATGAGAAAGCGGAGCTCTCCTCTGGTGTGCACACACATTCCAGGCGAGTGCAGAGGGAAGTGTTCAGGAAGTGATAATGGTACACTAACAGCTCAGGGTTCTGTTTGGTGGCTTATTTATTTATTTTCAGAGACGGTCTTCCTGAGTATGGGACTTTCTATGTAAAACAGGCTGGCCTCAAATTTGCAATAATCCTCCTGCCTCTGACTCCTGCATACTAGGACTACAGGTGTGAGCTGCCATGCCAAGCCTTCCCAGGAATGCTGGAAAGTTCTCTTGGCTATTAGTCCCTCTCCATTATTTTAAGTTTAGAACTGAACCAATGAGGGCCATTGGTATACCTTGATACCCACACCCTGTGTGGGAGAAGGAGGCCATCTGAGGCTTCTCACACTGATGATCAAGTGAAGAAGGAAATGGGTCCCATTCATCAGCACCTCAACTATGGAAGGGGCCTGTGTTGTTTTACAACATAATTGGCCATTTCCTCCAGGGGTGGCCAGCTCTTCCTTGTTTTTCTTCTTCTCTTTTTAAATTTTAGTTTTTTGAGGTACACTCTCTGTAACAGAGCCCTGGCTGTCCCGGACTTGCTTGGTAGACCAGGCTGGCCTCGAACTCACAGAGATCCGCCTGTCTCTGCCTCCCAAGTGCTGGGATTAAAGGCGTGTGCTACCACACCTGGCCAGATTTTCATTAATTTTAAAAAAGATTTATTTATCTTTATTTTTATGTGCATGGGTTTTTACCTGCACATATATCTGTGTACCACATGTGTACTTGGTGCCTATGGAGGCAATAAGGCTGCTGATCCCTTGGAACTGGAGTTACAGACAGTTCTGAGCTCCATGTGGGTGCTGAGAACTGAACCTGGGTTCTCTGTAAGTGGTCTTAACTGCTGAGCCACCTCTCCAGTGCCCCTCCTGCCCCCACTTGCTTTATAACTGGATTACTCACCCCTAAAATTAGGACACTCTATTCATGGGGACCTGGTCCTCATGACCCAATCACTTCTCATTAGGCCTGACCCCAGCACTGCTACATGGAGGTCAGCAGCAAGCATTTGAATTTAAGGGACAGTGCCATAACTGGGGTCAGGATGGTCCCAGACTCCCTTTGTGCTGAGTACCCTGCTGGAGAGATTGAACAAAAGAGGCCAAGTTCAATGCAATGTGTGGAGTCCTCCGCTCCACAGCTGCTGAGGCTCAAAGCCATGCCCCCATCTGGTGTTTGCTGCTGTCTGTGCTGGTAATTCACGGATTCCTTAGGTCCACCTGTCACAGTAGGGCCCTGTGCCCCACACCTTGCCTGGTGGGTGAGTGTCTGTCCGGACACTGTTCTTCCTGTCATTCCCAGGATGCTCTGAGGCTCTGTGAAGTCCACAGGCGGTGCAGTTATTTCCCTATGAGCCATGTAGGGACAATGCTTTCCGGCCTGTCTGGATGTGGGAGAGGGGAGCCACAGGCTGGCTGTGGCAGAGCAGTCAGGGAGCGCCCTTGGGCTTTCAGCACCTCTTCCATCATCTCAGGGAGGATGAACGGCTTAGGCTTACTTCCGTATGCACAGGCTGCCACTGGCCCCGGTGGAAAATGATGAACAATGAATAATAAAATGGAGACGAAGTTCTGTGTAAATCTTTACAGCTCCCAAAGACTGTAGTGTGCTGAAGATGAGAGGGACATGAAAGGGGCATTTTATCTCTTCATTTTGCACTTGTGAAAACTGCCATCACTCGGCTGGCTGGGTGCAGAGGTACGCCCTTCTCCGTGGCCGTAGTCCATTACACCCACCATCTTTCCACCTCTGGAAACAGTTAAGGAGAAAAATCAGTCCTCTGCCTCCATCTCCTGCTATTCCTATTGTTTCCAGCTGTTGCAATTGCTCCTCTTCAAAGTGAGTGGCTCCCCCAGCCATTTAGGGCATCACTGCTCCCAGGAGGCAGGAGGGATGGTCTAGAGGGGGAAGAGGCAGGTGATGCTTAGAGGCAAAATTACCAGTCTCCCCCTCCTCTACTGTCACTCAAGTTCCTGGGTGTGCGCCCTCAGTAAATACAACCCTGCCGAGGCGATTGCTAGCCACAGTGAGCCAGGTACTTGCCCTCTTGGGCTGGAAAGCTCCAGCAAATGCCGTTTCCTAATCCTCCAGGCAAGGCATAGAATGGTTCCTTTGCCTGCGGAAGTGTTCTGAGGGTGGCTACTGGGTGTTGGGATACTGCAAAGCCCTCCAGAATTCTCCGAGCCAGTGGACGTGGCAACCTCTCAGAACAGCTTTGGTGGTACACACCTGGAACTCCAGCAACCTGGGAGAGCCGGAGGCAAAGGACAGCAAGTTCAAGGCCTGTGGGGGCTACAGAGGGAGTTCAAGGTCAGCCTGGGAAACTTAGTGAGACCCTGTCTCACCATAAAAAGTAAAGAAGGCTAAGGCTGTAGGTCAGTGACGAGTCCTTGCTTGGCGTGTGTGTGCCCCTATGCAAACTCGTCAGCCTTGAGAGATGACAACAAACGTCACACGGGCATCTTAGGCTGCTGTGTCTGGTAGTAGTTGCTTTTCTGTTGTCATGATAAAGTATCACAAACACATGGAAGAAAGTGGCGTACAGTTCCTGAGTCCACTGTGGTGCATAGGCACGAAACCAAGAGTAGGAAGCTGGGAGCAAACTGGAAGTGGGGTGAAGCTATGGACTCCCAGAGCTCCTCCGGGGATGCACTTCCTCCCAGCAGGGACGCACCACCACCCCAAATAGAACCCCCTGTCTGAGAACCAAGTGTTCAAATCCCTGAGCCTATGTGGGACATTTGTCATTCAAACCATGGAAGCCTTTCAGGTGGTCCAGGTGTGGTGACTCACATGATCCCAGCACTTGGCCTGTTCAGGCAGGAGGCTCCTAAATTCAAGGCTGGCCAGGGCTACCTTGTGAGAGATCTTCTCAAAAATAAATAAAAATAAATAAATAAATAAGTAAATAAAATTGAGTACAAAACAGTTCATTATGTTGATTATGATCATTATGTTGTTATTCTAGACAAGTCAGTACATACTTGATTTTTTTTTTTACTTTCAACTAAGCAGTTGTATCTGATATCAACAAAATCTCCTGGGGGGTTCTCAAAGGCTTTTAAGTGTGAGGTATGGATATCAAAATGTTTGAAAACTGCTAATCGAGACTACTTTCTGATTTAAATAGCTCAGTTGCTGCTATAACTTGGCTCTTGAATGTCTCCCAGACCTTTGTTAAGTGCCTGGGGCATTAAAGGGCTATGGGAGAAGGAGGTCCTAGCGGGTGGGGGGGAAGTTTGGGTTGTGGATGTGCCCTGGAAGGGGATACTGGGATACCAGCAGTCCCTCTCTGTTCCCAGGCTGCTGCGGCGTGAACAGTCTTGCTCCACATGCTCCCTGTCACGTCACAATGCCCTGCCTTAGCCCAGGCCAACCAGCAAAGAATCAAGTACACAGTGAGCTGGAAAAAACCTCTTGTCTCAGTGACTCTGCTTATGTCAAGTATTTGTTACAGTACAGGAAAGCCGATCAAAGCAGGTGGCGGTACAACCCCTCCCCTCAAATTCCCTTCCAGAGCCAGTTGGTTGGGACTGTATTTGCTCTTCTGCACTTTTTTTTTTTTTTTTTTTGAGTCACTGATAAAGTTGCCTTTGGGCACACATACATTGTTTTGTTTTGTTTTTTTCTGTTTATCTGTCAGGAAATATTTCCAGAGCTCCTGCCCTGCAGAATGTCTGACTCCGGGGCAGAGTGGAGGGCAAGACAAACATGGCTCCTGTCTTCATACAGCTTGTGATCTTGTTTGCCAACAAACAACATTAATGACTTAGAAGTAGCCCCCAAGTCAGTTCACTGTTACAAATGCAATCCAGGTGGGAAATCCTTCTTTTGTACATGGGCTGTCGAGATGGCCCAGGGTTAAGAGCACCTACTGGTCTTGCAGAGGCCCTGGGCTCAATTCCCAAGGCAACAAGTGGCTCCTGACTGCTTGTAACTCTAGCATGAGGGCAACCGATGCCCTCATCTACTAGCCTTGGCAGGCACCTGCACCCATGGTGTGCACAAACTCATGCACATACACACATTTTTAGAAGATTGAAACAAAAGCTTTTGTTTGCTTTCAAACAACTAAAAAAAAAGCCTATTTATTTTTCTTAATCTGAAGGTGGAAGGTTAAGGAATCTGTAGGCAGAAGGACATCATGTCCTAGGCTTTGGATTTATTGGTGTTTAACTCACAACAGCTCTAGTTTGTTATAGCTGTGTTTAAAGGTGTTTGGTATGCTTGAACAAACAGAAGAGGTGAATAAAAGTTCACCTTAGAAAGCATGATGATCCCCGCAGGAGGATCACTGCTGAGGCCAGCCTGGTCTACAAACAGCCAGGGCTACACAGAGAAACCCTGTAGGGGAGGTAGGGGGCTGTGGGGGCGGGGAGGAGTGAGGAGAAAAGAAAAAAAGCATTACATTTTAAAACCGCTTTTCAAATTTTAATTATGACTGTGTGTGTGTGTGTGTGTGTGAGATGACTGTGTGTGTGTGTGTGTGTGTGTGAGATGACTGTGTGTGTGTGTGAGAGAGATGACTGTGTGTGTGTGTGAGAGAGAGATGATTGTGTGTGTGTGTGAGAGACAGATGACTGTGTGTGTGTGAGAGATGACTGTGTGTGTGTGTGAGAGATGATTGTGTGTGTGTGTGAGAGATGATTGTGTGTGTGTGAGATGACTGTGTGTGTGTGTGTGTGAGAGAGATGACTCTGTGTGTGTGTGTGTGAGAGATGACTGTGTGTGTGTGTGTGTGTGTGTGAGATGACTGTGTGTGTGTGTGAGAGAGAGAGATGACTGTGTGTGTGTGTGTGAGAGATGACTCTGTGTGTGTGTGTGAGAGATGACTCTGTGTGTGTGTGTGAGAGATGACTGTGTGTGTGTGTGAGAGATGACTGTGTGTGTGTGTGTGAGAGATGACTCTGTGTGTGTGTGTGTGAGAGATGACTCTGTGTGTGTGTGTGAGAGATGACTGTGTGTGTGTGTGTGTGTGTGTGAGATGACTCTGTGTGTGTGTGTGTGAGAGAGGACTGTGTGTGTGTGTGTGTGTGAGAGATGACTCTGTGTGTGTGTGTGAGAGATGACTCTGTGTGTGTGTGTGAGAGATGACTCGTGTGTGTGTGTGTGTGTGTGTGTGTGTGTGTGTGTGTGTGCAGTTGGAGGTCAAAGGGTCACCATGAGCTGCCTTATGTGAGTACTGGGAGTCAAACTCCAGTCCTCTGCTAGAGGAGTGTGTGCTCTTAACTACTGAGCCAAGTCTCCGGCCCGGAAAGCATGCCATTTGTATTACAAAAAGATTCTTCATTTTGAAAGTACCTGGCTGAGGGAGGGGTTATCAATACTTGTAGCAACTGCATGACCGAGCAGTTAATGTACACTGAAAATATGGTTTAGATGATCTTACCAACACATTTCCAGAAATGTGTAATTCACTTAGGAAACTGTCACACAGTCAGAAAGGAGGAGGGCAGCTTCTAGGTTTGGCTAGTGGCTGAGCTGATGCTGACCTCTGGGGGGTAGGGGCAGAAATGGAAAATCCAGGATTGGTAAAAGAGCATTACCGCAAAAATATGAGATATAAGCCGGGCAGTGGTGGCGCACGCCTTTAATCCCAGCACTTGGGAGGCAGAGGCAGGCGGATCTTTGTGAGTTCGAGGCCAGCCTGGTCTACAAAGCGAGTCCAGGACAGCCAGAGATATTCAGAGAAACCCTGTCTCGAAAAAAAAACAAAAAAAAAAAATATGAGATATAAGCAGAACTGAACTTCATTGTTTAAGCAAATACAATGGAATAGATGGAAGATCAAGGCAGTACATAAATTTCAATAATACGTGTGGAGAACTTGTTGAATAATGCAGAGGTGTAGGAGTGATGGCGTGAAGTCAGGTTGATTTGCAACTAGCTGAGTAATTGCTTCTCTGACGTGTTGGCTTTATCACAGAATCAACGGAGGTCTCTGCTGTTCGGTTTAGGGCTCATCTCCAGCGTCACTCAAGACAACACTGCTATTAATAACACATTGTATCTGTTGCTGTGATAAGCATGGCAGAAGGTGACCGGAGCAGGAAGCTGAGAGAGCACATGTTCAAGAGCAAAAACAAAACAGAGTGAACGGGAAGTGAGGCAAGGCTATAAACCCTCAAAGCCCACCCCCCAGTGACGTACTTCCTCCAGCAAAAGCACCACTTCCTGAAAGTTCTACAGCCCCAAACAGCTACCACCTGCTGGGGACCAAGTGATCAACTACACGAGCCTGTGGGGGACATTTCTCAAACCACCGCACATGCTGAAGAATCAGTGGTGGATACAAAGAGATTAATATGTCGTCCACTAAGTTGATAGGGTTTTTTTTTTAAATATTTTACTTATTTATTATGTATACAGTATTTGCTCTACATATATGCCCGGGCAGATCTCAATGTAGATGGCTGTGAGCCACCATGTGGTTGCTGGGAATTGAACTCAGGACCTTGGGAAGAACAGCCAGTGCTCTTAACCTCTGAGCCACCTCTCCAGCCCAGTTGATAGGGTTTTACTGCACATGTACACCAGTCTGATTTGGGACCGGTGACCCAAATAGTGGCATATTCCTGTCTGGATTTCAGGAATATGCCACTATACTGGGCTCCAAATTCATTTAAGAGACAGTAGCAACTTAACAAGTTTAATAGGATAGGTTTTAATAGATTAATACTTTAAATCGAGTCCTGGAAGCCATCGAAGCGTGTTTGTTTAGGGGGAACTGGGATGGGGCAAGTGAGGGAAGACCTTGTCTCCTCCACAAGGCAGCTGCTTGGCTTCTAGAGGCTTCAGGATCCTAGCGGTGACAACATGGCTGTGCAACCTCCTGCTCCAGCCTCTGGGATGGCAGGTGTCAGCGAGGAAGGACACCTCTGTTTTTGAAAAGGGCACTAACCAAAAGGACACAAAGTTCAGAGAACACCAAATACAAGCTTTTTTTTTTTTTTTTTTTTTTTTTTTTTTTTTTTTTTTGGTTTTTCGAGACAGGGTTTCTCTGAATATCTCTGCCTGTCCTGGACTCGCTTTGTAGACCAGGCTGGCCTCGAACTCACAAAGATCCGCCTGCCTCTGCCTCCCAAGTGCTGGGATTAAAGGCGTGCGCCACCACCGCCCGGCCAAATACAAGCTTTGCATGCTTTTAAATCATCTACTTATCTGTATATTTACTGTGTTTGTGTGTATGTGTGTGGTGTCTGTGTGTTTCTGTGCATGTGTGTGTTTGTGCATGGTGTCTGTGCGTGTTTGTGAGTGTATGTGTGAATGTGTGGTGTGTATGAATGTATGAGTGTATGCATGTATATGTGTGTGTCTGTATGTGTGTGAGTGTGTAGGTGTATGCGTGTATGTGTATGTATGTGTGTATTTATGTATGTGAGTATATGTGTGTATGTTTATCTGTGTATGTGTATGTATGTTTATCTATGTATGTGTGTTTATGTGTGTGTGTGTATAGCAGCTCAGAGGACAACTTGTAGGATTAAGTTTTCTCCTCACCATGTAGGCTCCAGGAATTGCATTCATGCCATCAGGCATGGCAGGAAGTGCCTTTACTTCTGGAGCCAGAGCTGTCTTAGCCTGTATTGTTTTATTTATCAGATAAAACAGGTAGAGATAAAAGTGCTTATGGAGGACCCTCTTTCCCCATTCGGAGAAAAGGGGCCAAACGTCATCATGGTGGGAAGCCAGGCAGATCAATCTCATTCCTACCCTCTCCAAACATCCAAACAGGTCACAAGGTGAGATACTGCCCCAAAGTGTGCTGTGGCAATTTGTGACAAATTCTCTGGCTTTATGATGAGATTTTGCAACCCTAGAGGTTGGAACCACATGGTTAGTGTTCTGTTAGCTTAGTGGAAATATATATATATATATATATATATATATATATATATATATAGTTTTCCCTGGAACTCTGAATTTTTAAAACATTTCAATACAAAAAAAGCAAAAAACAAAAACAAAAAAACCCACACGAATTCAGCACGGAAAAAAAATCAATCTAAAACCGAGCAACAGATAAATAAAAACTGGGCTACCTAGAGGTAGCACTGGTGTGGCCCCTCTTTCCTAACTTCAGCCAGAATCTCGGACACAGTTTCATAGACGGGAAGTCAAATATATGGTAGATAGTGGTTCCTAGGAACAACCCAGAAACGGGTTTGTAAGGAAATAGGCTCCGTGCTCAGGGGTGGGAATGCCTGTCGCTTCTGTCTCTGGCACTAGCCGCAGGTGGTGGTGTCCACTCGGATTCTGTCCCTTAGGCTTTGGGTCTGGACTCTGGATTTAGTGGGGCTAAAATGCCCAATGGACCACCAGCATTTGGCTAGGATGCTCTCTGGCAGCGAGGTCGTAAAGTTTCATTTTTGTCTACTGTTTCCGCCGCACACAGTGGTGAACTCGGACCCCGGTGAGGATTTTAAAGCCACTGTTGAGAGGCTAAGAAAGTTTAAAGAAACGCGGGCCCCTCTTACCTTTATAACTAGAGACACAGATCCTTGCTTGGCTTGGGAGGTTTTTCTTCCCCAACCTTGAGTTTTCAAGCACTGGGCACCAGAAATCGTGTTGCTCCCTTAAAAAACAAAACAAACAAAACCCTCATTGCCTTTGAGGTCAGGGTGACCGGGACAGGACCCGAGTCCTTGCCCAACCGCTCAATCACTCCTGCAGGGCCTGACACCCAGTAAATGACCTGTTTAAGTATTCGACTTAAAAACAAAACACAAACACCCCCTGCCCCCGAAAACCAGAGCCAGGCTGTTCCTGGGCCAGGAAATCCGTTCCGCGCCCGAGTCTCCTCCTCCTCCTTGCGCCTCCATTTGCTGAACTCGCGGTGGATCCGGAGGCCTTGAAAGCGACACCTGCCGGCGGCTGGCGGTAGAGCGGCTCGCCGGAGCCTGTGTCTTCAGCTCAGGCTCGGCGCCCAGGGCCTGCACGGGCTTGGCCTGAGCAAGCCGGCTCTTGATCCGGCTGCTCTGGTCACAGCACCGACCATCTCCTTCTCGGAAAGATCTCCCCAAAACTTCTCCAACAGACATGCCTAGGAGAGCCTGCATGTCGTCTGGCTTTGGCCCTGGGTGACATCTTCGGTCAGCCTGCTCCCCACCCCCACCCCTACGCCCACTGTTCAAAGGATCCGGGGTGCCCAGTCTCTGTACACCTCCTCAGTGAGTTCCATTAATTTTAACTCATTACCGAATGGGTGGAGTCCCCTCTCCTGCCTCATTTGGTCCCACCCCGTGCTTCTGGCTTCGAGAGGGAGGAGGTGTGCAGGAGGACCATGAAATTCGAGGCCAGTCTGGGTTAGGTATCTTGCCTATCTAGATACAAAGTACAAAACCAACCAACATCCCCTTCCCCCCCAAAAGAACTAAAGAAAAAAAGAACACAAGCTTGTTTCTGTGTCTCTCTGACAATTTTTAAAAGGTTCCCCACAGGCTGGATTGTCCTCTAGTAAGCTTTCTCTAACCCTTGCCTCAGGCAGGAACCCTAGGTGTGACTGTGCTATTCACAGAGGGCAATGCGGCAAAAACCGGGGCAAGTACCGCTTACTACTTGTCTGGGCTATGCCGGTCTAGCCTCAGCTCATTGTCACCAAGGGCTGGAAGGGAAGCTCCAGAAAAGGCTGGAATCAGGAGCAGTATACCAGGAGCTGCTCTTTGGGGCTGGTCCCTTCAAGGACGGGAAAGACTTGACCTCCTGCAGGGGAGAGGAGGTTTTAAGGTGCCACATGTGGTCTGGAAGACAGGTAGAGTAGTGGCCCTGAGCCTGTACCGTCTCTCTGCCTGTTCAGAAGTAAAACTTGTTACAAATGGGGGTTTCAAGGTGACGGCTGTGGACTCGATGTCGGAGAGGATGGATCTGCTCATAGGTCCCTCCCTTCTAAGGGCTGGGGCTTTAAGGAGCCCTGCAGATGGTTCTGATGTTCTGTACAACTTGACAAGGTACTGGGTGTAGCTTAGTGGTACAGGAGGGCTGAGCAAACAAACAGCAGGACTGGGAGTAGTCCCCATACCCCCGGCATTCAGGAAGCTGAGGCAGGAGGATCGAAAGTTCAAGGCCAGCCTGGTCTCCATAGTGAGACATCCGGTCTCAGACATTTGAAACCCAAACTGGTAAGTTTTCTAGCCTCTAAATTAGAGAAGGCAGCAGGGTGGCCAGTGGGAAGATTGCAGAGAAAAGCTGGGCTAGGGGAGAACAAGATAGAGTGTACCATCAGCAGGTATGGGTGTGGAGAAGGGGAACCACTTTTTTTGTGAGAGTGTGCTAAGTATATGTATGTTATCTGAGCCACACTGAGTGCCAACGTATAAGAATTACCATTAACTTAAAGTGCTTAATTAGCTTTAATTTTGGTTCTGTGAGTTTAATGTGACTCCAGGTTTGATACTCACAGAGGGAGGAATTTCTTGAAGACACTAGAAGTCAAAGCTGGAGGCACAGGTGAGGTGGGAACTCCGCCCTCCCCCTACCACTCTCTCCCACCTCACCCCAGGCCACCCCATGGAGAGGTAGGTAGAAATGAGAGCAGGTGTCGCCGCAGGTTCACGGCGGAAATAAGTGTGCTGAGAGGAGGTCACACCGATGGGGGAAGTCAAAAAGTTGAAAACCGTATACCGCATGCACAGGCAACTCGGGCAGAGAGGAAGAAAGTGTAGAGTCACGGGGCCGAGCAGCGAGACATTCCAGGAAGAGGCGTAGGAGAGAACCGCCTTGAACTGTGCTCTCAAACCAGCTGTGACCCAAACCACAACTGGGTTGATAAAGCAGGATCTTAAAGGACAATAGAATGGATGCTGGAGGGAAGGCTTGCAGTTAAGGGCACTCGATGTTCTGGAAGAGGACCCCCGGGGTTCAATTCCCAGCATCCAAGTCAGAGCCAGCTGTAGTTCTGGCTCCTGGGTATCTGGTGGCCTCTTCTGGACTGTGTTTGGTCACCTGAGCACATGTGTGCACATGTGCACACACATACGCAATTCAAACATAATCTTGGAAGGAGAGTAGAAAATGTCAGAGGAAACCTCACCAGGCAAAGACAGTTTCCCCGAGACCTTTGCTGTTACTGTTTTTTCGAGACAGGGTTTCTCTGTGTAGCCCAGGCTGTCCTGGAACTCGCTCTGTAGACCAGGCTGGCCTCCAACTCACAGATCCGCCTGCCTCTGCCACCCCTGCCTAGCCGAAAGCCTTTCAAAAGGATCAAGGTTATGAAAAGCATCGGAGGACTGACTGAAGAACTCTGGAAAACTTCAGGGCCCTGGAACTGAAGAGGGACAATATTGGCAAACTGGTGTCTGAAGTTTGATCTGTAACACTGTACTAATGTTATAAACTGGTTTCCTGAATACGACCCAAACTATCTTAGCATTTAGCTGGGTGAGAAATATATGAAAATTCAATAGTCTATCGTTGCCTCTTGGGATTTTTTATTTTACTTTATTTTTGAGATTGTAATATAATTACAACATTTCTCCCTTGGGATTTTTGAGTCAAGGTCTTTCTGTGGACCAGGGAAACTTTTTATCTTTTTTGCCTCAGCATAGGGATGCCTGGCTTTTTGTTTGTTTGTTTGCTTGCTTGTTTTGTTTTTTTGTTTGTTTTGGTGTTTTTGAAACAAAGTCAAATGTACCTCAGGGTGGTCTGTAACTTACTCTGTAGCCAAGGATGGCTTTGGACTGCTGGTCTTCCTGACTTTGCCTCCCACCTACTGGGATTGCAGGTTTGTAGCCACCCATCAGGCTTAAAAGTAAAAAATCATTATTTCATATGTCCAATGTCACAAGGTTTTTGATGTAAAATACATTTCTTATGGTAGTCTTTGGGGGAAATGTCCACTTTCCTGGATTCCTGGAAGTCTGGCATTGCCAGCCTGGGCTGGGGGAACCCGGCTCTTGGCGCTGAGAGCCTGGTTGTTGGTGGTGGGGTCCTGTGGTTTGATGCTGCCAAGAACAGGCTGTGGTCGGAGACGTTTGCAGCACGGGCCACCACAGTGTCTCCAGGCCTCCCTGCAGCTGTTAGGTAGGGGCTGTGGGGTCCAGATGTGAAGGGAACTGGCACCCAGGAAGCTGAGGTGCACCCTGGGACTGGAGAGGCTGTCCCAGAACTCGTCACACTGTAGGGGATTTGGATGACCTTAAGAGATACCTTGGGGAGAGGGTGGTGAGAAGCTGCGGTGGGGGGATTTCTTAGATTTTTTTATGGGGGGTGGAGGGTGCTAAGGGAAAGAATCATTGTTTCAATCTTAAAACTCCACAGGCAGCGTGTGTGTCTCTCTTTCGGCAACCCAAAGAAGGCACTAACAAAAAGTGCTTTCCCGGCCTCACCACCGAATGCAGCTGCATGGGTAGTTCTCTGCTGGTGTGACCCTGCCCCAACCCCCACCCCAGAGACATTTGGCCACATCTGTCTGGGGACATTTTCAGTTGTCACTCTGCAAGGCAGGTGTGTGTGTGGACATCTGCTGTGGCTGCTGAACGCACTGAAGGGTGCGGGACTGCCCCGGCCACCCCAGTAATAGAATGCCTTCCCACCCCAAATGTGGGTAGCACCCAGGCTCAGAAAACCTGGAGTTAAAGGACATGAAAATTCAAGCTCTGCCTCCCGTCCAGAAGTTGCCTGGGCACTTTTCATGAAGGAGAGCGTATTAACTTCACTTCCTGGCTTGGTTTCAAGTGGGTAATTATAACCTGCCTACCTGAAATTCACGCTGAGTTTCAGTACGTATCTGTCTTCATGCTTAAACAAGCAGAGCATGGCTGGGTTTTCTCAACGACAGGGCGACATTCTGTGCCCAGATCGGTTTCAGGTCAGCAAGGGGTTACATGATTGGTGATTCAAGGGCTTCAGGGATTAGAAGCTAGGAGAGCAAGAAACCCTGGGCCATGATCGCCGTTGTTAATTATTAGCAACGTCATAGCTTTTCTCTGACCACTCAGGATTCCCACAGGAACCAGACTCGGGACCTTCCAGTCTAAATCTATACAGCCTGAAACTAGTAAGTCAGCCGTTCATAGCAGGGCCCTCTCTCCAGTGCACGTCCCCACGAAGCCCCGGTGCCTGAGAGAAGTTTGGCTCGGGGATCTGAGTTTCAAAGCAAATCCCCAGTCTTCTGTTTGTTCTTGCTGTTCAGGAGCAGCGCATACTTGTCCGTCTGTGGCTTCAAGGCAAGAGCAGGTTCTGAAGGCATTAAATAGAATCTCACTCCCAGCAAAGCCAAGAGCCTGGAACAAGTTAAGGACAAGCCTCTATCTTTCTTTTCCTTTCCATCCCAAAGATGACAATAATTTATAGTGATTTACAAGGATTTGCTTGGAAAACTGATTTGCTTGTACACACACACACACACACACACACACACACACACACACACACACACACCATACGAATGTTAAAGATACTGAAGGCTCCAGGCATACAAACAGCAGAGTTTTTTGTTTTGTTGTTGCTTGTTTGTTTGTTTATTTTTTGAGACAGGGTTTCTCTGTGTAACAGCCCCTGGCTGTCATGGATTCACTTTGTAGACCAGGTTGGCCTTGAACTCACAGAGATCTGCCTGCCTTCGTCTCTTCTCTAGGACTTCTATTTTATCAAAGACAGTATTCACTTTATCTTGGTAACATGGAGTTTTGGCAAAGCACAGCAGCTTTGGGAATTTAGAATGGTTGAACCCATTACTTTCCAGTTGGACCGTTGGACCTGTCTTTATTAAATAGATATGGGAGCTGGGGAGTTAGTTCAGCAGTTAAGAGCACTTTCTGCTCTTGAAGAGGACCTGGGTTCAGTTCCCAGCACCCACATGGCAGCTCACAACCACCTATAACTCCAGTTCCAGGGGATCTGACACCCTCTTCTGATCACCTCAGGCACTAGGCATGCATATGGTACATAGACATACATGCAGACAATACACCCATACAAGTAAAATAAATCTTAAAAGTATTATGACTAAGTTTGGAATGTCGTCTCCTGGTACCATTTTCTCTTGAAATTCTTTTTTTTTTTTTTTTTTTTTTTTTTTGTGGTACAAATGGTGCCTTTAGTCTACCTGACCCATTCACATCCACACGTGTTCTCACCTCAAAACACATATTTTGAAGTTGCTGTATGGAGAGGCAGAACTTTTAGCCAAGGGCAGAAGTCTGTTTTGTAAAGCAAACTGACGTTTCTTGGATAGAGCCTAAAGCTGTGCTACCCTGGAACCGGGAGTTCATGGGGACTGGCTCGTTCCTAGGTGCCGATCTGAGCCCTAAGGACATCTGTGGATAACTCCTAGCTTCCATCACTTCTTGGGATAAGTACGACTTGCTGCCCTTACTTTACAGCTGGAGCATCACAGGCTCAGAGAGGTCGGGAACATTACCCACAGTCACAACTGAGGAGAGAGTTGGAATTTGCAGAATTCTACAGCCCTTGCACTTGCCGGTCCCCCCCTACAACGGAGATAATTGTATAGTTTTTCAGATGTTTCTGCTTTCACAGTTGTTACCTCTGGCTCAGGAGGCAGCTGGCCCCTGGGGCCTTGGACCATGACTTTGGATAAATAACTGGTTTGAAAATGGTTAGGTTCGATGCCTGCTTGGTCGAATTTGGCACCCCATTGTGATGGGGCACTTGCCCCCTCTCTCTCATTTGAATTGAGGTGATGGGGTGTTTCCCTTCTTTTCTGACTTTCGCTGCACATAGAACAATTGATGGTCTCTAAAGCTCCATTACATCCCCGGCTTGGCCTTGTAGGGAGCATTTTACTCATGGCTGTTTTAGTGTGTGGTGGTAATGGCATGTTTATCTTGGAGGGGTGACTACAAAGGCAAGTTTCTTCCTTAAACATGAGACACATTGCCTCGTCACATGGGGTCTAACCTTGTCATCTGTGCATCTAACCTCATCACCTGGGGGTCTAACCTTGGCTCTCTAAGCTTAGGGAGACAATGGCAAAACCTAAGAGAAAAGGAGCACTTGGGAGTCTGAAGCAGGAGGATCATGTAGTCAGGGCCAGCCTGGGCTAATATATAAGACCTGGCCTGAAACAACAGAGAGGAAAAAAACAAAACAAAACCAAAAACAAAAGAACACAGCAGGGGTGGTTCTTGCAGTTCCAGCTCAGGAGGGAGGCAGGAGGATCATGAATTGGAGGCCAGCCTAGGCTACATAGCAAGACTGGAGCCACCTGTCATTTCTACAGTTTAGTGCTGGTCCCCCCCACCATGTCCTCTTGTTTACTGCAGTGGAGGGTTGTGGGGTACATGGGTTAGCAAGTCAACAATTTGAATTACTTGTCTTCAGGGTTAGATGGGACCTTTTTGCATCAAGTTTAAAGGACGGCCATTTGCTAACAGGCAGTTCTGTGCTTGTGAGACACTTGGCCCCTTGTTGACATGGCTTCCAGCCTGTGTTCCAGCCCTACTGACATTTTCTACCCTGCAGCTAGCCAGGTGGCCTTTCCCTTCTCACTTCAGGTGAAAGGCGAGTGACGGCCTACTGGTTTCCTGTGCCAGCGACTGTGTGACTCAAGTCAATCCGGGGGGGGGGGGGGGGGGGGTGTTCTCTGACATCGTTCTAGGTAAGAGATAGCTCATATGCTTTGGACTTCTAGGCTTTTCCTCCGGTGACGCTCTCATCCTCGGTGAGGCCTGGGCTGCCATTCAGTGATAGAACACTTACCAAGAATTTGATCCCCACTATTGGAAGAAAAAAAATAATCTTAAGAAATGGTCTCATCGGGCTGGAGAGATGGCTCAGCTGTTAAAGGCTAGGCTCACAACCAAAATATAAGAAATGGTCTCATCTCAGGTGCCTTTTTCCACTAAGGCTTCTTTTGCATCTCCTGCTTTCAGTCATTTATCTTCCAGGGGAGAAGCTTGCCCTGATAGTATCTGTTGATTGACACACTCCTTCCACTCTCACACGATACTCTGGGCGCCCCCTCACTTCCTGTGCACAGCTGGGAGGCTTCTCACGATGCCTCTCTCTCTCTCTCTCTCTCTCTCTCACACACACACACACACACACACACACACACACACAAAACTATGTTCATTCATTCCGCTTGCCAGTGGGGGAAATCAATATTTTTGTGGCATGAATATGTCCTTTAAAAAAAATTTTTTTTGGCAGGTGAGTCTACTTAAGGAAACGATTCAAGTCGAAAGAACTCTTGACTGTTGAAACTCAGGAGACACCAAGCTTGAAAATCCTCAAATCCACGAGTGGCTGTTGCATCTCAGATTCTCCAAGCACTTCATTTTCCCAAAGCTGTGAGTGTCCCTGGGAGCTCTGCAGGGCTCAAGGCTCCCAACCAAGTTACACAAACGTTCTTGATGCATGTTGGCTGTGACTGCTTTTCTCTGAAGCAGCCTGGATGGCTCTTGGGGTGAATGTTGGAATGGAATGCTCTTCTTCACCCTTGGTGTCCTGAGAAGGTCCAGGCCAGCGGCAGAAGGTATTGCATTGACTGAGTTTGCTACGGCTGCCTCTGGGCCTCATGCTGTCTGTTAGAAGCTTGAAGGGTCAGATCTACCAACCCCTTTTTGCAAATTGGCACTGCCGGTTGGTGGCGGCAGCACACGTCTTTAATACTAGTACTCGGGAGGCAGAGGCAGGTAGATCTCTGAGTTCGGGGCCAGCCTGGCCTACAGAACGAGTTCCAGGACAGTCGGGGCTACACAGAGAAACCCTGTCTCTAAAAACCAAACCAAACCAAACAAAATAAAATAAAACAATTGGCATTCATTGGTTTAAGGACAGGTCTGTTTTGCAACAGGGCCCTTGACTCCTAGTATTTTCTTGTCTGTTTCTGTCTCAATATTGACCCCCCCCAAAAAAAAAAAAACCCTCTGCCAAACCCTCAATGTCGAGTTCTACATCCAGATGGGGAAAACATTACTTGTTTCTTTTTGGGTTCTAAAGAAATGTAAGTGCCTGAAGAGCCTGTCTGAAGCTTCAGAGAGAGGCAGGGCAGGCCTAGAGCTGAGGTATCTTTCCACAGCCCCCAGCTCCCCCTCTGTGTCAGCACAAGGGCACCCTGACATTTCTGATCTGACCCTGAAGGAATCCATCTAGGGTGCCAATCACTCTCTGTGTTATCTGTCCTGTATCCGTGTACCTTGCCTTGACCCACTCTTTCCATAATGACTTGGTCGGTCCAGCCCAAGTCCCTAAGCCCCCCCCCCCCCCGCCCGCCACACACACACACACACACACACACACACACACACACACACACACACAGGTTTTCCTTATTCCTGATGCTCAGTTGTTAACTTACATCTGGCGTTTAACTGAATACAACAAGCAGCGTTTGTTGTATTCAGTTATACAACTGTATACACCACTAGCCCTGTAGATCTCAAGAGATTGGAAACTTGGGTGAGCTTTATAGTTAAGTTAGAATAGCCTGTCCATGCTGAACCCGTGAAAGACCATTATAGGCAGCCTGGAAATTTCCAGAAAACCTTGTCTTGAAATAGTCTGGATTTGCTTTTTATCTAAGTACACACACACACACACACACACACACACACACACATATACATACACAGTAGAAGCTCCTAGTTTGGGGATGTGGACAATTTTTATTGTAAGTATAATGGAACCAGCGTATGACCCTCTTGTCATGTTGCTAAGCACAGGGTTACAGGAGCATGCTTCTGGACAGTGTGGCAGCCAAGGATTAGATGCCACTCTGTTGAGACTCTGCTTTGTGGGCTCAGCAAAGATCTGACCTGCTGTCCTAGTTTGCTTTCTGTGCCTGGGACAAACACCATGACCAAAAGCCACCTAGGTGGGGAAAAGGAGTTGGTTTCAGTTTAGAGCAGTGATTCTCAACTTGTGGGGTGAGGCCCCTTTGTGGGGTGGCGGGGGAGGTTTGAACGACCCTTTCACAGGGATCCCTAAGACAATTGGAAATCACAAATATTTACTTTACAATTCATAACAGTAGCAAAATTATAGTTATAAAGAAGGAATGAAATAATGTTTTGGTTGGGGGTCACCACAACGTGAGGAACTGTGTTAAAGGGTCACAGCTTTAGGAAGGTTGAGAGCCGCTGGCTTAGAGGTCCATTAAGGCAGGGAAGCAGAGCCTGAAGCAGAGGCCATGGAGGAATGCTGCTTCTGGCTTGCTCAGCTATGTGAACCAGGCCCACCTGCCTAGGGGTGGCAGTGAGCTGGGCCCTCCTACATTAAACAGCAATAAAAAAAATGCCACATAGACATTGCCCACAGGGCAATCTAATGGAGGCAATTCCTCAATTGAGGTTCCCTCTTCTTAGATGTGTTGATATGTGTATCAAGCTGACACTGGATAGAGGTAGAAGCTCAGAACAGATACGCAGCAATAGAAGCCTCCCATATCTGACCTGCTTAATTTATGAATGAATCATGCAGACTGGCAGCTGCTAATAGGACAATACTCCACAGACATCCTTATGATTAATTCAACATCTTCCCAGGAGGCCTATGGATGCTTGAGGCTTGCTGTCCACACTTTCTCTTTAAAGCTTCCTCGAATCTTCCTCCCTCACATTCTCAGCTCTGCTTCTGTGTCCACTCTTCAGGATCTTTTGGGACCTTCTGTAAAATCTATTGAAAGGTGGTAAAAACCATACTGGTGCAGACAAAGACTAGTTCATCTCAAACTGATGACCCCTCCTTGTTGGTAGCAGCAGGACCAGGAACAGTTCATAGTTGAGGTTCATCCTGCACCTTCCCTCTTACATGCCTCCGTTTTTCTTTTTCAAATCTTCCCAGTGGCCAGAAGGCTAAAGAGGGTGGGGGACGAGCCCACCAAGGCTGTGGGCGTCACAAAACAAGGCTAAAGGACAAGAAGAAGGCTTCATCGACTTTTCATTTCCAAGGACATCAAAGGGGTGAGATTGCTAGGCAACAGCAAAGAACTTGTTATTCCCCTTTTTGTTGTTTGTTTGTTTTTTCGAGACAGGGTTTCTCTGTGTAGCCCTGGCTGTCCTGGACTCACTCTGTAGACCAGGCTGGCCTTGAACTCACAGAGATCCACCTGCCTCCCGAGTGCTGGGATTAAAGGCATGCCACCGTACCTGGCTAGAACCTGTCATTCCTAAACAGGCCAAAGACTGTTTGAGATTGCTAGAGGCTAGTAAGACTCTACCAATCTTTTCACGTGGTGGAATACTGACAATATACACTTAGTGTGTTAATACTTTATGCGCACAGTTGAGAGGCATCAAGAGCATTTACATGGATCTCTAACTATTGTTATTGTCCATCTGGTCTCCAGGGCCTTTCGTCTTTCCAACGAAGCTTCACACCTTCCAGGCACTAATTTCTCTCCTTGCTTTTCCCTCCCTAAGCCAGAGGGACAAGAGTCCATCCTGGTGAGTGAGCAAGGCATCAAGTGGCATGCGTGGTGTCAGGAGCAGGAAACTGGGAGATCTTTACCCACAAGCACAGAGAGGGGACGAGAAGTAGGGCAAGCCTATATACTCTGAATGCCCTCCCTCAGTGACATGCTTTCTCCAGCAAGGCTGCATGGCTTTTCCAAAGAGCACCACAACTGTGGACCAAGTCTTCAAGTGCCTGAGACTATTCTCATTCAAACCACCACTAGGCTCCATATTTAGTCCACTGAATTCCTAAACCACCCGTTGTTTCTCCATCCGTGGATGGATGGACGCTTGGAATGGTGTGAATGATGCTGCCGGGATCATGAGCATATAGACGGTCTGCCTGAGACCCTTCACATCCTTTGAGGATATACCCTGCTGTAGTTTGAATGTGAGTAGTGTCTCCCAAAGGTCTGAGTTCAGTCCTGTCAAAGCAATGAGGTCTCTACTCGTGCCTGTCAGCAGTAAATACGAGTGGTTTTGGCATCACGTCCACCACACTTGATGACTAGGCACTTTGGGGAGGACAGCTGTGTGGGTGCCTTGCCGGGTTGGCTTGTGGAGTGGCAGGGATGAAGATGCCCCCTTGGACTCTCAAGTTTTGGGGCACAGTTTGCTCTAGAGTAGACCTGCTATTCTTTTGGTACAGCTGCCAATAGCAACCAGACCCTTATAAATAAAGGTGAGCGGGAACCCCTGGAGGCTGACTTGAAGGGTCCCTAAGAAACAAGGTCACACCACCTGAGCCTTCCAGCAAAGATCGGATTCTTGTCCCCCATGTGTATCAGTTGTTTTTCTGTTGCTATGGTAAAATACCATAACCAAGACACCTTATAGAAGAAAAAGTTTATTTGGGATTAAGATCCAAGAGGGAGAAGTGTCTAATATGGGAGAACAGAGGCATGGCGGCAGGAATGGGAAGCTCTGAGCGTACATCTTGAACCACAAGCAGGGAGCAGAGATCGAGAACTAGAGACGGCGTGGAGTCTTTGAACCCTCAAAGCCTTTTCAGAGTGAAATGCTTATACTATGGAGGCTGCACCTCCTCACCTCCCCAAAGAGCACCACCGCAAATACATGAGCCTGTGAGGGACAGTCTTGTTCAAACCACCCCATGAGTCAGCTGCCACACTGGTGAGTCTTTAAGCCCCAGGTGGCAGGGGTCGGCCTGCCTGTCTGTGTGTCCCTGGCTGCCGCTCCTGCCTCCCAGATCCCCGAAGTAATACCTAACAGGCTGTGGAATGAATTCATGAATCTACCTTGGCCTGGGCTGGAGAATGAGCTTCCTTAAAGGGAAAGACAGCTATGGCGACCTCCCTCTGCGTCCTACCTGGGGAGAGTTTCTGTCCTGCTCAGTCCTGGCTAGAGTGCTAGCGCATGTGGTTTTTCCTCTCCACCTTTCTCCTGTAATTATCTCCACAGCCAGGTAAGAGAAAGCTAAACATTGCAGGGGAGTCGGACAGTTCTAAGAAGCGTGTAATAAAGACTTCTTGGTGTGAGAGAGGCCCTCTAGAGGCAAATCTGCATACATGCTCATACATATGCATGCATATAATTTAACCTGTGAAGCTTCTTCCAGATGCTGGAAATAAAAATTCAACTATTAATATTTTACCAATTAAAGGAGGGAGGAACCATAAAGAAATTTGGTCAGTTGAAGTTTAAATTTTAAAAAGTAATTGTAGGTCCTTTCTCTGTGTTCTGGGGGTTGAACCCAGGACCTTGCATACTGGAAGCAAACACTCTTACTATGCATCAGAACTCTGATCTCCTGTACACTTTTTGCAGGGGGGGTTGGAGGTGGGAGGGTTTCGGAGGACAGATTTGCGTAGTGTAGCCCAGGCTGACCGGGAACTTGCTATGTAGCCTAGGTTGGCCTCGAGCTCATAGAGCTCTATCTGCCTCTGCTTCCAGGAATTCTGTTAGTGTACACTTTTTTTTTTTTTTTTTTTTTTTTGGTTTTTCGAGACAGGGTTTCTCTGAATATCTCTGGCTGTCCTGGACTCGCTTTGTAGACCAGGCTGGCCTCGAACTCACAAAGATCCGCCTGCCTCTGCCTCCCAAGTGCTGGGATTAAAGGCGTGCGCCACCACTGCCCGGCTAGTGTACACTTTTTATGAACCTAAAAAGAACATATTTTGAGGCCTTTTCAGGGAGAGAAAGAAGAGAAAAATGTGGTAAAAATCGACCCGGAATCTTGTCCCTTCTTTGCCCATTTCACAGCAGTTTATCTTTTTGCCCCCAAAGGATTAGTACGATTTGGCGAGGTTGGGCCTCGCCTGTTGCCAAGACGCATTTTCTAAAGGGAAAACGGACTCTCGCTTTGGAAAACACCAAGTCCTGTCTGTTTTCTGTTCCTTTAGAAGTCAGCCCTGGAGCGGCTGGCAGCGGCGGCCGGCACAGCTCTCCAACGTTGTGTAACCACCAGGCGATCACGTTGCACCCACCCGCTTCCACAGGCTTCTAACTGCAATAATAAGCCGGAGCTTATTCAAATACGAGAAACCATCCCAGCCGGCTCCAAGTCACGTGTCCGGGTCACATGGCCTGCCAGACAGAGAAGCCGCCTGGCAATCATTAACTAATGCTTTCTCCCAGGGAGAGAAACTGCAGGCTAAAGGAGGATTAAAAGGAGGGATTGCAATAGAAGGTATGGGGTGGGTGTGGATCGGGTGACTTATTCTCGCTAAGTGCTTTCTAGGAGAGATGGAAGAGCCCGCAAACACCCCCAACACACACACACACACACACACACACACACAGACACACACACACACCCCTGCTAGCTTTCTTACACACACACACACACACACACACACACACACAC
>CAJQZJ010032578.1:2855510-2872460 GCA_907164525.1 Lophiomys imhausi | reverse complement strand
TGTGTGTGTGTGTGTGTGTGTGTGTGTGTGTGTGTGTGTGTGTGTGTGCTATGTGCATGCAGTATCTGTGGAGGCCAGAAGAAGGCGATGGATCTCCTGAAACTGAAGTTACAGTTGTGAACCTCGGTGTGGGTGCTTGGAATAGAACCCAGGCCCTCTGCAAGAGCAGTGGGTATTTTTAACCACCTCCCCAGCCTTGCTGGGGTTTTCAATACAGAAAAAAATCCTGATTTGAGGGTGGGAAAATTCACCTGTGAATGTGGCATGTGCTAAGTCAGAGCATCTGACAGCTATGCTCCTGTTAGATACTTCCCCCACAAGTGTGACATGGGAAACTCAGACTTGTAAACACTAGGATCATTTAAAAAAAAAAAAAAAAAAACTCTGAGGGCATTAACAGATGGAGTGGTTCCAACTCACTGGATCATTCCGGAATCTTCTGCAGACAATGAAAAAGTGACTTCCTGCAAGGTGCTCAAGAAATCCCCAGGGCTCAGAGCGCTACAGATGGAGTCAGAAATGGCCAGCTGCGGGCAGAGCAGGAAAGCCGGCTTGACCCTGTGCCCCTGGATTCCTTTTCCTTTTCCTTATTGAAACCAGTAACATCCAAGGCCTTGGCTTTCTAGCCAGATCTATTGGTTGACAGAGAATAGTGAAGGCACTGTGGTTGTAAGATGGCTTATTTCATTTTTTAATGATGTATTTATTTTTAGTTTATGTATGCAAATGTTTGTCCCAATGTATGTATCCCATTGGGGATAGAAGAGGGCGTAAGATCCCCAGAAATGTAGTTACAAGGAGTTGTGAGGCACCATGTGGGTGCTGGGAATTGAACCTGGGTCGTCTGGAAGAGCAGCCAGTGCTCCTAACCACTGAACCTTCTCTCCAGCCCATCTCCTGCCATCTCTACCATTTTCCTCTTCTTTGTGGTACAGGACATGGAACCACGAATCTGCTCACACCAGCTCTGTAGGCAGACTCTTGGAGAGTGAGAACACCCCAGCCCTGATGCCCCTCCCAACCCCCTACTCCAGGGCCGATCTGGGAATCCTGCAAAGCATTTAACTACTTGATTTGGTCTCTTCCATGTGGTGACAGTTCCCTGATCTCTCCTTGTTCATGATTTTGTCACTGTTCATTATTTTGCCGGTTGTCCCTTCATTTGGACTTGCCTTCCTCCTTGAGAAGTTAACGATCACACCCTGTTCCATGTCTGAACTGCCTCACTCCGCGAGAATCTTGTTCCCTTCAGTGCCCCTCTTTCACTGTTCCCTTTTTCACTGCTTCTGTGTACTTGCTGCTTCTGGTCAAGGTAATCAGACCCAAACAAATATTGCTAACTCTGGCTCCTAAGAATGGGACATTTTCCCAGTTGCTTCCTTGCAACCAGACTGATTTTGTAGATGCTTACAGTGGACAGCTCACGGCACCTCAAACAGCCAAATAAATCCTCTCCCTTCTGAACCCGCTCTTCTTCCATCCCTCCATCCCGGCAGCAGCAACAGGAAAATCAAGAGTATGGTTTCAACTTCTGGTCATCAGTTTGCAACATGAAAGATGAGCTCAGTTATCCAGACTCTCAGGCTTGCTTTTGGTGTAGATGATGGGGCTAGCTGGTGGAAAACAATAGGCTATTACCTACATTATCACCAACTTCTCCTAATAGTCTCTTATTTTTCTACACTTCCCGAACACATTCTGCACCTGACTTAATTTCCTTGGTCCTCTGATTATTTCTGTTGGGAGGTTTTCCTCCCAATGTAGACCAATGATGACGGAAGTGTTGATTTAGTACACAGGGATCTGAAGAACTTACTTGAATTCCCACCTATATTCATCTTTTAAATCTCCCCTTTAGCTTTTTTATTTTTGGGTATGCTATGACATTTAACTGAGTACATATAGAAAGCTGAAATAAGTACATTCTTGCTTTTTCTGTTTCGGTTTGGTTTTTGATTTTTTTTTTTCGAGATAGGGTTTCTCTGTGTAACAGAGCCCTGGCTGTCCTGGACTCTCTCTGTAGACCAGACTGTCCTCCCACTCACAGAGATCCGCCTGCCTGCCTCTGCCTTCCGAGTGCTGGGATTAAAGGCGTGCTGCCGCAGCCACACAAAGCTCATTCTTGCCGTTTCAGAACTTTTCAGTTGTGAGCAACTGTGTACATGACTCTGGTTCTATAAGACTGTAGTAAAATATAGTAGTAGAGGTATGCATAGTGGTGTATGCTCTTAATCCTCCTTCTAAGTCCTCTGGAAGTAGAGGCAGGCAGATCTCTCTGAGTTCCAGGCCAGAGATGGCATCATAGTGAGACTGTCTCAAACCCAAATCCAAACAAAAGAAAACACGTTTAGAACGTGGCTGAAAAAATTCCTCTGACAAGGTGGCAGAGTAGCAGATATGACCTTACAGAATAACATAATGTAGGTGAAGATGTTACTGCCAGGCTGTTGGTCATCTTGTCTGTTACATAAATGCACAGCTCCTATGGCTCCATTCAGTAAATAGCACTCAGTGATGATGTTAACACACAATGGCCACTAGCTCATGCACTTGCTACATTTAAAATTAATTAATCAATTAAAAAATTTTTTTTTCAAGGCAGAGTTTCACTGTGTAGTCTTGGCTCTCCTGGGACTCACTCTGTAGACCAGGCTGACCTTGAACTCAGAGATCTTCCAGCCTCGTGAGTGCTGGGATTAAAGATTTGCACCACCACTGCCTGGCTAACATACTTAAAAATTTTTTTGTGTGTGTGTGTATATCTATGTATGGGTATGTGCAGGTGAGTGCAGTACCCACAGAGGCCAGAAGATGGCGCTGGATACTCCAGAGCTTGACAACAGGCAGTTGTAAGCCATCTGATATGGGAAATGGGAACTGAACTCATCTTCTGAAGAGCAGCAACCACTGTGAACCACTCAGCTACCTCTTCAGCCTCATTATACTTTCAATTTCATTCTTCTTACTATTATTATTGTTATTGTTATTTTGGTTTTGGGAATGGCCCCCAAGGCTTTTCTTGTGTTAAATATTTGCTCTAAACTGAGATATACCTCAGTCTTACTATTATTTTAGAGACAGTTTCTATTTAGTAAAAATAATATTGGTTCAAAAAGCCAATAAAATAAGATAAAAGCCGGGCATGGTGACGCACACCTTTAATCCCAGCACTTGGGAGGCAGAGGCAGGTGGATCTCTGTGAGTTCGAGGTCAGACTGTTCTACAAAGCGACTCCAGGACAGCCAGGGCTTATTACACAGAGAAACCCTGTCTCAAAAAACAAACAAACAAAATAATAATAATAATAATATTAGTGGTCTGGGGAGATGGCTTGGTGGTTAAGAGCACTTGCTGCTCTTGTAGAGTTCTGTTCCCAAAATCCACTTGGGCTGACTCACAGCCACCTGGAACTCCATTCCCAGGGGACCCAGGGCCTTCTTCTGGCCTCTGTGGGCCCCTATATGCATGTGGTATGCATGCGTGCACTCAGGCACACACATATAAAATGAATAATTCTGAAAAATAGATGAACTGTGAACAGCATGCTTGGCTTCTCCCTTATAGCGTCTCGCACCTACTTCTGTTCACTGCGGTCTTTGTTGCATCAGGAGGGCAACATGGAGTGACTGGCCAGGGCCGTCTGGGTCTGTGATGTTCACCCAGCAGTCGGGTTGACCACCAGTGCCTCTTACAACACGACTGCATGTTACCTGATGCTTGATCGGAGCCGTGGAAAGTTCACGTTCAAAAGACAGTCAGGACTGGGTAAGGCCCCACCGTTCTGGTCACCTCTGGCACGCCGTGCTCTTTTGGCCGTATATCTTTCCACGGGCAACGCGAGGATGGTTGTGAATCAGTCGGTGGGTAACTTGCTGACCACCAGATCTACTCAGGTTGGCTGTGAATATGCTAGATGTGTGAGTGGCCGGACAGCAGACCCTCTGGAGCACCAAAGTCCCCCCAAGGCTGTCTCTACTGGGAGTTAGCCTGCCTGTCACATGGGGATCTACACCTGTACATTTCCCTCACAATGGTCCCACTTCCTCCCATTTCTCCAGACACCGGAACCCAGGAGCACCATCTGGGTCTAGAGAGAATCCGAGATAGAATACATTCCTTGAAAGAGATCTGAGCTTCTACCGAAAAATAAGGTGGGAAGGGGTTCAGAGGGAGGCCTCACCAGGGCTGGCAGGTCTCAGGGGAGCTTCCAGTGCACCCCCCACCCCCAGCCAGCACATTGGAATGGTCCCTCTGCCTCGTCCCCTTTCTACGCCACAGGAGAGCAAGTGGTAACACGCTCCTTTAGGCAGCAGCTGAGGGTGGCCTCAGGCTTCTGGCACTGTGGGCAGAGTGGGTGTTCGGGAAGTGCTGCTGCCTGACACTAGTCCAGTTCCCCGTAAGGCCCCCACTGTCACCATAGCTCGATGATGGAGCACACTGTTCTAAAGGTCTCACACTGTTCACAGTGCCAGAGCCAGGCTTGTGAGCAGAGATTGAAGGACATGGTGGGACGGTGCAGAGCTCGAAGGTGTTCAGATCTGAATCTTTTAAAAATCTATTTATTAGTTTGTTGATCCTGGGCATAACTTTTCCTTCTTTCTACTCCTCCTCATGCCCGGGTTACAGCTCTAAAGGTAAAGGTTGGACCTGCGAGAATGGAGCCCCCAAAATGAGGTGGGGGCTAAAGTCTCATGCAGTAGCCAACTTTCTTCAGAGCACCAGACAATTTATCCTCTGAGGGTTGAGAAGAATCACATGAGTGAAATGTGTAATCACAGGGACAAGCTGCCCATGGCAAAACGTGTATTTCCATAGAGACATGTAAACAAATAACAGGAGCCAGTCGTAATGAATGATCTGAAGTAAACTCACTGCTGTCCGCTACACCTAGGAGAGGCACAAAAACAGATTCCAAGAACAAGTCCGAGTCTTTGAAGAAACTTTGAAGTCCTTTGAGGTCACAGGACTCTTGTGTTCTTGGCATTTTCTCACAAGCACTCAGAATTGCTATCCTTGAATTCACAGTCATCCTGGGATTATAGGGATGTGCCACAACACCGACCGGAACTCACTATGGAGGCCAAGGTGGCCTCAAACTAATGCAGATCTGCTTCCTCCTGAGTGCTGGGATTGAAGGTGTGTGCCACCACTTCTGGTCAACAGGGTTACTTTATTGTTTAGTGGTTATGTGTGTGTGTGTGTGTGTGTGTGTGTGTGTGTATGTGCACATGACAGCCGGTACCCATGGAGGTAAAGACATGGGATTCCCTGGAGCTGGAGTTACAGGTGGTTTGTGGACTTCTAGACATGCTGCTGGGACCCTCTACAAGAGCAGCAAATGCTCTTAATTGATGAGCCATCTCCAGCCCTGCTGAACACACTAAAACAAAACAAAGCTTTTCTTGCCTCAGTTTCTTCAGTAGAAAGAGAAAAAGTCACCCCTGTCATACAGCGTGGTTCACAACCTTCCTGATGCTGCGAATTAATTCAGTTCCTCATGTTGTGGTGACCCCCCAAACAATAAAATCATTTTCTTGCTGCTTCATAACTGATTTTTCTACTGTTATGTACTGAAATGTAAGTACTGTATATGCAAGATATCTGATATGCAACCCTCAGACCCTCCGGTACAGAACCACTTCCATAGAGACTTCTGGATTTGATAAAGGTTTTTGATGTCTGCTCTTTAGTGATTTTTGATATTTAGCAGGGAGGTCATTGGGCATGGTGACAGCCCTGAAGCCGCTGTGGAAGTCTTCAAAGGTGGGAGGTGAACAAGGGTTATGAGTGAACTCCAGGACTGGTAAGAGAGTGTGCTCAGTGGGAAGTGGGGCTTCCTGGGTGTCCTGAGAGGCCAGGATGTGCTAACTTCTGGGTTTCTGGGTGGATGGTCATGTTTTCAGCCACAGTTGCTTTGAACATAGCAACACAGTGATGAGCTATTCTTAGTGGCTTCAGCTGGATTCCTCCTACCACTAGAGTTATTTAATTACTCTATCTTATTATTTTTCTATTAAAAATCTGTCCTAGAGCCAGCAGGAGCTGTGGCTAAGAGCAGGGCAAGAACAGACATCTCCATTTCTTTTTATATTTAATTAAAAATTTTAATAACAGGAAGCCATTTGAGCTCACTCATTTATTTTCAAATCATGACAGCCAGGTGGAGATTGGAAAGGCATGAGTGTGAGGTCCAGGCAAGGGTCCTACTATCCTGACCTCAGGAAAGCAGTCAGTATATCTGGCTTGGCCACAATGCCAGGCACAGCCCTCTGGCTTCTGAAAGACTTAACACGGTGTTTTGTGGGAAACTGAAAAATTGGGAGGACAGAGGGAAGTATGTTGTAAAGACATTCTGAGGCTGGGAGTTAACTCGGTGGTTTAAAGTTCTTGATGCTCTTACAGAGGACCTGAGTTCAGTTCCCAGCATCCAAGTCAGGCAGCTCACAATTGCTGCTAGCTCTGCCTCTGTGGGCTCTGTACACACAAGCACAAACCAGCGCACGGAACCATACGCATAATTTTGTTTGTTTTGTTTTTCAAGACAGGGTTTCTCTGTGTAGCCCTGGCTGTCCTGGACTCACTTTGTAGACCAGGCTGGCTTTGAACTCACAGAGATCCGCCTGCCTCTGCCTTCCCAGTGCTGAGGTTAAAGGCGTGTGCCACCACGCCCAGCAATTTCAGACACCTGCGAGCTGCCATGTGGGTGCTAGGATTTGAACCTGGGTCCTTTGAAAGAACAGCCAGTGCTCTTAACCGCTGAGCCATCTCCCCAGGCCTACATACACATCACTTGAAACAATTTTAAAAATTAAATTGTCCTGAGGGTCAGTAAGGTGGCTCATTTACCTACTGAACTGAGTTCAATTCCTGAAACCCACGTGGTAGAGAGAAGGGATTCCTGCGAGTTGTACACACACACACACACACACACACACACACACACACACACACACCACATATGTACACCCCACACATACACAAAGATACACACACATACACACATCACACATATACATACACAAACACATGTATATACTCATGCATTCACATACACACACACCCCCACACACATATCACACACACACACCACACAAACATATACACATATGTTCACATACACACACAAACACACATGCATACTCACACACACGTGAGCATACTGTGGCACAAGTGGGGGCCTCCCCGCCCCCCCAATAAATGCAAAAAATAAAAGTTTCTGAGCAGGTGTTGTTCCTTCACCCCTCTGTATGTCACCCCCATGGCTACTGCTTTTACAGAAACAAAATGGAAAATGAGAACATTCTAGCTGATCTTTTCCCTGGTTTGAGTAAACTTGAAAGGCAGCTGTTTTCTGAGTTTGACAGAGACTATTTCTGCCAGGTGTGGTGGTGTCACATGTTTTTTGTCCCAGCGGTGGAGATGCCGAGGCTAGCTAGGGCGACAGAGTGAGACCCTAGAGTCGGGGTGGGGTCATTCCAGCAATCCTAGCACACAGGAGGATAGCAAGTTCAAGGCCAGCCTGGGTTTCACATTGTCTCACGATAGTATACATATTAAAAAACTGAGGCAGACACTAATTACAGGGAACCTGGGTGCACTAAAATCGAAAGCCATCCGTTTTAGAAAAATCAGTGGATTGGAAGAAGGGGGCTCTCACTGGGTCCGGGGCTGGCGACTTGGGCGTCTTTTATACCACGGATCTGCAGAGCATGTCCGCTAGCCTCGTGAGCCTGTGTGTCTTACACCAAAAATTGACGTAACGAGCTCCAGGAGGGATGGTCCGTGCTGCTGGTTCCTTCCTTCCAACTTACCCTCCCGTCCAGCTGTCTTCCTGGAAGCACACAGACTTTGATGCTGGGTTCCGAGTGTGTCCTGAAGTGTCTCCAGATGCGAAAGCATGGACTCCGCCGTGAAAGTAACAACCCGTTGGGCTCGTCTGTGTGGCGGGTCGAAGAGGCAGTCATGAAGTTAGCTGTGTTCAAAGCGGGAAGTCAGAGCAGAGTCTGCCAGTGCGCAGCACGGGGTGCCCAGGAGCCGAGGACCTGGTTAACCTGCAACCACACGGACCCGTGGGGCAAAGGCGTGTCGGGGCGCTTTGTGTTGCACTTGGAACGGCCGCCAGCAGCAGCTGGGGGATTAGCAAACTGTTTGCTTGCTCAGAGCAAAACAAGAGGCTTCAGGGAAGTTCAATGGCAGCCGAAAGCCGAATGGCTGTGCTTGACGAGGCCCGTGAGTTGATAACCTTTTAGAGTTAAAAGGTCCCAGAGCCCAAACTAAGCACTGACCTGTGACATTCCTGCCTAAGGCTGCTGCTGTTTGGCACCATGGAACCTAAATAAAGGAAAACTTTTCCTGCCCCAGTCCCCCCTCCCAGCCGATTACCTTTTGAGGCTTTCTCAAGGATTGCAGCTGGTTCCTGGGGCTGTAACTATAGAAGCGTAGCCTGGCAGTTACAACACATGGCCCAGGAAACTGTCACATACCGACATGCTTCCTGCCACACGGACCATTTTTAGCCGATGGCGCCACTGCCCATCTGCAGCCACCCTCTCTGCAAGAACTCTTTTGATATTCCCAGGGCAAGAGAGCGGTGCACACAGACCCAGTGACATGCAAGCGTGGAACCCCAGTCCTCTCTTCAGTGCTGTCCTTAACAGAGTAGCTGGGCCAGGCCTTAACTGGTTGGGCTTTGTGCTGGTTTGTTTTTATTTTTATAAAAGGGACTATTTTTAAGCGTGAGACATTTCCTATCTTTGAGTCAGTCCAAACACATTTTCTACTAACAAAGCAGGCAACGTGGCTGCTAGCTAGGATTTATCTTGCTCGAATCACAGCCTGGAAGTGTTGAGGATGAAGCTAGGAGGGTGGCCTTGCATTGCAGGAAGGCTGGGGGTTTATGACAAGAGGATTTCCTGAGCTCAGCTAACATCTGGTCCTTGGGAATGGAGGGAGGCCTGGCTTGTAGGGGAGGGGATTTGGGATGAGCACTGCCCTTGGGGTGGAGGGCGTGTAAAATGGAGGCAGTGCTTGGCTTCCTGTTGTAAAGCAGTTTTTTTGTCAGGGGTTTGTGAAGGGCTGACAAGCCTGCACGGGGAAATATTGCTGGCTTTCCCTGGTGCCATCTTGCCCCCTTCCCAGAACCTTTTTTTTTCTTCCTTCCTTCCTTTCTTTTTCTCTCTCTGTGCGTGTGTGTTTTTCTTGAGACAAGTTCTCACTATGTAGCCCTGCCTGACCTGGAACTCATTATGTAGTCCAGGCTGGCCTCAAACTCACAGAGATCCCTCTGTCTCCCGAGTACTTGGATTAAAGGTGTGTGCTACTCTATCCTGTTGTCTTGTACTTTTTCTTAACCCACTGATGTCCTAAAATGGTCCTGCTCTCCAGGCACTATGGTCACTCCATGTGACAGAGGAGAAATGAAATCTCAGAAAGGAAGTTGGCCCAAAGTCACACATCTGCTAACATATCATACCTGGGATAACACTCTTGTCATTGCCCGTGATGGCAAACTCCTGAGTCTGCAGGTGGCATGCAGTCCAGAAGTACTCCATGCATACCAGAGCATAAAGCATATGTTGCCCAGGACGGAAGCATGCTATTAGCTGGACTAGCAACATTGAGTCACAGGTGGCCTGATGGTACAGTTGTGCCTGGAGCTCTGTGGCTTCCTTTGGGGGGTTCATTGCAGGCTCCCCTGGGTATCAGACTTTACCGGTTTATACCTTTCTGTAAGACTTCATAGCGTTTGTTTAGAGCCTATACACACCTCCTGCACACTCGAATCATCTCTAGGTGATTTCTTTTTTCCTTTTGAAATAAAATCTTGCTATGTAGCCTAAGCTGTCCTTGAACTCACAAACCTCTTGCCTTAACGTCTTATGTTCGAGGGTTACGTGTGTCCCACCGCATTAGCTCTCTAGATGGCTTTTGGATCTTAACACAGTGTACACACTCTACAAGCAGCTGACATACTTTCCGGGCACTCTGTATGTTCACTACATACACGGTCTTCATCCCTGCACATTTTTAATTAGCGGCTGCTGAATCCACAGATGTGGGGGGAGTAGACAGGGAGCACCAGCTGTCTAGCAAAGGGTCAGCTGACCCTGCACAACTGTGGCTACAGGGGGCTAGAGCAGCCAGTGATGTGTGAGCTGTCAAGATGGATTGTGAGACGGTACCAGGCCATGCTGAATCAAGTCCATCTAGTGGTGTGTGCTGGCACCATGCAGGAGGGTGGCCCCTGGAAGCACTGCAGGAATCATGAGCAGGCTGAGGTAGGGAAGAGACGCAAGCTTGCACATGTGTGTTTAGGGAGACTGTTGAAGATCTTGGGGGGACTTTGGGTGCTGGGGGAGAGCTGATAGGCAGGCTGGATCTACCAGTGTCTCAGATCTATTTGCTTTTAGAGACTGAGAAGGATTATTGGGACTGAATTTGAGACAGTAATGTGGGCCTTCCAACCCTCGGTGCTTTTGTTTCAGGAGGTGTGGGGAATGTTCTAACAGTAGTCAGGTTTGCCAGGCTGTAATCCCAGAACTCGGGAGGCGAGGCAGGTGGATCTCCATAAGTTCAAAGTCAGCCTGGTCTACAAAGTAAGTCCAGGACAGCCAGAGCTACACAGAGAAACCCTGTCTCGAAAAACCAAGAAAAAAACCCAAAACTAAAAAGCACCAGTCAGACTCCTGTAAGAGGGGACACCATATACATGTTTTCAGGTGACCCTGTTTCTGACTCCTCTTGGGGTTACAGACTGACCGCCCAGGGCTGTAGCTTGCTTTGGATCCCCACCTCTGCCTTTGATTCTCTTTTGTAACTGGTTAAGCCTGGTTGGAGGGAATGGTGGTTTAAAGGGTATGGATGTCACCACCCCTGCCCCAAGGAGCTCTCATTCATTGGAAGAAGCAAATTCAGAACCAGATAGTGTAAGATCAAAAAGTGACCAGTGAAATGGCCCAGAGGGTAGAGCCACTTACTGTCAAGCCAGGCGACTGGACTTTACTTCCTACTGATTGTCCTTTAACTTCCACATGTATTCTGTGGTACACACATACTCCCTCAGATAAAATAGATAAATATTTAAAAAAAAAACAAAGAATAATTTGGCTGGTGTGTGACACATGCCTGTCACCCCAGAATTTGGGTGGCTGAGGCAGGAGGATGATAAAATTGAGGCTCAAATGAACTACAAAAACCAACCAATAAACAAAAGAGTAATTCAAAAGGAGGTCACCAAAGGTCGTAGAGATGGAAGGAAGGGGACCAGAGATGACTGGGGACATCAGCCTTCAGGACAACAGGACGTGGAATTGTGGACAGACAGGTGACAGGAAGACAAGAGACGAAGAGTTGATGGGGCTTAACATCTCAGGCAAGATGAGGTGGAGGGAAGTGTGTGTGTGTGGGGGGGGGGGGGGCAGGCCAGGCGGGGTATCTAGAGGAGCCTGGCTTGCCCTGGCCAGGTGGCAGTGATGGTACCATGAGGTGTCTATATGTCACAGTGGGTGCAGCAGAGAGAGAGGCTGAGTCAGTGCTGTAACAGAATACCTGACACTGGGTAGTTTATAAAGAACTTTATTCTTCACTGGTCCAGGGGCTAAGGAGGCTAGTGAAGGTCATCCTGCTGCATCAGGATGGAAGACAGAAAGGCAAGGAAGTAAGGGAGAGGAAAGAGCCCTCTTGTGCTAATTAACCCACAACAACACATGGCAGACCTATCCGCCCGATCTCAGACGCCCCCATTTCCCAGCACTGCTGCACCAGGGACCGAGTTTTCAACACATGAGCTTTGAGAGACACATGTCAATCCCAGCATCAGGTAAGTAAAACAGGCAGGACTTGGTGCTTGATCAGTTAAAAGAAAGAACTGAGAATGCAAAGACAGTTCACAGGTTTCTAGCCCGAGTGGATGGGTGGACAGGGATGTTACTCAGTGGGTTCAGAATTATTGGGTGGAGACAGTCAGATGATCAGAGTTTATATTTCAAAATGGCTGATCGAGTGTCGAATATTCGCTTGTTTGTTTGTTTTGTTTTTGAGACAGGGTTTCTCTGCGTAGCCCTGGCTGTCCTGGACTCATTTTGTAGTCCAGGTTAGCCTTGAATTTGCAGAGATACATCTGCCTCTACCTCCTGAGTGCTGGGATTAAAAGGGTACACCACCACCACCCAGGCCAGAGTGTCGAATATTTGCAACACAAAGAAATGATGAACAGCTCAGGTGCTGGACATGCTAATTACCCAAATCCAGTCATTTACATAATCTAGATGTGTATTGAACTATCACATTGTTTTCCATGGATATGTACAATTACTATGTATCAATTGAAAGTTAAAAGAAAAAACAAAAACAAAAACAAGGGTAAGAGCAAGATGTAGTGGCTCACACCTGTAATCCCAGCACTTCAGAGTCAAGGCAAGAAGACTGCTGAGAGTTCAAGGCCATCCTGGTCTATAGTGAGTTTCAGGCTAACCTGAGACCCTGTCCTAATAAACTAAGGAATGAATGAGTGCATGAAAGAATGAATGAATGAATGGAGGGGGAGCTAGGATGGTACAGGGGATAGCTATGTTTGATGTTCCCTCTGGGTATTTAGGTAGGCAGTCCAGAAGACTCTGGACATTACACCAGCATTACGGGAGGGACAGGCTCCATTGCAGAGTGAGTATTGGGAAGGCAGCCTGGTGAGGGAGAGAGAGAGAGAGAGAGAGAGAGAGAGAGAGAGAGAGAGAGAGAGAGAGAGAGAGAGGAGACTCTGAGGTACTGCAGCAGAAGCCTGGCTTCCGCTCAGAGCACATGACTCCTGGTCCATAACTAATTCCAGCGGAAAGAGTGAAGGTAGCCCCTAGGCTGGCTTTTGAGGATTGCAGCATCCTAACTTAAGGCCTGTGACACACCGTTCCGATGCCATGCCAGCTGTGTCACAGAGTTTTGGAGAAGGCTGGGCTTGAGGAAGAGTGGGAGGTGCAGGCTTCTGCCAGTCACAAGGCTTCTCAAAACCCCATCAGAGAGTCATGAAGGTTTTGTTCGTCTGGGTCCAGCCCATCATTCCTGTCGGAGTTTCTCCAGTGTGCACATCCTCTTCCTCTCGGGGTCATTGGGACTGTCAAAAGCACAAGCTTGACCCAAGCCTTGGAATTATTCCTGGGAGCCAGAGGGGAGGTTGAGTGAACCTTCCAATCCACACCTGGTGGGAACCATTGGAGAGGGAGCAAGGCTTGGAGTCCCCATTTAAAACCTACCATTTTCATCAGCACTTCAAAGAGCCTGCCAGCCTGATACCAGCACTTGTCCCTCGTGGTGGCCCCCTACATTTTCATCCACTTTATCAGAGGTTAAGCAGGTCTGTAACCACCACTCAGTCCCATGGCTTAGTAGAGATACAGCACCCAAAGCCGGTAGGGGGGTGGGGCTTTGGAGAACAGCATGAAATATTGAAGTATTTGTTTTCCATTATGATCTAAGAACAATTTTATGAGGAGAAAGTAGACTCCAGAAAATACGGATAATTTAAAATTACCGCCAACCGTCCATGAAAGAAAAATTGAACTGTCACAGCAGGCCAAAGGATTCTTTCTGTGTTTCTGCTAATCTTTGTGAGCCACACTAGGGAGTGTCTTATCATCTCTGTGTTCACTGGCAGGCAAAGGGCAAAATGTTAGGAACATTTTCAGTGAAATGTTCTGAAGTTGGGACAGTTTTCGGACACTAATGAGACACCACCACCCTGACAGGTGGTGTGTTGGTTAGTGTTTTTGTTTTTGTTTGGCAACCTGACACTAACTAGAGACACCCAAGAAGAGGGAACTTCAATTGAGGAATTGTCTCTAACAAGTTGGCGGGTGGGTAAGTCTGTGGGACATTTTCTTGATTGATGATTGACGTAGGATGGCCCAGCCCGTTGTAGATGGTGCCACCCCCAGGGAGGTGGGCCTGGATTGTGTAAGAAAGGGACTCTGCCTCAGCTCCTGTTTCCAGGTTCCAGACTTGGTTTCCTTTAGTGATGGACTACAAGGATGTCAGCTGAAATAAACCCTTTCCTCCCCAAGTCACTTTTGGCCATGGTCTTCATCACAGCAACAAAGGGCAGATTAGAACAGGGTGTAATTTAAGGCACCTTTCATTTGACCTCTGGATCTGCCACCACTGCCACCGGCCTCACCACCCAGGTCCAGCCTGTAAAATCCTGTGGAAGAAAAGGTAGGGACCCAGTTGTAGAGGCACCCTCTAAAGGATCATGCTGTTTTACCTTTTTAACTGTTAAGGAGTGGCTGCGCTTGTACCAGCTGAGTGTCCCACAAGATGAGCTGGACTGTGAGAAGTGTGTCATTAGCTGACATGGTCCTAAACACCATAAAACACGTTTGTGCAGCCTAGAGGGTAGAGCCCACCACGCACCGGGGCAATGTGTAGTCTACTGGCTCTGGTCCTGTACAGTGCTCACTGAATCGGTGACTCCCAGTATTTTTTTTTTTTTAGCAGAAAAGTGAGTATTTTCTGTATGGAGACAGAAAAGTTATGGCAAAAAAACCGAACTACCCGACAGGACATTTTCAATTCTGCTAAAATCCTCGGGGACCATCCCATGGAACACCAGCCCATTGCTGGCCGGAACCCCATTGTTGACCAAGACGTCTTCATGTGGTATGTTGGTGCCCATATTCCTGACCCAAGTGGTGGGTGGATGTTGTGGCTGATATGGATTCTGCTGCCTGTGTACACACATGTAGCTCTGGAGATTTGGTCCTTTGCTTGGAAGCTGTGCACATAGCGTGACCAGTCTGGACTGCAAAATCTCCAAAGGCTAAGACCTCTTTAAGCTCCTCTGTAAAAAGGAATGACATGGAAGAGATTGTACGGGGAGAGACGGGGAGCTTGGATAATTGCCTGAGTGTGTACAATCACCACTTCCCTCATAGGAACTGGGTGCCTCAGACAACAAGCCACAACAGGGCATGCCAAGAGGAAGCCACAAGGCTGGGAGTTGCGATGGGCAATGGAGAGGAGATGGGGGCAATTCGGGTCAAGCTCTGGAAGGAAGAAAGTGTAACCAAAAATTTTTATTTAAAACATATTTATTGGCCGGGCGGTGGTGGCGCACGCCTTTAATCCCAGCACTTGGGAGGCAGAGGCAGGCGGATCTTTGTGAGTTCGAGGCCAGCCTGGTCTACAAAGTGAGTCCAGGACAGCCAAGGATACACAGAGAAACCCTGTCTCGAAAAACAAAAAAAAAACAAAACAAAAAAAAACCATATTTATTAATGCTTAACAATCACCACCTATAAAACACCTATAATATACACTATGTAATACCTATAATCTAATACCTAAGAACACTTAATCGACCCTATTTTAATTTTCTTAAAAGGATGTTAAAATTCTCTACAGGTCCATTGGGGCAGCTTGGTTAGCAGCACAGCTCTAGCAATCACAACAAAATTATCTTCCTCCGGGCCTGGTGTTGCCAATTAGCTTATAGGTCAATTCCGCAGTCTCCTCAGCTTGTGTGTGCTTCGCGGGACAGGTTTTAGGGCCGAGAGCAGCTCACTGGACTCCTCAACAGGGATCTATCTCTACAGTCTCCTCAGAGATGTAGCTTCTATCTTTGAGGTTTCCTCATAATTGCTTTGCTCCTGTCGCTGTGGTGTAAGCAGGTCCCAATTATCCCAGGAGCATACCTTAGGCCTCTTTGCTTCCAATGCCAACTGCTGTCATTCTCTGCAGCTTAGAGTTCCTCTGTTGGCCTCAGAGCTCGGTCTATTTCCACGTGGCCTCAGGGCAGATGGCCTGTGCCCCTTAATCTCCAGCACGCTGTCTCCTGTCTCCTCCATCTGTGGGGGCAAGAGAAAGTCATGTGAAGCTCTCTAGCTTATATAGGGCATCGTCTCATGGTCTTTTGAAGTGTCTTGTGGACTCTCAAACTCTTTCAAGGAAACTTGCAATTCCAGCAACTTTTGTGACTTTGTAGCCATGCCTCTACCTGGCACCCTCAACAGATCTCAGTCAAACCTGGGCTTTGCCCACCTCACTTCAGGTCCCCATAGTATTCAAACAATGCCAAGCTATGAGTTCTTTTCAGATCCCAGGGCCTTCAAGTGCTCTCTCAATGGTTGCCCAGTATCACATGCTGCCAGGTGCCAGGCTGATCTGCGTGGCCTTGAAGAGTCCTTACCAATTCTAACCTATTTCAAGAAAGAGTGGAGGGCTGGGCGGTAGTGGCACGTGCCTTTATTCCAAGCACATGGGAGGCAGAGGCAGGTAGATCATTGTGAGTTCAAGGCCAGCCTGATCTACAAAGTGAGTCCAGGAAAGCAAGGGCTACGCAGAGAAACCCTGTTACAAAAAAAAAAAAGAAAGAAAGAGTGGAGATGCAGGATGAGTATGTGCTCAAGGGAAAGAGAAGAGAAAAACGTGGAGGAACCAGCTGTGGAGATGAGCCAGCATAGCCATGTTCATAGAGCCATGTTCATAGAGCCATGTTCATAGAGTCATGTTCATAGAGCCATGTTCATAGAGCCATGTTCATAGAGCCATGTTCATTAGAGCCATGTTCATAGAGCCATGTTCATAGAGCCGTGTTCATTAGAGCCGTGTTCATAGAGCTGTGTTCATAGAGCCGTGTTCATAGAGCCGTGTTCATTAGAGCCATGATCATTAGAGCCATGTTCATAGAGCCATGTTCATAGAGCCATGTTCATAGAGCCGTGTTCATTAGAGCCGTGTTCATTAGAGCCGTGTTCATAGAGCCGTGTTCATTAGAGCCGTGTTCATTAGAGCCGTGCTCATAGAGCCGTGTTCATAGAGCCGTGCTCATAGAGCTGTGTTCATAGAGCCGTGTTCATAGAGCCGTGCTCATAGAGCCATGTTCATTAGAGCCGTGTTCATAGAGCCATGTTCATAGAGTCATGTTCATTAGAGCCATGTTCATAGAGCCATGTTCATAGAGCCATG
>CAJQZJ010032578.1:2840935-2855500 GCA_907164525.1 Lophiomys imhausi | reverse complement strand
GAGCCATGTTCATAGAGCCATGTTCATAGAGCCATGTTCATAGAGCCATGTTCATTAGAGCCATGTTCATTAGAGCCATGTTCATAGAGCCATGTTCATAGAACCATGTTCATAGAGCCATGATCATTAGAAAGCTATGCAACTCTGCTACTGCACAACCCAGTTTCTGAGCCCTTCCTCCTGCCGTCCTGGTCTGTTTGATCATGGTGGTGCCATGGGGCCCTTATAGGGTGATCACCACATACTGGGGTTCTCAGGGAAAAGGTGAGTTTGCTGCTCTCCCAACTCTCCAGTCTTTACTCTGAAGACAACAGACTCGACAGGGGTGATTTCTAAGCATTTCCTATTTTTATTATATGGTCTCCACTTATATACAGAACCAAATGGGTGTTTCCACATGAGGCTATGTGAGCCAATCACATTAAAGGCCGTCCTGTTACATCACATAGCACAGGCCTAGTAAATGGTGATCATGCACTGATCACGAGCTCAGACTTCTTGCTCGCCCAATCAGCTATACCACGAGCGGGCTTCAACTCCTCCCCGGCGGCATCTTCCAGCCAGCGCCATCTTAGATATGTCCCACAAGTTGCTTTCATTTTCCCAGCCACAAGGCATGTCTCATAAGCCTCCATTTCCCTGGTCCCCATAGGTGGCATTGTGGCAGCCGCTCCTCAAGGTGTCTGTGAATGAGCACTGGTTCTCAGCTCCCATGATGCATCTTCTAGCTTCTTCCTTCCAGGTTGTAGATGCAGAGCCGGAACAGGAAATGAGTGTGTGTGTGTGTGTGTGTGTGTGTGTGTGTGTGTGTGTGTGTTCTCCAATTTGTCTATTAAAGAGAAATCAAATAAACCCCCAAAGTAAGCCAACGCTCAGGCAGACTCTAGACCCATTCCCCATCCAGCTATTCATGAAGATCAGACAGCAAAAGCTGAGGGCTGCAAATGTGGACTCTGCCCAGAAGATGCTGGGAATTCTCAGTCTGGTTCATGTCAAGGCTGCACTTCAAAGAGACTTAGAGGCTTTGATTGGAATCCTTGCAAACTGTTGACTGAGTGGAGAGGGTCTGGGGGAGCGGTTGGAGGGGAGGGGCGAGGGGGACGCACATCCACAAACTACCCTCCCTCCATGTCGGAGGTCGGCTCCTGGGATGCCTGTGGGTTAGTGGGGTGCTAGATAAATCCAAGCCATTCAAATTGGAAGGGCACTGGAAACAGTCACAGAGGCAGACTCTCAAATCTGCTCCTCCAGACATCTTGGAATTCTGTAAAAATCTGCACACTAGGGCTTTTCTCCTCCTGGGGAAATAGCTGTTAAATATTTACCAGCCGTCATTGTGTGTAAACAAGATCCAAGAGGAGGCAGCTTTATTTTGCAAGACCCAATGTAGTGTTTAGATAAAGCTGGGCAGATACAGACCCAGATAAGATTGTGTCATGCCCCTCTACCCCCAGGGTTTATCTGGGTATCCCTGGCTGTCTTGGAACTTGCTCTGTAGACCAGGCTGGCCTCCAACTCACAGAGATCCACATGCCCCTGCCTCCCAAGAACTGAGATTAGAGGTGTGCGTGCCAGATAAGATTGTCTTAAGAGGCCTTGCCCTGATGGTAGTTTCTAGAAGGGTTGATTATCATGACTGCTTGGGGAATGACCAACACATCCTGAGAAATATGATAGGCTTTCCCCCTTTATTTTCTTTCATTTTTAGCCCCTAAATGGAGGTGTTTGGTTGCAAAAGCTTCCGTGTATTAGATCCAGGTGTCTAATGGGTTTGATAGGTTCACAAAAGTGAATTTTCTGATGTGAAAATTCAGGGTTCCCCCCCCCTTCTTCTTCAAACTAGTGGCCTCAGATCCCCCTGTTGATAGTTGAAGGTAAGCCCAAAGGGTGAGGCCCACCAAGGCTTGGTGATGGTATTAGTTACTTGTGACCAGAATTATTGACAAAAAGCTTGACGGGGTGGGGTGGGGGGGGGGTAAGGGTTAGTCTGGCTCAGAGTCTCAGAGTGATTTTGGTCTGTCATGTCGCGGAAGGCAATATGGAACGTTTCTGTTAGTGGTGATGGTGGCTCCTTGGCCACCACAGAGTGCCAAGCAGGAAGCGAAGAATGCAGGCTGGAGCCAACTGTGACTTTCAAAGGCCTGCCTCTGGTGCACCCACCAGCCAAGCCCTAAAATTAATGCCCCAGGCTGGAGACCAAATGCTCAAAACACGAGCCTGTGGGGGACATTCTGGATTTAAATCCTAACGATGATATTTTTATACTATGTCTGAGCATATTTTGCGAACTCCTCGCACGCGCGTGGCCCCCATAGGACTGCAATGTCCAAAGGGGCCGGAAGGGGGCATCAGGTTGTCTGAAACTGGAAGCACAGGTAGTTTCGAGCCACAATGGGGCTTCTGGGGAACTGAACCCCGTTCTCTGCAACAGCGGTACCCACCCTAAACTGCTGAGCCATCTCTTGAGCCCCCCCCAACAGTGTTTTTTTTTTTTAATTCTAAAGCAGAATTCTAGTCCTTCCTTTCTCAATTTTATAACCATCTTCCTTCTGAAACCCACTTGCGCACAGACATGTTTCTGAGGATGGTGAATGTGGGTTTCACTTGTTACAAAGGCTTTCATTTTGGAATTATTCTCCATAAACTGCAAGCCTTGAGGTCCTCTCAACCATCTGAGTGGCCTTTCCAGGTGAAAGGCTCTGGCCTGGCTTCCCAAACCCCATTCATTGCCTCTAGCTAGATTTGGCATGTGGGACCCAAATGAAAATGGGTGGAGTAAAGAAACCAAAAACAGCCGCTCAGGGGGTGAAAAAAGAAAAAAGATTTATTCCAGAGTGCCTAGGCTGTCTCTTGGGAAAGCAAGGAGAAGCAACAGGGGAAAAAAATTTCAGGGTTGAATGGGACCTGGAGAAAGGGGGCTTGCGAGCTAGAGTGAGGCTTGTGGGCAGGGACTGAGAGAGCCTAGAGGCCAACTTTGACCTTGGCAAGTTAACAGGCAACACAGTCTTATGTTACTGGAAGGGCCACAAGTTCCTCTGGCCTGAGATAAGGAGATAGTGTCCCTTTTTAGCAAACAGGAACTTTCTTCAAGCCTCTGAGGGAGGGAAAGAGGGCTTTTGTCTAAATTCTCAGCCTCGGGGGAAAGAACTTTCCTGCGGGACCAGACAGGACCCATGGTACCTAGTTTGCTAACTGCAGAGACATAGCGCGGTATAACAGAAAAAAAAAAAAAAAAAAACTTGAGACTTTGGAACCTTTTTGAGTTTGTATGTGCGGCCACAAGTGGAAAGTTCTATGCCGGAAGACAGGGCATCATCAGGGGCACAGCCAGCACTCTGGCGTGCCAAACATATTGTGCAAAAACTATTTCAGGCTATGTATAGGAAACATAAGCAGATGTTGTCTTTGGGCTTGGGTGCCACCCCCAAGATGAGATCATCATGTACGTGGAAATATTCCCAAATCGGGGAAATTCTTAATTTCAAACATTCTGGTCCCATGTATTTGGATGGGCGACGACGCCCTTTGCCAGAAACCATCAAAATGAACACCAAAGATCCTTATGTCTATTTCTTCCCCCTCAAGGTGCTGGGGATTGGATCCAGGGTCTTGTTCGTGCTGGAAAGGCTCTCTGCCCTAGAGCTGCATGCCTGGCTGTGTGTGTCTGGACAAATATAATTTACACAGCAGTTTTCAAAAGTGCAGGCCCCAGGTCCTGGCCTTCCTTCCTGCACAGAATTCTTTACTTCTTTAGGGTCTGTTTTTATAAGGTGGAAGTGGCCTTTATACCTGTATTCTAGCTCATTGTGGGTATTGAATAAGACCATGTGGCCCAAAAGTGCTTGGCAAATGACAAAAGGCTGCACGGGTGGGGGGGTTCCTATTGGAATTCTTTTTATTATCCAGCTGCCTTCTGGACCAGATTATTGGGCTGGTACATACTGTGGGTTTTGCCTGGAGACTTCCCTTGGAGAGCAGTGTTTATCTATTTTAAGGAGACCCTGGAGATAGCAGACTGAGGCAGAAAAGCAAACGGACTATGGATTTACCAGAAAGAGGAGGGCTGGCTGGAAGGGAACAGCTGGGGAGAGAGTTATCAGTCCTGCTCGGCACCGGATGTGTGCCAAGAAGGAGTCGCTAAATGCCTGGCAGAGGATCGTGACCAGAGAAAGCAGTGACTTAAAAAAAAAAAAAAAGTCACATCCTGCCAAGCAAACTGGGTCATATTCCTGATGGAGTTAGTCACCGAGCAGAGCTGAGCTGGGAAGACGGTTTCAGGGCAGAAAGCAAAGGCTTGGTGACTGGCATGGGAGGGCCAGAGGCCTCCCTGCTGTTGAGCAAAGACCCCTCCTGTGGCTGACGCATAGTGTCTTGTGGTACTTTGGATATGAACTTGATTTTTTTGTTTGTTTTTTACCCTTAAAGGCGATTACAAACCATATTTTTCTTGGGATATTTGAGCACTTTCACTGTGATACACACACACACACACACACACGGATTCAAAGAGGTAAATCTTTTTTTTGTTTGTTTGTTTTTTTTGAGACAGGGTTTCTCTTTTTATCAGCCCTGGCTCGCCTTGAACTCACAGGGATCCACCTGCCTCTGCCTCCTGAGTGCTGAGATTAAAGGCGTGTGCCACCACCACCCAGCAAAGAGGTAAATCTTAGAGAGAGATAAATTAAACCAAGTTTGAAGAGCAGGAAGTCCATCCTAGAGTGTGTCCCTGGAATTCAAGTGGGAAGTGACAGCAGGCAACCATGAAGCGTAGAAATCTTTAAGGTTGTGGGCCCTTTCCTGTGGCAACAGATTCCTGAGATACTGCTGGAGGATGCTGACATCAAAGCTGAACTTGTGAATCACTAGGATAAAGTTAAATCAGGGGGCGGGTTAACAGGAGCAAGTAATCTACAGGAGAAGGCTGATGGGTGGAATTTCGATTTTGTTCTCATTATAAAAATTTTGGTACTTTCTGCTACACATTTCTGCCAAGAAATGTGATATGTTGGGAAAGAAGAGGAAATGTATTCTACATCTCGATGCTGTGACTATAAAAAGCTGTTTCAACGATAGAAATTAGTCTGGGCTCCGTCAAGGCTGTAAATGAGGGTTTTACACTAGCCAATCAGGGTGAGAAAAAAAAATCTTAAAGCAGCATCTAAGTTTGTCTTCATATAGATCATTATTCCATAATGCCTGTCTCCCCCCTCCCCCGGGGGGTGAACCAGATTCACTTTCCTAAGAGCTGTGCCCACTAGAGCTGTCAGAACAGGGATTCTGAGAGCAGCGTAGTGTGAGGAGGCACCTGAGAAGACAAAGGTGACTTTCTTGTGACCTCAGAAGTGAGACACGCTGTCAGGCCTTGAAGGTACAGGCAGCTGATCCCAATCCTCGGATGCTGAATGAAGCCAGTCCCTGCCCCAGCCTTTCTATACCCCACCTCAACATTCAGTGGCCCCCAATTTTTAGTTTGTACCACTTTGGCTCTGTGAGCACACAGAGTTTGGGGCTGGACCATCTGCAGCGTGGCTTTGCCTCTGATGCCCACTTCTTCTCTCCATCCCTTTCCCAGACCTTCAGGTACATGTGAAGATGCAGTGTCTTGAGGGCTGTAACTCCTGAGGGGATTGAACCTATTTTTTTCTATCTCTCGGCTTTAGGCTGATACTTTTTTTTTTTTTTTTTTTTTGGCTTTTTGAGACAGGGTTTCTCTGTGTTAACAGCTCTGGCTGTCCTGGACTCCCTTTGTAGACCAGGCTGGCCTCGAACTCACAGAGATCCACCTGCCTCTGCCTCCCAAGTGTTGGAATTAAAGGCGTGTGCCACCACGTCCAGCTGGGCTGATACATTTACTAGCAAATTAAGTAACCTTGTGAATGGGACCTCCTTGCTCTGAAGGCTGGCACACAGGCTGCAGTGTGATTAACTACTTAGCATTTTGTTTTGAGACAGGCTATGTAGGCCAGGCTGGACCTAAACTCACAGCAGTCACCCTGCTTCAGCCTCCTGGGTACCAGGATTGCAGGAGCTTGTCACCATGCCCGGGTACCCACAACAATAGTGTTTTGTGTTTGTTTTCTTTAAAGATTTACCTTATTGCCAATTTACATCTCTCTCCATATGCATGCCATGTGTATGTGCCCGTGGAGGCCAGATGAGGGTGTCAGATCCTCTGGGGCTGGAGTTACTGGTGGCTACAAGCCACCCAATGTACATGCAGATTCTCCGGAAGAATAAGCAGTCTTAACTTCTGAACCATCTCTCTAGCCCCTCTAACAGTTCGTGTGGGAACTTGACAAACCTTTGGTGGCAGATTAGTTGGCTTAGCAGTCAACAGGAAGCAGACAGGGGGGCTGGAGAGATGGCTCAGCGGTTAAGAGCACTGGTTACTCTTCCAGAAGAACGGAGTTCAATTCCCAGCACCCACATGGGGGCTCACAGCTGTCTGTAGCTCCTGTTCCAGAGGATCTGACACCCTCACACAGACATACATGCAGTCAAAACACCAATGTACATAAAAACATTCAGTAAGTAAATAAAACGAAAGAAACAGGAATGAAAAAGAGAGACTTGGTTGGAACTGGGGACACGTGGTCACCTGCAGAACCTATTTTAAATGGTTGGCAGTCTTGTCCCATAGTGACTTCTATGCAACTGAAATGGGCTATACCTTAATCAGAAAGGAATTCTCTAGAAAGGGATGGGGTAGCTCTTAGTTCTTAGAGGTTGAAGAGCCAGGAGGATGAGATGACTCTCAAGTGGGGGAGTCTCTCTACTCTAGTGTTTTTTTCTTACGCCATTCTCCTGAGAATCCAGGATGACAGGGACCAAGAGCCTAACTGGCCACTTTTGAGCAGGACCAGGGATCGATGGACTAAAGGCTTATTCTTCAATGGTATCCCCAGAAAGGGAAATTATGTTGATAACCCAGGTAAGAAATTCCCAGCAGGAGAATGGTTCATTACACTTTCTTTCCCAGGGTGCAGCTCACTTTTGAGCTGTGCTTTCAGGGGCTTGAGGAGAAAGGTGTTCCAAACAGGAGCCAACATGGTGGCTAGAAAACATGACCCATAAGAAATGACTGAGGGAACCAAGATTAGATCTAGAGGAGAAAGGACCGAGTTGCATGGCTGTCCTTAGACACCTGAAGTTCTGGCTCATAGAAGGAAGAAAATTTTGTATTCAGGGGGTCTAAAAGAAAAAACAAAAACAAAAAACAAAAGCCAAGAAATGGACTATAAAGAGAAACAGACTATGGTGGTGCACAACAGTAGGATATGCCACAGAGGCAGGAAGGTCACGAGTTCAAGGCCAGCCTGAGCTACACTTTTATGGGCACAGCAGTTGAGAGCACTGGCTGCTCTTGCAGAGGACCCAGGTTCAGTTCCCAGCACCCAGCAGCTCACTACCACCTGTGGCTGCAGTTCCAGGGGATTGGATGTCCACTTCTGGCCTCCAACCAAGCACACACACAGTGCAAATTCTCACATACAAAGTAAATATAAATAAATTGGAAGTCAGACCATTTTCTTCCCACTATATCAAAGCTAGAGTCTTCCAAGAAACAAGGTCAGGCAACTTGTAAGGGAGAGAACTTTGTATCCCTGGGAGGTATTAGTGGTCAGTGGCCTGTGGCCACAAGGACCACAGTGGACCACAGTACACGGGACGTGCACCACTGCCTGGGTAGCCACATCTGCCCAATGGTACTTTTCCATATGTGGAGTTCCATATGTGGACAGAGTGAATGACAGAGGACATGAGGAGTTCCCCCCACACCCTTGCTGACCATTTACATAGGTCCGCTGTGGTCCGGATGTATCGCAGGAGAGCCCTTTATATTATAGTGATGACCCACTCAGAGGTAACTGCTGGGATGTGTTACATTGGCCAGCCTCCTCGGGCTTCTTCTAGTGTAAACCACACCAGCATCTTGCTCATCACTGGGCAACAAATAAAATATATTTTGAGTCTCTAAGGCTATATCTGCGATTAGAAATCTAGAGTATACATATTTATAAACATCATGTTGTACGCCAGGAACACATGCAATTTAAAAAAGATATATCTGTATTAGCTTTAAGTGTGTGTGCATATATATTTATATATTATATATTTACATGATATATTAAAATAATAAATTAAATTAATAATACATCATTATATTAAATATATTAATTTTTATTTATATATTTGTTATATATAAACTTGTGATATATTTATATTTATTATTTAAGTAGATTCTAATTAATAGATAAATATATTAAGGTAACTATAAATATAAATGTTATATATAATATATAATATAATATGAATATTATATATATATTTATACAAATATGTGCATGCACATATACAAACTTTAATTTATTTGTTTGTGTGTGTGTGTTCCCCACGCAGGTAGCATTTCACATACATGGAGGTCAGAGGACAACTTGGCAGGGGTCGGTTCTCTCTTCCCATTTTGCAGGTGCCAGGGGATCAAACTCAGGTAGGTTAATCTGGTCCAAGGGCATTTACTACGGAGGCCATCTCTCCCACCTCCCCTGGCCACCTTGTCTCTAACACCTGCCACCGCAGATGGCCAGTGGTAGTTCAGCAGGACTGACGGAGTCCTCCGCAAACCAAAGGAGAGTACAGCACAGGATAGGGAGGGATGGAAGCCGCACGGAAGAGGGGCAGTCATGCGGGGAGGAGTCACTGGAGGGAGCTGTGCGCGACACTGGTGACACTGGCGTTTAAAGCCGTGTATGGGAAGATGAAAGGAAAAGGTGGGTGGGGCGTATGTGTGTGTGTGTGTATTGGGGTGCGGTGGGGAGGGGGTGAGGCGGGACGGGACGGCATACCCAGCCTGTAGACACTAGCCTTGCAACAACCTCGTTGCCCTGACTTCCCTGCCTGCGGCTCAATGTCACAGCCTAGTTTGCTAGACTCAAAAGAGAATAAGAGAATTCCCTCTCAATCGCCTGACTGTTCCACACTTTCCTAGGCGCTTTTACAAACTAGATTAAATTAGCTACACACAGAAGACAGCCAGGGACCGTTTCTTCTCTTTTAAGTAGGACAAGACCTAGGCTGGCGAACAGAAGGCTTTCTCCAAGGGCCGTCTGCAGCCTTACAAATCAGACCTATTTACGGGGTAGGTGGGTAGAGGGACTGTCTCCTCCGTAGCATGAGAGGACAGCTAACCATCCCACATTGCGGAGGCATTTCTCTCTTTATTGCTGGAGAGAAGAGCCTGAAATAGCCCCAGGGCTGGGCCTCATACCTTAAGGATGGGTCATGCTCCTGCAAGGGCCGGGAACGCAGCTGGGGCGCAGGAGGGTGAGGCCATCTGACCACTACGGTTTAGGGACCCTGATGACTCCAGCAAGCCAGATTGGCATGTTTTAAAACTCAGGCACGACCTTAAGCCTAGCTACTTTATTTTCCGCTCTGCAGGCTGCTGCTGGCGTCCTTAGGGTAAGCAATCTAGGGATGCAGAAGCATTACAAACTAGCAGACAGGGGCTAGGGAGGAAAGGGATCTGGGAGAGGGTGGTAGAGGGTTTCTGCAGGAGGTCGGCTTTGGTTGCCGAGAGGAATGTTTAAAATACTCCACCGCGGGCCTGCGGGATCCCGGATCTCCTGCTGGGCTGCCACAGCTGCTTTCCCCGAGGCCCCCAGGTGAGCCGCAGGCTGGACCTGGAGCTGCGCGCTGGCGTGGTGTGGGATCCTGGTTCCTGGCGACTTTCATAAAAGGCTGTCCCATTCCATTCCCCCCCGGGGGGGGCACAGCTGATTCCTAGACTCGGGTGCAAATCTCTCCGTGGACAGAGCATGTGCCTCTCCGCGTGGGGGATGCTGGGCTCATCCTCTGGAACTCAGAAGGCGGGGCTCCCAGAACCGATGCAGACAGGTGTCTGCGGAGGAGGCTCCCCACCTGCTGGACCAACCGCCAGCTTCCTTCCTGTCACCCGAACTGAGTCACTGGAGCATCTTTCTGCTCGCTGCGGTTTCCACTTTCCCCCAAGTGCAAGGTTGTCTGTCAAGGCTGCCCGGGGTGCCAAGACAGAGGCTGGGGGGACATGCATTGTCCCTGGAAGCCTGGCTTCTGACAACCTCCCGGGGGACAGAGGATCCTGTCAGGTGTCTAGCCTGGTGGAGAAGCCCCTTTGATTTCTACAGCGTGAAAATTCCCGTTCTGGCTGAGGCCAGGAGTGGAAGCGGTTCATTTCACTGGTTTTATCTTTATTTAATTTTACTCCCAAAATACACAGGTAGCTTAAAAGTCCATGTGTTAAATCTTTCCAGAGAATCACAAGGTTCTGGCTTCCTGGCCCACTATTGCCCCCATCTCTGAATTTAGTTGTACTGCCGATGTTTGTGGCACTCATTCATAAACAATACATTTAAAAAGCTGGGTCTTTATCATCTCCTGACGTTGCTACGGCAGTCGAAGGAAAGCTTTTCCCTCCTCAGGCCTGCTTTCCCATCAGTTCCTGTATTTATTTCTTCCTGTCTTGCCTGACTTCCATCATGAGATTTAGCCTAATTAAAATATATATTTATTTTATGTGCGTGTAAGTGCACCATATGCATGCAGTTCTCGTGGAGGCCAGAAGAGGGCGTCAGATCCCCTGGAACTGGAGTCATAGCCGGTTGAGAGCTGCCACGTGGGTGCTGGGAACTGAACCTGGGTCCTGTGCAGGAGCAGCCAGTGCTCTCAATCGGTAACAAGTCATCTCTCTAGTCCTTTAACTATACTTTAGGAGCTATAAAAGAATAGAAGTGCCTCTATCGAAACCAGGATGGCAAATAGTCTCAGTTTGATAGGATCTAGAATAACCTAGAACACAAGTCGCTCGGCAAGCCTTCGAGGGGTTATCTAGATTAGGTTATTTGAAGTAGAAAGTCACCTTGCTAGTGGGCAGCACCATGCTATGGGGTAGGACCTTGGACTGAATAAAAGGGAGAAGGTAAACTGATCCCTCCTCTCTTGAGTTGTTCTTTGTCGAGCATTTTGTCACAGCAGCGAGACAAGTAATTAGTACCACAATGTATTCTAACGTACTAAAGCCAAAAAATAAAAGTGCATCTTAGAATATCGTGAGCTATGGGTTATCACATCTGATGAAGTCCGTGGTCATGTTTGTGTCTGACTAGGTAAGTATTATCTGCATCAAACTGCGATTGCGTTTTCACTCACAGATAGCTTTATCCTCTGACATTAATAATCACACATGCACACATCACGCATTCTCTCTCCTGGAACCAGGCTGGCCTTGAAGTTGTGGTAATCCTCCTGCCTCTGCCTCTGTGTGCTGGGTTTACAGGTGTCTAGCCAGCGTGCTCCACTTGCCTTATCTTTTGAATTACGAAGCTCTTTTTTTTTAAATTAAGAATTAATCTCCAAGCTCTTCCCAATATAACAAACATGCCGCTCCTCTCTGTGGCCTTTCGCTCTATGATGGCGCTGTTCTGTTCTGAAGTCTCCCGGAGCACTGGGCTTCTCCGGAGAGCTTCCATCCTTCCTTTTCTTCCTGTGTTGGATGCCTTATTCCCTGGGGTTCATATTTTCTTCCTTGGCTTATTTCCAGCTGACTGTGCTGCACACAGATGTAATAATGCCAGTCTAAGCCGGGAGTGGTGGCGCACGCCTTTAATCCCAGCACTTGGGAGGCAGAGGCAGGTGGATCTTTGCGAGTTCGAGGGCAGCCTGGTCTACAAAGTGAGTCCAGGATAGCCAGGGCTACACAGAGAAACCCTGTCTCAAAAAACCAAAAAAAAAAAAAAAAAAAAAAAGAAAAGAAAAGAAAAAAAAATCCCAGTCTAAAGGCGGTAGAGGCAGGAAGACCAAGAGTTCAAGGATAGCCTCAGCTACACAGTGTGTTCGAGGCCAGGCTGGATGACCAGAGAACCCAACCAAATAGAAACAAACCACACCTTTATTTTGTTGGGGCACATCCTGTAGGGGTTTTGTGAGCAAGGTAAGTAAATACTTAGCAGCGGCTTTGCTAATGTTTGTTCTGCTCTTGTGTGCCCCTAGGTGGGTGTGATTTGTCTTTACTAAGAGACCTCCCTCAAACTCCTAGTGATGGTTGCTGGCCCTCAGATGATGAGTGAATCCGCTGGGTGATGCTTCGAGCACCTCAGCTTTGCTCTAAGGGACCTATGACAGGCGGTGCTCTGTGGCTCTTTGCTCTTCTTGAGTGGGTCCTCCAGTATTCACTACAGGATGGGATACAACTTGACTGCTAAGCATCCAGGCAGCCAGGAGACCACTGTGATCCTAAATTCCCAACTTCACACTTTTCATCTGCTTCCAAAGTGCGTGACAGACCAGCTTTTAGCTGCGCACAGGGTTCTTGGGCACAATGCCTCTGCAATTCAAATTTTCTTCCCAAGCCCAGGCAGGGACATTGGCACAGATGTACACAAAAATGAGAAGAAACGTATACATTTAAATTATTATTATTATTATTATTTTTGGTATTTGAAGACAGGGTTTCACCTTGTATCTCTGGCTGTCCTGGAATTCATTCGGTAGACCAGGCTGGCCTTGAACTCACAGAGATCCCACTGCCTCTGCCTCCCAAGTGCTGGGATTAAAGGCAAGAGCCACCACTGCCCATCAATATACATTTTCAACATGTTTGTTTTCAGCACACTTGCATCCATGTGCCGTGGAGAGGGAACCCCTGCCTGTTTTTTCCGAGGTTCAGCTGGTTCGGTACAGACATCCTTCCCACGAGTTTAACATTCAGCCTTATGTTTTCTTTTAAATAACTTCACCTACCTGTTGTGGTTCTGAGGATGGAACCTGAGGCCTTGCACACACTAGGCAAAGTGTTCCATCATTGAGCTCTGTTCCTAGCTCAATTAATTGCTCTTATTCACCCGCATTGTTATTCTCCAAAATATTGCTAGAAATTGCCTCTGCTCCCGCTGTGTCTGCTCTGCTTCTCTTTGTGGATGATTTACAAATAAAGGAAGTTTAAGTTGAATGTGATGTTGCATGACTATTATCCCAGTCCCGGGGGAAGCCAAGACAAGGGGAGTGTGAGTACAAGGCCAGCCTGGGCTACATGGGAGACCCTGACTGAAAAAAATAGCAAAGAAACTCCCAAATCCCAAACCCAAAAAGACAACCAAGCAACCAACCAAAGAGAAGAAGACACGTATTGGGAAGTTCAAAGACATCTCGTTGGTCTTGTTGACTGTTGGTGAGACCTTTGCGCTATTCCATCTCATGGTGGGAAAGCAGATGGGCAATCCAGCTGTCTGCAAAGCGGGGGAGGGGATGGCAAAGCTTTGGCAATAGCCCTGCAGGCTACTGTAGGTCAACTCAACTCAAACCTGGGAAGAGGGAACCTCAGCTAAGGAATTGCCCTCATCAGATTGGTCTGTGGGGAATTTTCTTGATTGCTAATTGAAGCGGGAAGGCCCAGCCCACTGAGGGCGGCACCATCCCTAGTCGGGGGGTCTGGGCTACAGAAGAAAACTCACTTGGGTGAGTGAGCCAGTAAAGCAGTGTTCCTTACCATCTTTGCTTCAACACATGATTCCAGGTTCCCACTCCGACTTTAGTTGAGGTTGGACTGTGGTCTTGGAGTTAAAAGCTGAAATTGGCCTGTTCTTGGTAAGTTGGTTTTGTTTTGTTTTGTTTGGTTTATCCCCCTCTTCCACAGCAACAGGAAACCAAGCTAAAACAATAGCTAATCCAGTTTAGTTTTTGAAGTCTGCACGTCGGCCCTCAACATTTCTGACCAGATCTGTCCCCCAAAACTGCCATATTGAGGCAGTGAGTTTGGAGGGGGATGAAGAGAGTGATGCAGATCTGACTGAACGCTTGTGCAGTTATAGAGAAAAATAGTAATTCTAAGAAAAAATGGGAACAATTCATGCAAGGAGGTGACGGATGAGGTACTGGACAGTGTGCACTCAGAACACTTGGCCAACACTGAACACACTACTTAAGCCAGGGGCTGTGGAACAGTGGCTGCAGCAGGACCCGGAGGCAGAGGGAGCCGGGCTGGAAGCCAAACTCTGCTTCACTCTAGAAGTATGAGCCCAGATAAGAGGTTGAATTTCCTACAGTTCCTAGTTTATAGAACTGGATAAACCCGTGAATAATGTCTACTTGTGTGGTTGTTGGGGGCGGGGACCGGGTGATGGTAATGAAAACTGATCTGGTCCTTTCTTTCTTTCGTCATTGCTCCATAATTCCTGGCACCGTAAGAAATCCAGCTTAAAAAGAAATGTTCACAAATTTTGTTCTGGTCAGTGGAAATGACAGCAGCCCATGGCCTTGAGGTTCTGCCCGTGCTTGGGCAGATGAAAGTATGGGAGGCAGGGATGCCTCTCAGCCTGGAGAGTGTGGCCCGAGTTGTTCTCCTGAGTCATTATCTGGTTCTTAACTGTTACTGACAAGGCACAAAAAGTACTGCCCGGCTGAAAACTTTGCTTTGTGCCATGGGAAGAATAAATAGTCATGAGGAGATACTTTTTCTTTTTAATAGAAATTCCTCTCCCTCCTAGTGTGTGTGTGTGTGTGTGTGTGTGTGTGTGTGTGTGTGTGTGTGTG
>CAJQZJ010032578.1:2826530-2840925 GCA_907164525.1 Lophiomys imhausi | reverse complement strand
TGTGTGTGTGTGTGTGTGTGTGTGTGTGTGTGTGTGTGTGTGTGTGTATGAGAGAGAAAAACAGACATGGGGGGTGGAGGGAGGGAGGGAGGGAGGGAGGGAGTCCCACCACATGGCTAGGCTGGTCTTAAACTTGCAACCCTCTTGCCTCAGCCTCCTGAATGCTGGGTTTATAAGGACATGACACCAAGTCCAGTAATGTGTTATTTGGAAAAAAAAAATCAGTTTTGGGATGGAGAGATGGCTCAGTGGTTGAGAGCACTGGCTGGTCTTCCAGAGGACCTGGGTTTGATTCCCAGCACCTACTTGGTGGCTCACAACCATCTGTAACTCCCCCTAGGGATCCAACACCTTCCTCTGGCCTCTGGGAGTGTACCAGGCACACACATGGCATAGATATTCAGTCAGGGAAAACACACATTCACATAAATTAAATAAATAAAACTTTACAAATGTCTTTAAAAATCAGCTATGCAATTGGAGAGATGGCTCAGGGCACTGGCTGCTCTTCCAGAGGACCCAGGTTCCATTCCCAGCACCCACATGACAACTTACAACTGTCTGTAACTCTAGTTCCAGGGGATCAAATACCATTCTCTGGCCTCCACAGGCACCAGACACTTGCATGGTATACAAACATGTGCGCAGGCTCCCATACATATAAAATAAGAAATAATTTTAAAAATCAGTTATATAATGTATTTTTTAAATAAAAATTAAATCGCAGCAGAGAGAGAGAGAGCAAGCTGTGAGCCTAGACTCGGCCACTTGATATAGGGAAAACTGTGACTGGAAGTCTATCTGTGCCCACAGAGGCTCTTTCCCGTATTTGCCCAACCAGGGGGCATAGGGAAAAAAGCCCAGTGCCGTGTTTGTCCTTTCCCAGACATTCCTTGTCACCCTTGTCATGTCGGGATGCCTTTTTCTCTTCAAAAATCTCCTTGTGGTCATGGCTGCTTGGGGGACTGGAGTCATTCCAGCATTCAGTAGTGACACTACAGAGTTCTTTCGAAGGCAGATGAAATTTCTTTTATTTATTTATTTATTTATTTATTTATTTATTTATTTATTTACTTTTTGTTTTTTTTCGAGACAGGGTTTCTCTGTATAACAGCTATGGCTGTCCTAGACTCACTTTGTAGACCAGGCTGGCCTCGAACTCCACAGGGATCCACCTACCTCTGCCTCCCAAGTGCTGGGATTAAAGGCGTGCGCCACCAACGCCCAGCTGGCAGATGAAATTTCAAAGAAGATCTCTTTGGCTGGGTGTCTGGGATTACACCGGGATTTGGGGAGTTAATCTCTACTGTGTCTGTTGTTGGAGAAAAGGAAAACAGAGTTGTTCTTTTACCCTCGCCGGTGGCCACACCAGATCTGTTGCCTTCTATCCTGGAAGGATGGGAAGCTGGGGAGACTCCAGCTGGTCCATTTAGCCTCTTAAGGCAAACTGGGCTAACCTCAGACCTCTAAAGTGGAAGGCTGCTGATCACAGCTTAAAGATCCCAGGACAGACATCCTGCAGTCAAGTCAGGCCAAAGACTGAGCTGTCATTGGGAAAATGTATACATTTTTTATTATACTAACCATAGTGTAACTTTTTAAAAATATACAACACCTAATCTTTTAAAAATGCATAACTCCAAGGATTGGACCCAAGGCCTTGCACATGCTAGGCAGGGGCTCCCCTCCGGAGCTAGATTCCCCAGCCTAGGAGTGAAAACACAATTTTTTTTTTTTTTTTTTTGGTTTTTCGAGACAGGGTTTCTCTGAATATCTCTGGCTGTCCTGGACTCACTTTGTAGACCAGGCTGGCCTCGAACTCACAAAGATCCGCCTGCCTCTGCCTCCCAAGTGCTGGGATTAAAGGCGTGCGCCACCACCGCCCGGCTTGAAAACACAATTTTTAAAAATTATTTTTATTTCATTGTTTTATGTCTGTGGGTGTTTTGCACATGTGGATGTTTACGCAGTGCCCACAGAGGCCAGAAGAGGGGGCCAGATCCCCTGGAACTGGAGTTATGGATGGTTGTGAGATCCCCTACCGGGTGCTCGGAACTGAATCCAGGTCTGCTGCAAGAGCAACATGTGCTCTTAACCACTGAGCCATCTCTCCAGCTCTGAAACTGAATATTTTGGTGCAAAAAGTCCTGGGTCTGATATCAACATACCCAGTCTCCAAACAAAACATTTAAAATTTGTGGCGCTAGGGATCAAATCTAGAGGCTGAGTTTTGGTTAGCACTCTACTATTGGAACCCAGCCCTGCTGTTCTTTTCCTTGTGTCTCATTTAAGGTTATTTGTGGCTGCCTTCCCACTCCAAGGGCTGTAGTGGGTGGCTATGGTGAACACTCTGTGGCTGGAGAATCCTTTAAGAAGTTCTCACGAGGCCCTTCCCAGACAAGTTTTCCAAACCCTGCCTCAGAGCTTCAAGCTCTCTGGGCTCAGCCTCCTGGCTTTTCCCATGGTGACTGTGGCATCCTGCTGAGCCCTGCAGGCCTCAGCCCCAAGATGAGGAGACTGTCTCCTTCCTCAGTGGCCTTGTTAGGCCGATGGTGGTCGGGTTGCTTCAACTAAGGCCACAGATGGAAGACAAGAAATGTGTAAAGTCCAGAAAGGAGGGAGGTGTGGACTTGGGGGTGGTTGGGAGAGGACGTTGCCAGACCTCCCACTCCCAGCGTGGCCACAGCATTTAAATATCCATTCTCTGCTTTTCACATGTGCTTGTTTCTTTTGTTAGTCTTCTGGAGAACAGGTGACCAAACCAAGATTGTTGGTGTATGCGTGTGTGTGTGTGTGTGTGTGTGTGTGTGTGTGTGTGTGCGCACTTGAGTGTATGAATAGAAATGTGAATGTCATGAGCCGGGCGGTGGTGGTGCACGCCTTTAATCCCAGCACTTGGGAGGCAGAGGCAGGCGGATCTCTGTGAGTTCGAGGCCAGCCTGGTCTACAAAGTGAGTCCAGGACAGCCAGAGATATTCAGAGAAACCCTGTCTCAAAAAACCAAAAAAAAAAAAAAAAAATGTGAATGTCAGAATGGAGGAAGAATGCTCAAGGAAGGAAGGATGCTGAAGAAAGCATTATGCAATTTGTGTGACATGGAAGGACAGAGGACTATTTGAGGGGACAAGGGGACCAGAAAGAGGCAAGGAAGCAGAATGGGATGGTAGGGTCATAGGGAGGAAGACAAATAGAAACAAAGTAAAAAGACACAAATGCGCAAAAATGCCACAGTGAAACTCATTTAAACTGACTTTTAAAGTAATCGGAGAAAAAAAGTTATTTACAAAGTAAAGTTTCATGATGGAGAACTGTTACAAGAGATCTTCAGGGTCAAGACCAGGGCTCTGGTTTTCCTCTTTGGTGTGGTCTTCATTAGGAAGCTTTTTATGGTCAGTCTTATTTCCTACTGGTCGTAGGATGTCTTCTGTCCAACTCCTCAATCCAGACAGTAAGAGGGAGGAAGAGACCAAGTAACGAAAGACAAAGCTCTGAAACAGGAAAGCCAACTCATTCCTAGGAACCCATAGAACTCACTGGTGGGCAGGGCATCAGGACACATGGCCTATCTTAGCTACAGGGGTCACGTGCGAGCAGGCTCTCTGCCATTCTGAATGAAACAGGGAAAGAAAGGAAACATGCAGCTGGGTGGGTGGCGAGCAGGCTCTCTGCCATTCTGAATGAAACAGGGAAGGAAAGGAAACATGCAGCTGAGGCGCACGCCTTTAACCCCAGCATTCGGGAGGTAGAGGCAGGCGGATCTCTATGAGTTCCAGGCCAGCCTGATCTACAGAGTGAGTTCCAGGACAGCCAGGGCTGTTACACAGAGAAACACTGTCTCAGAAAGAAAAACAAACAAACATGAATCAGTTCCAGCCTTTATTGGACCCCTGGCCTTGCCAAACTTGAGAGATACAGATGACAGAGCACACACGAGTGAATCCCCCTCTGTCCCTGGCAAAGGCGAGACCTGCAGCCACCTTCTCCCTGCGTTGTGACAGCTTGGGGTGCCCCAAGGCTCCCTTCTTCTTTATGATCAGAAAATGTAACTGGTCCTCACACAAAGTAGCATGTAACCAAGAGGATATAAATGTCGTGGCTGTGGGATCTGGGGTGTATGTGCACTGAAGAGGAGGATGGTGGGCCATTTTACCACAGGAAGCCCAGGATGGATGGCGACCCATACCTGGGACATCAGAGAAGTAATTGCTGTGATATTTCACTTCAGTTGGAGTGAGTCTGCCGGCTCCCCGTTCGTCTGGACTCCTAGGAGTAAGTTATTCCAACCACTTAATGGCTGTCGTGTTTTACAGTGATTTCTATGTGTTATATTTTGGGTTCTCAACTTAGGACAAAGCTTGACTGTTCTTCAGTTTCTGCTATCCTTAATACTTCCCACAATCCAGCCAGCCAAGAGTGACGGGCCTGAGGCTAGTGGGAGGCAGCACCCCGCCACAAGGACCAGCCCTGCCTGCCTGAAGGCATTCAGATTTACATAAAAAGGATTACCCAGTGGTGAATGGTGGAGTTCAGGAGTGAATGGTGATATCCCCTGACAAATACAACTTATAAGCATATAATATAATATGCTTTTAAACTACTATTTTGTGTGTGTAGCAACAAGGATCAAATCCGTTTGAGCCCTTGTTTATCTAGACCCACATTCTGGGCTGGTGTTTTTGCATCTTGAGCCTGTTGATTCAAGTTCATGTTGATCAAACACAACTATTTTAACTTTACAAGCAGAAGTACATTTTATAAAAAGCTCAGCTGGGTGGTGGTGGTGCACATCTTTAATCCCAGCACTTGGGAGGCAGAAGAAGGCAGATGTCTGAGTTCGAGGCCACCCTGGATTACAGAGTGAGTTCCAGGACAGCCAAAGCTACACAGAGAAACCCTGTCTCAAAACAAACACACAAAAAAGGCTCAGCCTTCAAGCTGGAGAGGTGGCTCAGTGGTTGAGAGCACTCGTTGCTCTTGCAGAGGACCCAGGTTTGGTTCTCAGCATTCACGTTATGAGTCACAACTATCTGTAACTTTTGTTCTAGATAATTCAATGCACTCTCTGGCCTCCATAGAAGAGAACACATTTTTTTCTCATTTGCATTTTCATAACTCTTATAGTCTGAACAACTAATACACAGTCATGAATTGTCTTGGGTAGCATGTGTATGTGTATGTGATGCACGTGTGTGTGTGTTTACAGGGTCTCATTGTATATCTCAGGCTGTCTTCAACTTAGAAACCCTCCTGCCCCAGTCTCCTGAGTGCTGAATTATAGACATTTGCTAACATCTCCAACTTGGTTTGCATTTTTGTCCAGTGTTTCTTTGAACAAAATACAAGCTGCTTTCGATGAGGGGCTATGCCGTGGGATGAAATTTGGATTCCAGGATTGTACTTTTTTAATTTTTTTAAAAAGGACATCTTGAATGTTTAACTAAGAACCTGTCTTCTCACATAAATATATTTGCAAATCTAAAAACAGTCTTTCATTAGACCAAACATCTTTTTAAAGACTTTTTCCTTTAACATGTTATTTTTATAGGTGATAAAAGAAACACAGAGTGGTGGTAAGAAGAGCAGATATTTGTTGACTTCCAGCTGTGTAGGGAACACTTTTCCTGATTGTTTTTCATGGGATAACTGTCTTCATCCTCCGAACAACTCAGAGATTGGTATTACTGACCCCCTCATCCTATACTTTAGGAAACCAAGGCAGGGTGTTCAGGACATTCACCGAGTTCAGGCAGCTGGGGCTCATGTTCAACGACTTACCTACCACACACACTGCAGCTCATTCACAGGATTGTGGGAATATGAGAAGAAACAGCAGAACTGGAATTAGAGGCTAGAGGAGGAGATGAGGAGGCCATCTCAGGATTCACACCTGAGAGGTAGTGACGTGGAGCAAGTCCTCTGTGGAAGGAAGATGCCACATTCTAATGAGTTTGGGAGGAGGGAGAGTCTGTTAGCTGCAGGTCTATATTTGGTTCTTTGTCTTCTGATATTATGAAGAAAATGAAGTCTCCCGATATTCTCTCTGGATATGGGATCTCTGACTGGAATTACGTTTTAGGGATGCTCTCCCCAAACTCAGCGGATGTACTTTGTTGAGTTTTTCATTACCATGCCCTCTCACACCTAGCAAGCTCTTCATCTTTTTCATCTCTATAGCTAGGGAACTCTCCCATGGGGGTCTTAAGTTCTCTCAATATTTTTAGGTTGCCATATTTTTTTGTGTGGCCTCTCCAGAAAGCCAGTTCTGCTTCTAAGCCCTCAGTTTGTCCTGTCTTCCAATCCATCAATGGATGACAATACAATGTCGCCTAATTACTGATTTTGTGAAGTCCCAGAGGTATTTGCCTATAGGCTGTTGTATATGCCATAAACCTTCTCAGAAGAGAGGGAAGCCTCTTTGCTGCTTAAATCTTCAGGCCTGGTAGAGGGAGTCCCTCATAATTGTTTGTACCCAAATGTAAGGTGGGATCAAATGAAACAATTCAGGTGTCTCAAGAGCAACTCCCAAAGGAGCAGTGGAGAGGGGTGTCTCTTTGGGGTGGTGCCCATCTCTAAGGAGAGCTCCCTAAAATCAAAGCCTTTTATTGTTTGATTTCTTCATGTCCGATGTGAGAAGTGAGTCCCAACATGATTAGACAAGAGACTGTTATTAGTTCTGTGAAGCACAAAGTCAAACTGAAATTTATAGTTGCCTCTTGAATTTTAGAATTTGGATACTTTCTGATAGAGTATTCTTTAGAAAGAAATTTAAAGATTAAAAAAATTTTTTTTATTGTATGTGTATGAGTTCACTTGCATGTGCATCTGTATGTGCAGTACCTGAGGAAGCCAGAAGAGGGCGTCAGATTCCCTGGAACTGAAGTTACAGCCGATTGTGGGCTGCCATGTCGGTGCTGGGAACTGAAACCAGGTCTTCTGGAACTGGAGTTACAGATGGTTGTGGGCTGCCATGAGGGTATCGGGAACCAAACTCAAGTCCTCTGCAAGAGCAGTATGTGCTCTTAACCACTGAGCCATCTCTCCAACTCTCTTCTTTAGGAAAAAAATTGAACCTTCTTACCTCACCCCCACCCTCCAGCCCAGACTGGTCTTGAATGCACTATGTAGCTAAGGCTGGCCTTGACCTCTTGACCTTCCTGCCTTTCTTTTCTAAGTGCTTGGGTTATAGACACATAACACCATGACTGCCTAGAAAGTATTCTTAAGAAATATAACACAGGCTGGAGAGATGGCTTAGAGGTTAAGAGCACTGGCTGCTCTTCCAGAGGTCCTGAGTTCAATTCCCAGCAACCACATAGTGGCTCACAACCATCTATAATGAGATTGGATGTCTTCTTCTGGCCTGCAGGCATACATGCAGACAGAATACTGTATACAAAATAAATAAGTCTATTATAAAAAAAGAAATATAACACATTTTGTCTATAATGTAAATTTATGCTTATTTGGATCATATAGAATGTGTATAATTTACAATACAATGTAGTTCAATGGAAGAAACTAAGGTGAAACACTGCATGGTCATTTCTTTATTATGAATGGAAGAAATTACATAACTAGTCATTTGTTGGCTACATATTTATACTCTAGCATTAAAAACAAGTTATATTTGTTTTCAATGTTTAGAAACTGGAGAGATGGCACAGTGGTTAAGAGCCCTGGCTGCTCTTGCAGAGAGGACCCACATTTGAACCCTGTGATGCACAATCCTCTGTAACTCCAGTTCCAGAAGATCTGACGCCCTCTTCTGGCCTCAACAGACTTTGCACGAATGTGGTGTACATGCTTACATACAGGCAAAACATTCATACACATAAAATAAATAAATCTAAGAAAATTTAAAAAATAACCCTAACGTCTGTGACTTGGGAAAGAACTATGCATACTGTTGACAGGCTGTTGTTGCAAGAACAGTGATGGAGAAGGAGGGGTCTGCACTAAGCCGGTTTTCCATTGTGTTTGTCACCTTATGTGGCACACACAAATTAGCCATGTGCCTCTTCAACAGAGGTAGGTTAGACAGGAGCTGCTACAGTTTGTATCATGAATGTCCCTCAAAAGTCAGGGGCTAAAAGCTTGGCCAAAAGTCTGCGGCATTATTGGGAAATGGTGGAACCCTTAGGAGAGGAGGCAGGGAGGAAGTTAGGCCATTGGGGACGTGTCCTTGGAGGGGCTATTGGGACCTTGGCCTCTTTTAGTCTGTGTTGCTTCCTGGATGTCATGAATTAAGCAGTGTCCCTTACCGCCCAGTGTCACCATGGTGGACCAGGCCTAAAGGAACAAGACCATGTGACTGTGGCCTGAAACTAGTGAACCACGAGTCAGAAGATCTTTCTCCTGTTTAAGTTAATCGTTTCAGGCTCCTAAATTTTTTTTTTTGGGGGGGGAGGAAGCATGTACCACTACACATGTGTGGAGGTCAGAGGGTAAGCTTTCAGAATTGGTTTTCTCCTTCTCCATGTGGGTTCTAGGAAGTGGACTCGGATCATCAGGCATCGCAGCGAGGGCCCTTACCTGCCGTCTTGCTGGCCATGTCTCAGGTGTTTTGTTACAGTAATAGAAAGCTGGCCTGTAAAGGATGCCGGCTCATTCCTGTAATGGTGAGGTTTTGGGATCATGGTACAGGACTAGATCCAGTTTCTGGATCTCTTTCCCAAGTGACCTCAGACAAACTGAATTATGTCCTCTGTGTCTAAAGCAAGGGGATGTATTTCCACCCCCAGAACTACAAGCTGTGTTCTTTTTCAAATTGCGATCAGTAGCCATGGAAAGCATAGCAGCAGTCCCTAGCCTAAGCCACACATCAGAGTGGACCAGGGACTTTCAGGACTAATGCCCAGTTCATCCCTTACCCAAGCCTTAAATTTCAGTAGGTAAGTTTGACGGGATTGACTTTGAGAATCTGCTATGACATTACTAAAACACAACTGTGAGTATGTCCCTGAGGTTATTTGCAGAGGCGATCCTGTCATGAGGGTGTCTCCCCACAAATATTTCAGTCTATAGGTACGGTTCGGTTCTGTGTAGCATGGACAGTAGGCACTGGGGCCTGGGTGGGGGAGATACATCACTGGGGATGCCCCCTTACAGCTAGATCTTAATCTGTTTCTTTCTTCCAGGCCATCTTTTCTCTCTGTTTCCCGGCTATCTGTGAAGCAAGCAGCTGCCCTCTGCCTCAGGCTCCCATTGCCATGATAGTCTGTCTAAGCACACGGAGTCAGAAAACTATGAAACGAACCCTCTGGAACGTGTGCAACATCAACAGGAACTGAGGGGGCGGGGAGGATGGATCAGTGATTGAAAGTTACAGCCCGTAAATCCAGCCCCAGGGGATCTAGCACCCTCTTCTGGGCACCACAGGCACAGCAAGCGTGTAATGCACTTGTATACATGGAGGCAAACACTCGTACACATAAAAATAATGGATGGAAAAAGGATTCATTCTTGCCATTAAGTTTTTCTATCAGGTATTTCTTTTCACAGCAACGATAAAAATAAATCATTTAGGGTGGAGTCTAGACACCTATATGCCCGAGGTTCCCCAAGGGCTAGAACGGCAAGACTCTGCTGTTGTAAGCAAAGCCTCCCAGCACTGGCCGCTGTCAGCACAGCGGTAGTGATGACGGACGAGGGCCTTTGCGTTATAGGTGATAACATGCTGCCAAATGACTGAACGAACGTCTGCAGCACCGCAGGAGCAACAAGAAGGGAAGAATTGCTCCCAACAGTTAGGCAAAAATGGCTACTGTCGGGCTGGAGTGATGGCTCAGAGGTTAAGAGCACTGACTGCTCTTCCAGAGGTCCTGAGTTCAATTCCCAGCAACCACATGGTGGCTCACAACCATCTATAATGAGATCTGGTGCCCTCTTCTGGCCTGCAGGTATACCTGCAGACAGAACATTGTATACATAATAAATAAATCTTTAAAAAAAAAAAAATGGCTACTGTCTGACAGCCGCAGCTCCCACCTCTTGTCACACGGCATTTCAATGTCCGCACCTGCAATGTCCCCACAATGGTGTGCAACTTCTAGAAGGAACCGGTGGGTGGCTGAATCACTAAGTCCAAGATCACTGATTGACAGCCAGTGAGTAGTCTTGGGGTGAGAATCCAGGTTTTCTGGCTGTTATTAGATTTTATAATTTGATGTTTGTGGGGGTCTCTGCACACACCAGGGCCAACAGAGCGTTGATCCAGGGGAGGGAAGAAAGAAATTTGGTTCAACACGACTCAGTAGCCAGCGCTGATTCAAACTTCAGGAGTGTGACACCAGATAATTTGTTTTAGGCGTATTTAAGCACAGAACAATTTGGCAAAAAGAAAAAAAAATCCTGACCATAACTAACTCAATCCTGTATGCATGATAACGCTTAAGAAATGATTACATTGAAACTCTTTGTAAAGTACGTGTGACATCTTCCATAAAGATGGGTTCTATGGACTGCTTGAGAGAAACAAGCTCATGGTAAGGGTCTGGGGAAGGGCCTGGTGTGGTCTTGGCCACACCGATAGTGTAAATGTCACCAGGCCACAAAATGCATTCGCTCCCAGCCTTCTGGGTGGATAACAGGTTATACAGTTTTCCCTTTGAAGAGACAACCTTGTGTGTTTAACATTCTTGGTCCCCTCATGCCTACTGTGAGCATAGGACCTCCGTGCTTCCCATGGTGAATTAGAGTGAACCATAGTTCCAGTCATCCTTGGACACACGGTGAGCCTTGCTTCCTCAGCTGCAAAATGGGGCTAGGACTCCAAGAGCTACGAGGATAGGATGACAAAAGCCATTAAGGAGCACCGCCCAGTGGAAGCAGAAGCTGTTGCTATTGGGAAACAGGGAGGACTGAGCAGCCTGAGGGATGCTTCTGTCCCGCTGTTGGGGTTACAGATGGTCACGGTGTGACGCGTTACCGCACCACATGCTCCGTGTCTGCTTTTGGGTTGGCCTCTTCATTGCTTTGCCAGACAAGATTGAGGAGCTGACCTCAACCACCTGACCAAGGGTTAAAAAAAAAAAATCTGAGGGGACGACACTGAGTCTATTTTGGGTTCAGTCGCCTCTCCTGTTCTACATTTTGGGATCTTCTGACTTATAATAGAACCTAGGCATGTCCTTAACGCCCTTCAAAGTCCACAACGTGCCGTCTTGCCTCATTTTAGCTGTCTGGGGCTATTTTGGAGGGCCAGGATTGGCAACGGGGTGGCGGGTACTGAATCAAAAACAAAAAAAAAACAAAAAAAAAAAACACAACTCTTTAAAAGAGTTCCTCCCTTGCTTAACACAGGACCTTCTGTCTGAGTACAGACCTGGATTAACATAGCAACTCCTGGGGTTTACAAGAGTTGAAAACAGGGGAATAATTCACAGACAGGACGCATGAAATGAGTTCCTCCAATCCACTGTCAGTGAGACATTCCGCCATATTTAGTTGGAGATGAAAATGTGTTCTAAAATGAGAAACATTCCCCAGAGGCTGAGGTGTCTGAACACTTTGTCTCCAGTTGGTGGCGCTGTTTGGGGAGGTGCGGCAGCTTCGCTGGGGGAAGCTTGTCACTGAGTGGGCTTGGAGAGTCCACATCCTCTCCCACTTCCAGTTCATTCTCTGTGCTTTCTGCCTGTAGTTGGAGGTGTGACCTCCTCAGCTTTGTGCTCGGGCTGCCATTGCCTCTCCTGTCATATGGACTTTCCCTCTGAAGCACAAGCTAAAATAAACCCCCAAGTTGTCCTTGGTTGTGGTGTTTTATCCTAGCAACAGAAACGTGACTAATTCGAGATGGCTAAACCTGTCATTCCCACAGATTTCTTACTTAGTACCATCAAACCCTCTCCAACACAATGCTGTATAGGCAATAGATTTTCTTTAAATGTTAAGAATTTTGTCTGCTAGTTATATGTTCATCTGTCCATATTACATTTTGATTTTATGCATGAGACTGTGATGGGACTGAGAGTACGAAATTGCTAAGACATAGTCTCCGTTATAAGGGACATGTTATTTGACCAGGAAAACAGAGAAGTGCCCGTAACTAAAATCAGTGATTAAAAGCTGGGGTCGGGGGAGACAGTCAAGAGCGTGGAGTGCCGTCCTAGAGGACCTGGGTTTGACTCCCAACACCCACGTGGAATCTACAGCCCCTCTGTAAATCCAGTGCTAGAGCAGCTGGTGCCCTCTTCTGGCTCTCATGGGTACTGCATACATGAGGTGCACTTACATGCAAGCAAGACACTCATCCGTAAAATAAACAGGAAATAAAACCTTGGAAAAAAATTAAAATCTGCATAAGCTTTATAAGGATGTTAGGGAGGCATGGGGTGCTATGGGGCACAAGAAAGAAAACCAGGGATCATGCAATGGCAGTGTCCAAACAGAGCCTTTCAAGGCAAAAGGGAGCTGGCCCAGTGAAAATTTCCATGTGGGGTTGGGGGAGGGGGAGATGTGTGTGGACACAGACAGCTGATAGCATGAGGAGGCTGGAGTACAGAAAGCAAGGAGGAGTTGGCAGGGCCACGTCACAAGCATACGGTGCGCTGTCTCCAGGGGACGGTGTTCTGTTTCCACTGGAGCCCGTGGTACCCAGTGATGGTGAGTGCTGTTTTGGCAGATGTTTAGACTGTCTGCACACTTCTCTCGTCGAAGCTATGTCTGAATTTAATAGCTTTAAAAACTTGCTTGAGTACTGTTCCATACAGCGGAGAATCGATACCACCAGGCCCACATCTGAGAGGACTATTCTGGCGCCATTTGTGGGAAAGGTTTGAGGGCTAGCTCAAAGGCCAGTGCCTGGGCAGCTCTCCTTTGCAAGGAGGAGAGGGCAGCACCGTGAATGGCAGGTCGATGAAAGAGAAGGTGCAGAGGACTCTAAAGATCTGCCCAGCCAGCCCGCCCAGTGCCGCCTGCAGACTTTGGAATGAGAAACAAATCTCCAGCCTCCTCCCTAAAGCTGGTGTGATGTGGGCCTGTGATGACAGGCTCGCCACCATCTCTAATTGTTCCTGCCTGTGGGAGAAAGACTGGAAGATGGTCAGTGATCCCCATCTCCTGGTGTTGGCCCTTGAGTGGGCACGGGGTCTCAGCTGGCTTTTACCAACAGACTACAGATGAATGAGGGCCGTGAATACATTAACTCAGAGTCCGGCATTGGTCTGCTTAGAAAGTCTAGCTCCCAGCGGCTGGGCCATCATGCTGCGAGCCACTCCACTGAAGACACTCCAAGAGCAGAGAACTGAGGGGAGCTCCAGCCAGTAGCCAGAGAGGAACGCACCCAACCTTGACCAGAAGGAAAGGGAATGAGTTCTTTAAGCTGGAAGAAGTAACAAGAAAACCACCTGAAAGAACAAAATTCCCAGTGCAACTCAGAATATTTATAACTGAGGTAGCGATATGCACATCAGTTTCCCTATTAAATGTTAATTAAATTAATTAATTATATTATATTAATATAATTATATTATACTATACAAATTAATAAAAATACTTTAAACACCCAACAAATTAATTATTAAATTAATTAATAATTAGTAACTATTAAATATGTAATGGTAACAACAAAATAAAACCCTATGGTAAACAAAACCGGATACAAAGCCTACCACTAGAGAAAACCATTTAATCACAAAACTAAGGACAGAAGGAAAGAAGGACAAAGGGCCTAACAGAATGAAGAAGCAATTAACAAAATGGCAGGAGAAAGGCCTCTGCTAATAACCCACTGCTAATAACCTTGAGTGTAACAGGAAAAATATTGCACATGTATATACACGTATACGGAAGAATTGTATATGTTTTCAGCAATTCAAATGAGTGTGTGAAGTCTCTATTTACCAACATGGATGGATCTCAAAAACATATGATGTTGAACAAACAGAAAAGGTGACTTCAAGGAAGTATAAAATAAACCGGGCATCGTAGTATAACTCTTTTTTTTTTTTTTGGTTTTTCGAGACAGGGTTTCTCTGTTTAACAGCTCTGGCTGTCCTGGACTCGCTTTGTAGACCAGGCTGGCCTCAAACTTGCAAAGATCCGCCTGCCTCTGCCTCCCAAGTGCTGGGATTAAAGGCGTGCGCCACCACCGCCCGGCTATCGTAGTATAACTCTTAATCCCAGCACTCAGGAGGCAGAGGCAGGCGGAGCTCTGTGAGTTTGGGGGCAGCCTGGTCTACAGAGCGAGTCCAGGACAGCCAGGGCTACACAGTGAGACTCTGTTTCAGTCCTCTTCCCACAGGGAGTGCTTTTTTCAAATCAAGAGACACGGGACAGTCACCTTGAGCAAGGTGGAATATGAAAATATGCTAGAATCCCCAGAGCCCCCAAAACACCTGCAGTTGGTTTATACACACACACACACACACACACACACACACACACACACACACACACA
>CAJQZJ010032578.1:2813245-2826520 GCA_907164525.1 Lophiomys imhausi | reverse complement strand
ACACACACACACACACACACACACACACACACACACACACACACACAGGCTGCTGTATACATTTCTCAACAGTGTCAGGTTTTCTATATCTTTAAAAGACCCAGAGGCCTTCACTATGCCACGTGTGTAATGAAGCCTTCACACAGAAGCTGGGACTGCTAACGGAGCGAGGACCCTGGCCACCATCCCATGACAAACAGTGGGGCTGAGAAGGGAACCGTGGAGGAGTGCTCTGAAGGTAATCAGCTGTCCATTCTAGGTGAATGGGGATGGGTCTTGTGGATCCAGCAGCTAAGGGGATACTGGAGGAAGCATGCGCAAAGGTTCAGCACAGAGTGGACAGATCCCACCACCTGCACTAATCGTTCCTTCCAAAGAGCAACATTGCCTCAGTGTCGTGGATGGGGCACTACTTTTTCCAGCTCTCTATAATCCATGATCATTCTCCATGAGCCTCTGACTTCTTTTCTGGCTGAACCACCTGTTGGAAGGGCTTTGGGCTGGGGAAGTAAATCTTTTCCAATTTCTTTTTTTTTTTTTTTTTTTGGTTTTTTGAGACAGGGTTTCTCTGTGTAGTCCTGGCTGTCCTGGACTCACTTTGTAGACCAGGCTGGCCTCGAACTCGCAAAGATCCGCCTGCCTCTGCCTCCCAAGTGCTGGGATTAAAGGCGTGCGCCACCACTGCCCAATTTCTTTTTTTTTTTTTTTTTTTTGTTTTGTTTTCGTTTTTTCGAGACAGGGTTTCTCTGTGTAACCCTGGCTGTCCTGGACTCACTTTGTAGACCAGGCTGGCCTCGAACTCACAAAGATCCACCTGCCTCTGCCTCCCGAGTGCTGGGATTAAAGGCGTGCGCCACCACCGCCCGGCTCCAATTTCTTAATAGTTTCTGTGACTTCATCATATTGCCGAGGCTTCCTGTGTGGGACATTTACCCTCCTCTCCTTCCGGGATAGAATTTCTATGAAGCCTCTCATGGGTAATCAGCTGCTGTCTCAAGATGCCAATGGCCATGTTATGCTCGGAGGGACCATGCATCGTGTAGCCTGAATGGCAGTGAGCCTGGATTTTTCCTCCATTAAACAAATGCTAGTGTTGCTTTTGAACTCATCCACACTTAAATTTCAGGGCACAGGCAGAATGTAGCTGGATTCTTTGCCAGACTGTAACAAGAATGGCCTCTAGCCCAGTTCCCAAAAGACTTCTAATGCCTCCCTGAACTCTCAGGAGGCTGGCCTTCACTGTCCACATTTCTATCAACATTCTGGTCTTTTTTGATCCCACCAGAATGACCCATTAAGCTCCACTTAAAGCCTTTTAGAGTTTCTTTAGCTGTCAATTCCAAATCCTTCCACATTTTAGTTTCAAAGGCTTACAAACCATGGGGTTAGGTTGATCACAGCAATTAGCCTACATGGTATTCATTTTTCTCTATTAATGACTTTTTTTGGTGGCTATGACAGAGTATCTGACAAAAGCAATTCTTCAAGGGAGGATTTTGGCTCCATTTATTTAGTGTATAGTCTGTGGTGTTGGGGAAGGCATATGGCTTGAGAGCCGCTTGTGGCTGAAATGCCTAGACCTTGAGGCGGCTCACTCACACCTTGGTGGCTGACTGAGAAGCAACACCCTCTGGCTAGAGTGGGGTACATGGGTATGGGTGCATCTAGAACCCTCTAGCCCCACAGCTGTAGCCCCGCGAATGGGAAGCTGGGGGAAGGTGTGTGGAGGGAAGGCTGAGCATCCATGATCCTCTGGTCTTGCCCCTACATAATCAGTTCTACCAGCTTCCCAAAACAGAGCCAGTGGCTGGGGTTTTTAGATGTGAAATTTGCGATGAGAACTGAGAAAGGAGTTGGGAGCCTGGACATAAGGAGAAAACCCCAAAGAGAAGGAACTGATGCCTGTTTGCTCCGATAGTCATTTAGGGGTAAGTCACATAAACCCACAGTTAGGATTTCATATCATTAATGTACATGGACCACTAAGACTCAAAATCCACCAGAAAAACTAGAGTTGCGAAAGGGACTAACATAAGCCCACAGTTAGGATTTCATATCATTAATGTACATAGGCCACTAAGACTCAAAATCCACCAGGGAAACTAGAGTTGCGAAAGGGACTAAAATACTCATCCCAAACCGATCGCTACAAATTCTCAATAGCTGAAGGACACTACGGAAACAAGACAGCAAAGGACTTCAGGGTGGGACAGGCTGCCCAGGTTGGGATCTTCTGAGAAGGGAAAATGGATGCTCAGATGTACTGTTCCTTTTCTCCTGCTGAGATTGGAAAAGGTCTGTGACCGGGGTTGGTTAGCAAAGCATTGCAGCCCATGAGCAGAAAACCCATTCTCTGAGACAAGCCACCCACCCTGGACCATGCTTCAATGAGTACACTGAGAGGACACATATGTTCCAGTTCAGTGGAAGATAGTCTGCGTGTCACAAATGAAGTAATTGCCAATATTTGTCCAAGTGATTGCTCTACTAATATACTAAGCTTTCTGCAGGGTACAAGAGGGCCTTGCTGCTGTGTTCAGCGGAGGTACCATTACTCCAGCCTTCACAGTAAACTAGGTATTGATGCTTTGAGTTACGTGCCTATGGCACAACAAAGTTTTGGACTTGTCTTGGGATTTCTGCTGCTGTGAAGAGACACCAAGACTATGGCAACTCTTCTAAAGGAAAACATTTAATCAGGGCTGGCTTACAGGTTCAGAGGTTTGGTCCATTATCATCATGGCCCCACGAAGGCAGCTGAGAGTTCTATAACTGGATCAGCAGGCAGCAGGAAGAGACAGTGGCACTGGGCCTGGCTTGAGCTTCTGAGACCTCAAAACCCACCCCCTGTGACATACTTCCTCCAAGGCCACACCTACTCCAACAAGGCCCCACCTCCAATAATGCCACTCCCTATGAGTCTATGGGGGCCTTTTTTGTTTGCTTTGGTTTTTTTTTTTTTTTTTTTTGAGACAGGATTTCTCTGTATAGCCCTGGCTGTCCTGGACTTATGGGGGCCATTTTCATTCAAACCACCACAGTACCCATTTGTTTACCAGCTTTGAGTCCTGGGTTTTCTATTTAAATGTCTAAGACTGCATAAATACAAAACCATAAATAAAGAGAATCCTCACAAACTGCTGCCAAGGTTTTTGTTTTTGTTTTTTTAAGTTTATTTTGGCATACCTAGGAAATATTTTAAATTCTTACCAAAGGAGGCAGTTCTTCCCACTGGGAATGTGTAACTGAGTCTTGTGTCTACTGGCAGACAGAAAAATAAGTGTAGTAAGTGTGTGAAGTAGAGCAGGATTCTCATTTGATTGGATCAGGCAGTAACGCAGGCCTGAGGAGTTGGGCCACACATTCCTTTCTCTTGTCTGTTATCTTCTCATACCACCTGCAAGAAACCAGAGTGCCAGAGCCAAGACTGACACTTTAAACACCTCTCTGGCACACACACTGCTGTGGTGTGACTCTGGAGGACTGAGGATAACCTTCAGGGGGAAGTTCTCTCCTTCTACCTCAGCACAGCAGCAAAAACAGGGCCACTCTTGTTTTTGCTGCTGTGCTGAGCACAAGACCTTCTGATAGATTTTCCCCAGTTCCACCTGCTCTCTGGCTATGGGAGTGCGTGGATCATACGTACACACCACTGTGTCCATGTTTTTGACATGGGTGCCAGGGATCAAAAGGCACCTTTACCCACTGAGGCAGGCTCCTAGCCATTCTTAGCATTTAAAATCCGTCTCCTGTGTCTGTCAAATAGGGTTAAGCCGAGGCTCCGGGGACAACTGCCATCTCATTAGTAGTGGTCACACAGGCCGGACTGGATCTGGGGTCCAACAGCGGTTGGACTATCATAGATCTCGTCTGTCATATGCCTGAAGCCTAGGGTGGCTCCCCGTGTTAGTTCTGGCCCTTGGCACCTGTCTAGTAAGGACGTGTTTCACACTAAGGTGGAAGAACTGCTTATACCATTTGGTCTCATGGCAACAGTGGGAAGAAATGTTACTTTATTCCACAATGCTTGTCGGCAAAGAAGAAACTGGAAGGTTTTAACAGAGAATTTAGGGTGAGGAGTGGAATGAACAGATGAGAACTTTTTAAAAGGAACCTGCACGTAAAGAACACGAGAGGCAGCTGTGACTCTAAGGCTTCAGAAGCAAGGCAGGAATGGAGGTTGGGGTTATCAGAGCTCAGAAGCTTGTAGGAGGGGGTGGGGCAACAGGGCTGGAACTTAGAAGAGACTGGCTGAGTTGATAGCTTGGGGCCAAGGGTGGAGATGCAGGGTTATGATGCAGCCAGGAGACCTGGCATCAGGCTTACAGGTCCCTGCCTGGTGGTGTGATATATACTGCTCCCCCTCCTCTAGCCTTGTGCTCCCTCCTCCCAGCACCCATGGTAAGCAGACAGCAAAAGAGAAGCACTCTTTTAGAAATCCTGGCTCTACCAACGCCATGGGAGGTTTAAAGACCAAGCTAGGAAATGGCTCAGCAAGTTCCAAAGTGACCTTAACTGTGACAATGTGCTCTAGGCTTTAACTGCATGACCTTCTGTATTGCTTAACCTGACTTGTCACATTTGAGATACTAAAATGCTGGGACAGTAGCACACACCCGGGGTCCCAGCATCCGGGAGACTGAGACAGCAGGTCCTCAAGTTTGAGGCTAGGCTGGTACATATAGTTCCAGGCTAACTACATGAGCTTCATCCACCTGTGACTTGTAAGTAGGCTGTGACCCAGTGAGGAAAATCGCTCTAGCAGGCGAGGGCCGAATGCTTCTTCCCACTGCCTCTTCTCACAGAAACATGACTTACTGGGACCCCTCTGCTGAATACACGTGGGTGCCTATTTCTCCAAGCTATAGGGATATTTATATTAAGAGGTCACAGATGTTTTGTATACAGTTACTGCCATTTATTCCTGTGTTTCCTTTCTTACCTATGGTCAACAAAGGTTCACAATGTTATATGGAAAATTCCAGAGACAAAAAAAAACAAACAAAACATTTAATAGGGTCTCACTATGTAACCCTAGCTTGCCTGGAACTCAGTATGTGGGCCAAGCTGGCTTCAAACCCACAGATCTGCCTGCCACTGCCATCTAAGGGTTAAAGGTGTGGGCCACCAAACCCCACACAATGTGTTTCAGGTGACTTTATTATAGTATCATACTTCAACTCTGTTATTATTGTTAATCTCTTAATGTGGCTAATTTATACACTAAACTCAATCATAATATGTTTTGGGGGGAAAAACAGTATATGTGATTCAGTGCTATCCACTGGTGGCCTTTGGGGACTCCCATAGTCCTGGGGGAAGTACTCAAGGAAAAGTAAATAACTATCTATAAAAACAGTGAGGCTTGGGAGGTGGCTCAGCTGGGAAAACGTCTGATGAACAAGTTGGAAGACTCACGTTTGAGAGCCCACAAGAAAGCAGGGCCTGGGGTGCACTTGGAATCCCAGCTCTAGGAGGGAGAGACAGGCAGATCTCTTGGGGTACACTGGCCAGCTGGGCCAAACCGCTTGGCGAGTTGGGGGCCAGTGAGAGACAAGAGATGTTGTCTCAAAGAACCAAGGTGTACGGTACCTGAGGAGTGACACCCCAGGGTGACTTCTATCCCCCCCCATACCCTAATATACATATCCTATGGCTGTCTGTCTGTCTGTCTATAATAGTGTTTGGGGAATACATGGAATACATGGAAACGTTTGAAATATAAGGAATAGATTAATAAAAAATAGATGAGCTACCATGAGACAGAATGGACAGTAGGTTTTTTAAGTGAGTGGCAGGGGGTTGTGTGAGTAGAGAGAAGTGGGGAGATGATCAGGGACATAAATGGTATCTGGGAAGGGTTGGCACAATTTTTTTGTTGGGCAGGTAGGATGTCAGTGGTGGCCGCCCAGGTGAACAGAAACAAAAGAACACATCAAGGATGACCCGCTTGAGTGTGAGGACCAGAAAGAAAAAACTGACCATCCACTAGGGTTGGAAGGTGAATGGGATGGGGAGGGGTGGAGATGAGAACTTTGGAACTGGTAGAGGAGTAGAGGGATAGTACAATGGACAGATAGGAAGCTCCGAAGACAACAAAGGTCATAGGTCACCACAATGGGTGATCAGCCACACCAAACCCTAGAGGCTAAGAAGAGCAAAATCCCTAAGAGAAAAATGATTGTATCAGAGATGTTATGTCCCCTTATAAGAGTGATAGATTAGTTAACATTAACCTTCAACTTCAGTTTTCAGGTTGGGTTTGTACAGTGCTAACTATCACCTTAACGGTATAGAGTGTGGTAGTTTGAATGAAAATGGCCCCTATAGGCTCATATGTTTGAATGATTGGTCTCCAGTTGGTGGAACTATTTGGGAAGGATTAGGAGGTGTGGCCTTGTTGGAGGTGGGTGGTAACTGGGGGTGGGCTGTGAGATTTCCAAACCCCACAGTGTTTCTCTCCCTTTGCTTTGTGGTAGTTGTCTTAACACAAAAGCTCTCAGCTACCACTCCAGTGCCATGCCTGTTGCCATACTTCCAGCCATGACAGTGTAGGACTCTGAAACTGTAAGCAAGTCTCCAGTTAAATGTTTTTTTTTTTTTTTTTTTTTGGTTTTTCGAGTCAGGGTTTCTCTGTGTAACAGCCCTGGCTGTCCTGGACTCACTTTGTAGACCAGGCTGGCCTCGAACTCACAGAGATCCGCTTGCCTCTGCCTCCCAAGTGCTGGGATTAAAGGCGTGAGCCACCACCGCCCGGCTCAGTTAAATGTTTTATAAGTAACCTTGGCCATGGTGTCTCTCTTAAAGCAATAAATAGTAACTAAGACACAAAGTATCCACTGAGAATAAGAAATTTATTTCTGGCTATGCCTCAGTGGCTCATGGTCTTCGGGACCATCCACCCCAGCTCACAGGAGCATCTGTCTGCTGTCTCTGCTGTCAATCATTCTCAAATGGCTTGCCCTGCTAAGCTGATTTGCTGGGATCCTGGCACTAAAAATCAAGGCAGTGAGGCATCAGAATCTTGTCTTTGGAGTTCTTTTCACAGCTGCAGATTGCACTACAACCCTGGCCAGTTGCCTTGTGGAGACAAGTGATGATCACAAGAGAAATCATAGGTGGGGTGGATGGGTCAGGAGACCCTCATCCCTACTACAAAAGCGTGTGTTCAGCTGGGAGCAGATCTGTTACTACTTTCTCCAGGAAAGGAGATGCTCATTCTACATGCAGAGCCGTTGAGAAAAAGCAACGGGGTGATAGGGCCACATGTTGCTTCTCTTAGGATGTCATTCTGTCTTGGTTTTTGTTCTGGACCTTATGAATTAAACGCTGTCACTCCTCTCTATAAGCTAGGCATACACAGGGTTCTGATTTCTAGTCTTTCTCTTCAGAGCAGATCCTAGTGATTCTCATCTGCTTTCCTACTTCCATTGGATAACCCACTCTCACAGAGGTAGTAAAAGTGTTAATAATGGAGACCACTATGAAGGTAGACTGACAGGTCATGTGTGTATGGACTAATTCAAATAGAATAAGGGTGTATATACTATGGTGTGAAAGTACTGTGCGTGCGTGTGTGTATGTGTGTGTGTGTGTGTCCTTGTACAAGTGCATATGGCAGCCAGAGGAGCCTTAAGTGCTGTTTAGGTATTCTCACTGGCCTAGAACTCACCAAATAGGCTAGACTTGGCCTTCCTGGTTCTGGGATTACAAATTAAGCTGCCACACCCGGCTTCTTCATTCCTTTGCTTCTAGGCATTGACCTCAAGCCTTTGTGTTTTCAAGAGAAACACTCTAAGAACTGTACTATCTCCAGGGTCCCTGAGAAACTATTGTAACTGCTGTCACCAGAGTTCCTTTGGGGAAGGCATTTTTCTCTGCGTAGGAAGATACATTGGTAACCAGGTTAGCAGTGGTAGGTAGACCTGAAAACATGGGAGGTGGAAAATATTGCATAAAGAGAGGAAGAGGATCGGAGAGACGGCTCTGGAAAAATGGTGGGCAGTAGCAAGTTATGGTTTCTGATGAAGGAATGGGAGTTGGTGGATGAACATGCCAGGGGAGCAACAAAGACTTTTAAGAATAAGGATTTCTAATTTTAAGGGTATGTGCAATCGTGCATGTATTTAATTAAAAACCACCTACTCCAAACCTTCAGAAAATTGTGCTTTGCAAACAAGCAAAGAAAGGGGGGTGGAAGGGAGGGAGGAAAGGATGGAGAGAGGCAGAGAGAGAGAGAGAGAGAGAGAGAGAGAGCGCGCGCTTAGAGAAAGGACTCTGAGATGTGACCCTGAGACTATGTCCCCCATGGCTAGTACAGTGTTAGAGAGGACTGGGTCTTTCCACAGAGGTGGACAAGAGACTTGAAACAATTTTAACAAGATCTCTGTAACAGGGTGCCCCTGACAACATAGTAGCTAGCTTTTTGAACTTGTTTTTTTTTTTTCCTCCCCCACCTTTTTGATCAGTCTCACCTTGTAGCCCAGGTTGACCTCAAACCTGAGGGAAGTGCCCTGACTTTGGCCTCCCAAGTTCTCAGATTACAGGTGTGAGCCACTCTACCCAGCTTCATCATAATTTATGTTCTTTTTTTCTGATAGGCTCTTACATATCCCAACCTGGCCTTTAAATTCTTTAAATAGCTGAGGTTGATCCTGAACACCTGATTACCTCCTGATGTCATTCTCCTGGATCTCTCTGGCTTTACATTCCCTTTGAGGTAAATTTTCAAACAGTAAAATGTCCAAGTCTTAACTGTTCTTTTTCCATGAGTTCTGACAACTGCAGACACTTCCCTGACCTAAACCTTTAGCAAAATATAGTACTTTTTAATCAGTACAGGACAATTTCTCCCCCGGCCAACCCACCTATAACGGCTAGCCAAACGTTTTAACTTTTATCACGACTAGATTAACTAGTATCTGAAAGCTACTGTGAAAGGAGGGATAGTTTTTTGCGGACTAAAACGTGAGAGCAGGGAGGTAAGGGGGCAACCGGTTAGCCAGAGCGCTGGGTTAGAAGCCCAGATTGTTAATCCCGGCCCATAGGACACAGGCGCTCCTGCAGAGTCCTCCTCAGACATCTGCCTACGACATGTGATAGATTCGAATTCAGTCGGTGGGGGTCAATGCCATTTACGAGCTCCAGAGTCCCGGATATCCCGGAACGCTGTGTGCACACGCCATCTTAAGCAAGGGCTCGCTCTCACCCCACTCCCTCGAGGACGGCCTCGGGTCCACAAGGCTGGCTCTGCGAGGTCGCGTCCTCGGACCGAGGAGCCGAGCACACGCCCCGCCTGGGGTCTCAGGCTCGACATTCTGCCGGCGGAGAGCTGCGTGCTCGCAACCCTAGGCCCTGCCCTGCGCATCCTTTCCCAGCGCTTGCTGGGCTCTGCCCCACACCCGGCCCGCAGCTGCCATGGCAACCGTGCGCCGCCGCCTCTCCGCTCAAGACGCCAACTAACGGACTCCGGGCGGCGGGTGGCGTCGCCCCGCCTCGCTCCCTGACATCCCTGACCTGCAGGACTTAAGTGGTGAGGACCGGCGTGACGGGGAGAGCCAGGCTGCGGTGCCCGAATGGGAAGCCACATTCCCAAGCCCTCTGCCGCCGACGCTAGGCGGCTCCCTGGGAGGAGACACTGGAGAGCCCCGCGGGCTGTAGCCCCTGTCGCCGGGCATCATGGGTCTTGTAGTTCAGTGGCTTCTCAGGCTCGCAGCCTGGGCCGGGAGAGTCGGTGCCTAGAACTACAAAGCCCAGAGGTCCCGAGCGCGGCGGCAGACTGAAAGCATTAATGGGGCTCCCGGGTATCCGCTGATTTTGGGGCGTTGTCCGTCGGTCGGAGGAAGCGCAGGTGAACCCCAGGGTTGCGCTCAGGGCGGGAAGCCGCTGCACCCGTGGCCCATCACCACCGCGCGGGGCCTGGGCCTCTTGGGGTGCTGCCTCTTGGTGCAGAACCGTATGTATGGCACAAGGTGGATGCGAGACCCGACAAATCCGTCTTTAAAAGGCCTTTGCGTTTCCCCGTGAATTTGTAGGTACTTCTGCTTATTTTTCAAGGAGCTCAGAGCCGTTGGCATATTAAAATCCATTCATTGGCGTGTGTTCAAAGGACAGCAATATTTAAAAGGATAAGTGCGAAAGCGGTTGAAAGATATTGCTGTTATCTGGTGGTGTCTGGTTATCATTTTTAATCATTTTGCATTTTAGCTATTGAGGTTCGACCACCCCATCCTTTTCCCCTCCGCGCCCCACTTAACCAGCCTGAACGTTGCCCATACATATTTTGGATCTACTCTGAAGATCAGTAAACTTTGAATGGTTAGTTAAAGTTTGCCTTTTTCTGGAGAGTGTCTTTACAATGGGTTTTCTTTCTTCCCCAAGTACTTAGTAGAACTCACGTGTGAAGCTGTTGGGTCTGGAGTATTTTCGGGAGGTCTTAAATAGCAAACTCAGTTTCACTGACAGATATATAGGACTTTTGCGATTACTCTTTTTTTTTTTTTTTTTTGGTTTTTCGAGACAGGGTTTCTCTGTTTAACAGCTCTGGCTGTCCTGGACTCGCTTTGTAGACCAGGCTGGCCTCGAACTCGCAAAGATCCTCCTACCTCTGCCTCCCAAGTGCTGGGATTAAAGGCGTGCGCCACCACCGCCCGGCGCGATTACTCTTAAGTTTCTCTAAGTCTGTTTTGGTTGTGATTCTGCACACTTGTCTATTTCATTAAGCATTGTCTGACCTTTGTCACCCTTTGACATTTGTATTGCTAGCCCTCGATTTTTGATTTTGGTAATGTTTTCCCTGGAAGTTTATTAATTTTATTGAACTTTCTGAAGAATCTCCTTTTGGCCACATTGAAGTGTTTTGTATTCTTTTTTTTTTCCTTATTTTTTTTATTGTGTGAATTTCACATCATGCACCCTGTTCCCTCTCCGGGAGATGTGTAGTCTCCCCGCAGACCCACCCTCCACCTTTGAAACCTCTCCCAACATAAAAACAAAATCTCACTGTGGAAGCTGTAGTTGTCTCACTGTGTCCCAGAATATTCCCTTTGTCCCTTTGTCTACACATTTTTGGTTGCAAATGTTCATTATAATGATTCCTTGGTCTGGTATGAGGCCTCTGGCTTCTGCTACTTTGTCAATACTGGAACCTCACTGGGAATCCTCTCAGATATGTGTTATTGTCCTGTGTCATGGAGATCCTGTAGTTTTGGGTCTGTGGAACTGGCCTCTTCATACACTCCAGCAGCTCATCCATGGGGTATATGTTGGGGTAGGCCTACTCAAAGCCCTGGTTCTAGTCCTGCAACCCCCAACATCCAGGGCCAGTTCTACTATGGAAAGGTGCAGGGCCTGCTGTCCCAAGTGCTACAGCAGGTAAGGGGCTGGACCAGTTCTCCTCTCATGAGCCTATCAGGGCCAACTCTTCCACCTGCTACCTGTGTTGAGGGGGTCTCTCTCTCTCACCAACATTACTGAACAGCAGACAAAAGGCAGGGCTGACTCTCCCACACTCAGCCTCGGCTGGTTCATACACATCCCTGACATTCAGGGTCAGCTGTACTGTGTTGTCCAGGCAAGGTGTAGGGCCTGCTCTCCCAAGTGCTATGGCATGTGAGGGGCAGGGACATAACTCCTGTCTACCACTGGTGGTGAGGGAAAAGGGAGGGGCGAGGATCTCTCCCTTGACACCACCACCACAAAGCAGACAAAAGGCAGGGCTGGCTCTCCCACATTTACTCCTTCAGGGCTGGCTCACTCACATTCCCAATATCCAGTGTCAGCTCTCGTGCTGCCCCCCAGGAGAGGTGTAGGGCCTGCTCTCTTAAGTGCTGCAGCATGTGAGGGACAGGGAGAGCTCTCCTGCTCTTGTAACTCCATTGGGGATCTGTAATGGGAGTTAGATTTCTTTAGTGAATTTGTGGGGGTGCTTCTGAACTCTTTATTTTTTTATTTTTTTGGTTTTTCGAGACAGGGTTTCTATGTTTAACAGCTCTGGCTGTCCTGGACTCGCTTTGTAGACCAGGCTGGCCTCGAACTTGCAAAGATCCGCCTGCCTCTGCCTCCCAAGTGCTGGGATTAAAGGCGTGCGCCACCACCGCCCGGCGCTTCTGAACTCTTAAAATGAGCAGGCAGATCAGTCTGGCACCTGGCAGTATACATAGCCCTGGGCAACCAATGAGAAGGGGACCTGTAAAGCGCGGGAAACTGAAAAAGGGCTTGCGGCTTGGCTTTGCTCGGCTGTCAAACACTGACAGTACCAAAGTGGGCAGAGCTCAACTGGACAGCCACGACCTGCCGACCTGCCACGCTTTGCTGAGGCGCATAACTGCAAAGCCCCAGAAACTGAAGGGGTCGCCAGGGAGCTCGAGAAAGGGCAAGACATCATCAAAGACCACTAGAACCATGCTCTACTTAAGGGGAGTGAGGGCAGGGCCCGGGAGCACCGGGAGAGAGCCCTGCTGGAGAGAGGAAGAGATGCGAAGTGGCATGTGCTATTTGCTGACCCCATGCCACACTGACAGAAAAGGCAAGACCTAAAGAGGAGGTGTGTTTAGTCAACCCTGAGGTGGTAAGAACCTGACAGGTGATGATGAGCCAAGGCCTCAAATGACAGCATCGGCCCAAGGCGTGAGGAGCACACACTCTGAGGAGACCTTGAAACCAGGCCAGAAAGTAACTTCTGTCCTGGAAGGCTGCGGCAAGGCTTTGAAGCGAAAGACTAGGCTGAACTGTGCAACAGCTTCCCTGAGGGGTTCAGCTAGTTCAAACAGACCAGACCAGAGGTGGCAAGCTGGGGCTGGCAGAAGAGGAGTGATTGAAAAGGCCTGGGACCCATCAGAGACGGAGGGGAGGGGCCAGCAGAAAGCCGCACAGACAGACATCTCAACTGACTGAGAAGGCTTTGAGCCCAAGCACAATTGAGGCAGCAGCTGCCATAGCCAAGTGTCCATTGAGAAACTGCTGACCAGTTGCCCAAAAAGACCCTTGGCCTGGTATCCTTTCAAAAGGGTTAGGGAAGGGTTGTTCAGGGGTTGTTAGGTTACAGGTGTTTATTAGGTATTAATACAGTTTAATAAAATTTTCTGTTACAGGGGCCAGATCTGTCTGCCACTGGTGGTGAGGGCCAAAGGGAGGGGAGGGGAGGGAAGGGGGTCTCTCCCTCAACATTACCACCACATAGCAGACAGAAGGCAGGGCTGACTCTCCCACACTCACTCCCTAGGGGCTAGCTCACCCACAACCACCACATCCAGGGCCAGGCAGAGTTTTCCAAGT
>CAJQZJ010032578.1:2790825-2804217 GCA_907164525.1 Lophiomys imhausi | reverse complement strand
TGTGTGCATGTGTGGGTTTGCATGTGTATGTGTGTGTATGTATATGTATACCTGTGTGTGCATGTGTGGGTTTGCATGTGTATGTATGTGTGTGTGTGTGTGTGTGTGTGTGTGTGATCTCTACCTCATGGGATAAGAGAATTTAGTGATGATGACCAACAGGTAATACATTAAAATCAATGCTTAGCTCTGAAAAAAAGAGCTGTGGTAATCTTTCAAATAAATAATGGAAGAATCACGTGGTTGTGTTTTATCCTTAAATTCTATGTAAATCCTTAATTTTCTGGACTGTGTTGACTAGCTCTTGTAAAGTTCTGTTCATCCTCAGGGCAGGGGCGGGTGGCCTCTGGTAACCACTGGTCACTGGCTGTTTCTGAGCAGTCTCTTATTGAAGTTCTGCAGCGACTCCAGGTAGGGGCTGTTGTGGCATGCTGATGTCCACACATAAAGCCAAAGTCACCTGAGCAGGAAGGTGGCAGTGAGGACTTGACCCGGAGCTTCTCAGCACCAGGAGTCTCGTATCTTCTTTGTCCTGTGGTGGCAGCATTGACATCTGGTGGTATTTGTGGCTACATTTTGATATACTGTGTCCTAATATCTACTTGTTAAATTCTTACTAGTGGTGGTGAAGAAATAAAAATCCCTTAATGAAGTAAATATTAATATTCTAAATGTAATAAAAAATTTCCCTGCGGGAGCACCACACCAAAATTATGATTTTAGTCAATAGGGAAATGTAATTTACTGTTTTCCTACAAAGTCTTTCAGGGATGCAGTTGATGTGCTCGGCGTTGGTCACTAATTGGGCCGGCCTGTTCGTGTTTCTGGTCTGGTTCCGTTTATGGAATTGAAGCCTGGAACTTCTCTCTACCTCCCAGCTACAAGTCACGTTGTGGGCACACTGTGGCTTCCGCCAGTGCTCTGTCATGTTTGTTTTTGAAGTTAGACGTTCTGGGTCTTGGATCTGCTGAGTTTAATCACGGTTATGTTTTAAATCACCAGTGCCTGCTTAGAAAGAGCAGTCTTAGAATACAGTAGACACATTGCCTGAAAATTGACAAAGTTGAGCGGTGAAAGAAGGCTCGTGATGGGAGGTCACAGCTATAGTAGAGTTTAAACTGCAAAGAAGTGAGGCCTTCAGAATATGTCCTTTATTCATAGGGTTCTCATTTTAGTGAGATGATTTTGATAACGTTCCACATGCAGGCTTAGCAAGTGCATTTGCTGGGATGAGGTGAACTCTCCTTGTGAGGCCTTGAACTGAGTGAATCTAGGGCTGTCTGTCTTTGGAACAATACTTGACATCGCATTTAGTTGACAGAATACTTTTTTTGTTCTTTTCTGGGTATGTGAGTGAGTGAGTGAGTGTGCACGCGTGTGCACATGTGCGAGCGAGTATGAGTGTGCTCATGCACGCGCCTGCTTATGTTTGCAGCGCAGAGCTGAGAAGTGGACACTGTTGTCACTGTCTGCCTTAGACACAAGGCCTTCCACCGAATGGAGCTGGGCTGGAGGCGGCAAGCCCCTGCGAGCTCGTGTGTCTGTCACCTACATCACTGAAGTTGCGGAGCCACACACGGCTCTCTGCATGGGTGGTGGAACTCAAACTCGGGTCCTCTTGCTCGCGCCCCAGTGCTACCCTCAGAGCCCTCTAAAACAGCCTGTACCCCTAAAATATTCTCTAGTCATTTAAGAAAGTAAATATGGTAGATCTTTTGGCCAGACTTATTGAAGAAAAATTTGTATTTAAGATATACAACTTGATGATTGGATTAGGTTATGAATTGATGACCTCACCTCATATAACTTGCCCTTCCTTTCCCTCCCCCCCCCCCCTTTTTGTAGTGAGAGCACAAGATCTTCCTCAGCAAAATTTCAAGTACGTAGTACAAATGGTTAGCTGTGGTCACTGCCATGTATGCCAGGTGTCCAGATCTCATTCTCGTGTGACTGGAGCTTCACTTGGAACGGTGTCAGCCTGTGCTGTGGTCTGAACACCTCCCAGAACTCATGTGTTGGCAGCCCAGTCCCTAGGGCAGCGGCACCCAGACGCTGGGTCTCTAAGGAGGGGTCGGGGCCTGAGGGAGGCCCCAGGGATAGGTTCCCGATGTTAGCCCGGAAGGTACTCTCGAAGGAATGCCACTCATCTCCCCCCTCAGTCATGGAACCATGCCACACGAGTGTCCTTGTGGGTGTGGGCGCCTCAGACCCAGACTTCTCAGCATCCAGATGAGAACAGAGACATGTCTGCTCACTCTGCATCACCCAGCCTCAGATCTTGTGTTAAGTGGTACAGAACGGTCTGAGAAGCCCGTCTCCCTTCCCCTCTGTAGGTCTGTGGTCTGACTGCTTCAGATTGCAGATGTAAATAAGATCCCATTGTTTGTCTTCCTGCAAGGTGTTTGTTTCACTTAGTGCAAAGTCTTCTAGCTTCATCTATGTTTTTTCAAATAGAAGACTTTTCTTCTTTAAAGCTGGGTGGCTGCCCATCTTATGCTCGCCACATTTTCCTTACACATTCAGCTGAGTTATTTCATGTCTTGTTGCTGTGAATAGGGTTGAAATGGACACAGGGATACTGGTGTTTCTTTAACATTCAATTCAGTTCTATTTAGATAGATATTCACAAGTGGGATTTCTGGACCATGGAGTAGTTCTGTTTTTAATTTTTAAAGTATTTCTTTATTTTTATTACATGCGTATGGGTGTTTTGCCTGCATGTCTGTGTACTTCTTGGTCACATGTGTGCAGTGCCTGCAGAGGCTGAAGGAGGGCATCGGATCCCCTGGAACTGGAGTTACAGATGGTTGTGAGCCGCCATGTGGGTGCTGGGAATCGAACCCAGGTCCTCTGCATGAGTAGCCAGTGCTCTTAGCTGCTGAGCCATCTCTCCAGTCCCTATTTTTAATTTTTGAGGAACTATTGGTGTTCTTCATGATAGATATGCAGGTTAGGTTCCCATGCGGTAGGTTTTAATCACTCATGCCTTTTGGGGGAGGGGCAAGTGAGATTGTATATGTGGTTCTGAAATTGATCATTTGGTTTGTTCTGTATTAGGTAATCTAGTGACTAACGCCCTGATAGGCCTTCTGATGCTCTTCCATCGAGGCCTGAGGGAGGGGCTGGGGAGACAGCCCATTGTGTAAAGGACTTTCAGTGTGAGCATGCTGACCTGAGATTGGCTACCCAGCACCCCAGTAAATCTGGCACAGAGGTTGTGCCTGCAACCCCAGTGCTGGTTGGAGGATCCCTGGGTTTTACTGTCTTGCTGGTCTAGCTCAGTCAGTGAGCTCCAGGTTCCGTGAGCCACTGAGGAAGACTCTTGGCCTCTGGCCACTGTAGACGTGTGTGTGTGTGTGTGTGTGTGTGTGTGTGTGTGTGTGTATGTGTGCGCACAGGTGCGTGGGGAGATGGTACAATGTGTCTCCATGCACACTTACAGAGACTGGTTTCTCCTAAGTTCCTGTGGGATTTCTTACAGGTTTGAGGTTAAGGTTGTTGCTTCTAATCTCTCTGAGTACCCTGCTAACTTCAGTAACTGTCAGCATTCAAAACAAAACAAAACAAAACAAAGAAACCAGCTAATAACGAAAAGATTCAGTTAGAGCCAAAGTCAAGGGCCAGAGAGCGACAGCTGCCATTTCCTGTTGGTGCATCCTTCAGCTCTCCTGTCTCTAGTTGTACTTGGCCTCAGAGGCGGTCCAGCAGTCACACTGCCAAGCCAGGCGTCCTCCGGCTCGCACTGTGTGAGGTACATCTCCGTGAGATCGCAGCCCAGCCCTGCATGAAACCCCTGGAAGAATGGTGCTGCAGGGTCCATCTGCCATGCGCCTTGCTATATGCTATGCCAGGCATTCATTTTGACCCAAGGGTCGCAACCTTTCACCAGATAGTTGGATTATCTGTGTGAGTCCTGGGAGTGCCCAGCAGGGTGGGGATTATCTCTGCATGGGATCTGAATCTGCCCGCTGGGTATTAGGTTGGAACTTACCGGGAGTCTCCTGGTGAGGGATGGGTGATCCCGATTCCCGGGTCCTGCGGCTTCCTTGCGTGTCTGAGAGTGGGAAAGAGCATCCTGCCCAGGGATCCTCCGTGGTCCCAGGGTAGCTGGGTGAGATTTAGAAGGGGTCATGTCCTGTCTACAGCTTCCTGCAACACTTGCCCCTTGTGGCTGTTAACCCCGAAATCAAAATACATCCATGCAGCAAAGTGGCAAAACCCACAGAACTCGGCCTGAGGGATGCTGGTACCTGTTCCCTGCCAAGCTCTGTGCCAGGTTCTGTGCACAGTGTGTGGGATGCACAAACGGATACAGGCCTTGCCCTGGGGGCATTTGGTCTTGTAGGTGGGTGAGAGAGCACACTGGGTAAAATGGACTGAACTCGGCGACTAAGGAGATGGTGAGAATAATGGGAGTAGATAATTACGTATGTAGACCAAGGTATTGAATAGGAATTGGGGGTAAGAACAGACTGTGGGAGATAATGGTAGTTCTTCAACAGTGTCAGCTCGGGTAGAGACAGATACTTAAGGTGTTCTTATAAGATGCGGTGGGTTCAGGTCTAACGCCAGTGCCAGGTTGGGGCTTTACCCATTCCTTAACATGCTGCAGTTGTATAATCTTCTGGAATATGGGATGGCCTCTGATTTCAGATTGTGAGGAGAATGTAGGTAGCAGGGGTGATCTGTCTCAATAACAAATGACATTTACTGAGTTCTTTATGTGGTTTATAATTTAATCTTCACAACCTCCCACAAGCACAGTCATTATAGGACAAGGGCTGAGAATCAGAGTTTAGTAGCATGAGCTCACCCGCAGCGAGGTGCACGGCTTCAGAAACACACATCCTGAAATTTTGTTTGGACATTTGAAACATGATCTGCTGTGGAAGCCTGGGCCGGTCCCAAACGTATGCTTTGTCTGTCTCAGCTTCTCCAGGTCTGAGGTCTCAGGCTTTTGTAGCCAGTGTGCCCAGTTAGAATGGAATGATTGAGGGCGACTGGCTGGGATCGGGACAGAGACAGTGGGTCTGCATTTGGCTCAGCTAGCCCCACTGACAGGGAGAGCCAAGGTGAGAGGTGACTGGGGAAGCTCAGGAGTCTCCATCCGTTAATCATTTATAGAGGAGAGTGGCCAGCTGCCTGAGCCTCCCGGAGTGCTGTGCTGGAGGCTGTGGTGGGAAGGGTTGCTTGGGTAAGAAGCATTGCTCCAGGCCAGTGCCCTGCAGGCCTCAGAAGCAGAGGTGCTGAAGCAATGGTGGGGACAGATAGCTCAGTTGGAGATGGGTGGCAAGTTAAGAGAAACGGCTCCCTAGTGCAGGCACCATTGTCACTTCACGGGAAGGTGACAGCAAGGAAAATTGTGTGAAGGTGAGGGGCCAGGTGTCCACAGGATGGGAACATTCTGTTGGGCTTTGTTCTTATTTTTTTTTAAGTTAATCTTGTGTAAGCTTTCTGCAGGAACTTCTGTCTCCTGCTACAAAATATGGTAGTCACTTGAATTTTGAATTTTGGAAATCTAGGTATTTATTCTCGTGAGTACCTAGCATGCTTTAAGATTTATTTTTATGTTATGCGTGTGAATGCTTTGCCTGTTTGTATGCATGTGCACCACATGTGTGCCGATACCCATGGAGGCCAGAAGAGGGCATCAGATTCCCTGGAACTGGAGGTGCAGACCGTTGTGAGCTGCCATGTGGGTGCTGGGAACTGAACCCAGCTCCTTTGCAAGAGCGGCCAGTGCTCTTAACCACTGAGCCATCTCTCTAGCCCCCTAAACTTGGTTATTTCTATGGTTTAGAAAAGGCAACTGAATGTGGACATTATAATTTATTAGAGACAAAGGAAGGAGCGAAAGCAAGCAAGACAGCGATGTCTGAATGAAACCATAACTCATATACTTTCACATTTGGACAGAAAAATCTTTGCCTTGGTGTCCTTTCCGGAGCAAGCTGCGGTCTGCTGTGAGTGTGACCTGTCGGCCCTCTCCTTAGTTACTGGGAATCCTGAATTCCAGCCTCTGCAGCATTGGGGCTGAACCCTTGACTACACGGAGTGACTCACGAGTGTAATAATGTCGTCTGCCCCCTCTAGGCTCCCTCTTCACCTTTGTGACACTTGCTATTCACTGTCTCCGTTGGAATTCTCTTCGCCCTCTTCTGGCTTCTGTGGCTTTTACATGGCTCCACTATTCTTCCTCTTCCTTTGGTGACTGTGGCCTCTTCTCTCATGTCTTCCCTTGTCTCTAGTCCCCAGTCCCCATGCTCTTCCTGATGCCATTGAGCTTGATATCCCTGGTACCCTCTGGATGCTGATGAGCAAGAGCAAGGTCTTCGCCGTGTAGCATCTCCTACTCTAGGAAGTCTGCAGCCTTTGCACAGCTCTGGGGACAGAGAGTGTCTCCGCCTAGCTATGCCACTCAGGGGCCACGAGGACAAGCAGGCCAGTTTCATTTTCCCTCTGAAAATGGAGATGGGTGTGGCGGTTGCCTCCTGTGGTGGTTGTGAGAGAGAATGAAGTTCTTAGTGCACAGAGTGTGAGGAGCAGCCTGATGTGGCAGGGTGTGCAGGACAGGGTTACAGCGTCCTTCTGGCCTCCAGTGGCTCACACCCTCACTGTGTCTTTGCTGCTCAGCTGGGGTCAGGGGTCCAGCCTACTTAGACTTTCTCCTTTTGTCCTTACTGCTACCAGACCACACATGTGCCTCTTGCCGTCCCTCCTATGCCAGTCATGCACCTGATGGGACTTGATCACCGTTGTGTCCCCAACACCAAGGAGAATACGTGGTGCAGGGAAGGCATTCCAGAAGCATCTCTGGAGGAGTGTGGAGAGGCTGTTCACACTTGTCTGTTCCGCAGCCATCTTGCTCCGCTTCAGTTTCATCCTTGCCGACGTGTGGTCAGCGGTTCTCCAGTGCAGGTCTCTATTCGTGATGAACTGTCGGTTTCCGTTTTAGGATCTCTGCCTCTTGCCATCATCTCACGAGGCAGCTCAGGCTGGTGACGGTGCCGTGATCACTCACTGCTGTGGTGACTGACGAGTTGCTCTCTGTATTTGGAGAGGTGTGTGTTAGTACGGTGACAGAGTCCGTTACACATGTGATATCCAGCTGTCATGAGGTAGCGCTGAAGACGCAGAGAGCACATGGGTACAGATGTGAGACTTGCCACACAAGCCACTGACGGCTCGTTGAGCACTCCATTCGGGCCCTCGAGGAGCCCATCAGAGCAGTGTGTGGCAGGACAAGCTCAGTGGCAGCCCTCGGAAGGCAGCACGGGCTTGAAAGGACTCTTAGGACATAGCCTACCAAGCCAGCTGTGTGCATAACGTGGACTGCGGTAGCCCTTCTGAGCAGCTGCCGAGTAGCAAGCGGAGGAGAGTCGGGACTGTCTCGGGATCCCAGCAAGGACCAGGTGACCTAGCAAGTACATAGCAGCTACTTCTACTAGCAGTAAGAGATACTTGATGTGTGCTGAGAGGAGAGATGGTCTCACTTCATTGTCTTTGCCGATGCCCTTGATTGAGGCAGGGAAGACATTTCTGCATATACAGATACACAAGCCAGAACTGAACCTGACTACTTTCTAGCTCTTCCTCAAAACAGAAAATGGTAAATAAAACATGCCTGGCCCCTCCCGGACAACAACAGCAAGACTGCACTGAGGCTTGGACTAAATGGCTTGGGCTCTTCTTTTCTAGGCTAGACCTTGAACCCAGGGCTTGGTGCGTGCTGGGTGAGCCAGTCCCCAGACCGCAGTACTCTAAACAGCAACTTATCCTTATTAGTTCTTAACTCTTTGCCAGTCTCTTCACAGGTTTTGTTTTTTTGTTGGTTTGTTTTTATTTTTTGAGACAGGGTTTCTCTGTGTAGTCCTGACTGTCCTGGAACTCACTCTGTAGACCAGGCTGGCCTCGAACTCACAGAGATCCGCCTGCCTCTGTCTCCTGAGTGCTGGGGTTAAAGGCGTGCACCACCACCACCCAGCTGTCTTTTCACATTTTTATTTCATTGATAGTTTAAGTGACTAAGAATGCCCTGGACCCAGTAATGTGATAAAACTTCAGTTTCCAAAGTGTCTTCTGGTCATTTTGCTGTGAACTCTTCCCTTCCAGTGGACCCCTGTCACACTATTGTTTTTCTCTGTCTTCTCCTGGGACGGCAGCGTCACTAGCTGTATGCGACAGGTGGCTGTTCAGTCACTGTAACCCGACTGTGCTCTGAGGATTAAGACACCGTGTGTGTAGCCTGCACAGTTCTCAGCAACCATTCTCATTCTTAGCAGATTCCATCAATACGGATATGGTTTCCACAATGGCTGCTTTTTTTCACTGCTGTGATACAATCCTAATGAGGAAAGGCTTATTTTGACTCAGTTTTTCTGGGCATTTCACTTCATCATGAAGGTTAAGGCATGGCAGCAGAAGTCCAGGGAGGCAGAGGTGTGCGACAGCTGTTCCTTTGGCTGAGAATGCAGAGGCAGGACAGGGCTGGACCCTAAAAGCCTCCCCCTTCCAATGCACTCCATCAGCCAGGCCTCCCCCCTCCAATGCACTCTGTCAGCCAGGCCTCACGCTTACAGGTTTCACCTTCCAGTGCTGTGTGACCAGCCAGAGACCAAGCGAGACCCCCGAGCCCATGGGCGTCATTTTGCATTAATTAAACTGTATTAGAATCTCAACGTCTTAGTTCTTCACTCTTCCTAGAGTGCAGGGATCCTCCTCCATTTTCCTGTCTTGTCAGATTCACCACTGCCTTCTGTGGTACCAGGAAGGAAAGGTGGTGATGACTTCAAACTGCCGGGCACGCTTCAGAGGAAGGGGCAAAAAGAAATGAAAGTGGCAGGCAGGGCAGAAACCCTGGAGGGCTGGCCTCCAGTCAACACGGCTTGTCGCGCCCTTGGACTCACAGCAGCTGCGACTGCATTCACAAGATCTTGACAAGATGGAATGTTTCAGCAGCCTGTCACGGGACGGGGAGGGACTCATAGGGCCCTACTCTTCCCTGAGTTAGTGGGGGTAGGAGAGGCCTTTTGCAGGCCGTTGGTCAGGTGCACACACCCCTGTGTCTAACCCTGACACAGCTCTTCTGTTGGGACACACACACACTGAGCCTGGAAATGGGACCATAGCTGTGCTGTTGAGAGGAAAGATCAGTTACACACATCTGTGTAGCCATGGGTGGTGGGCGGGGAGAAGGTAGGGTGTAAGGGAATATTTTATTCCTAACCCTTGTATTTATTAGTACTTAACAAACACCTATAAAACACCTAAATCCTATCACTTAAAGACCGATAATCTAAAACCTATAATCTGTCTAAGAACACACTAATATCTCCTATCTATGAACACCTAACTAACAGTATTTTAACTTTCTTAAAAGGATATTAATATTCTTAGCCTAGGTCCATGCAGGATGAGTTGGTTTTATAGCAGTCCCATTCAAGTTTAGTGTCCTTTGGGCCTAACTTTGCCAGTTGGTATGGCCAGTTTTGCCGGAGCTAATTTCAACTGCTAAATTGTGGCCGGTTTGTGAAACCGCCAAACTTGAACTTGGCTTCCTCCACCAGCTGAGACGCGCCTCCACAGTCTCCTCAGCCCGAGTAGGCCTCATGGCCAGCAGCTTCTGAACTCTGCTTTGCTGCAGCCTTCACAGGCTGAATTACAGCAAAGGGTCTTTCTCAGGCTAACTTGCAGTGAAAAGTCTTTCTCTCTTGGACTCCGCCTTTCAGTTTGGGACCATTGCAGCCTAATGGCTTGAGTATACCATACCCTGCTGTGCACTTCTCCAGTGTGTCTCCCCAGCTCGTGAGGGCAGGAGGGAGAGAGCGGCCGTGTGGAGCCTCTGGCTTATATATCGCATGGGTCCACAAGGTCTCTTGTGATATCCCAACAGTCCTGTTGTTTCTCATGGCAACTGAGGCCATCTGCCCGGCTTGGGTGGTTTCTTAGCCATACCCCTTCAACAGGGCGTATCCTATTTCTCACGTTCAAGGGCCGCCTGGCTCCTCCTTGTGTGGTGCCAGATGCTAAGCTGAGCTGCATACTAATTTCACCAAAGAGGCCTAACTTCCACCATAGCAGGGAAACAGAAGGAAGGATGGTTTGAGAAAGGAGCTGAAACATGAAGAGATAGCCTCCCCACCCAGTGAGATGCCCAAGTGCTGCCCGAGAAGCCTCTCAGGCCAGCATCGGACGATGGACGCTGCGTCACACTGACAAGGTGCTGCTGCGAGCACCTTAATGTCCCTTCTGCTTTTATTGAAATTATTAATCACACCTAGAGTCCTGTAGTAATTTTTGGCACCCAGGAGGCATGCGTCCATTTTCCCACAGAAATGGCGGCTTTGTTTCTAAGATGTTGTCAGCGCTGAGCCCCGCCATTTGTAATTTGCTTAGTGGGAATTCACAAGTGAAGAAAGCTGTCTTGGTTCTAAGAAAGAAAACATCTAAACTATGCAAAGAGTTGTCCGCTTCAGTTCTGTCCTTTAACAAAAAGGTTTTTAACTGTTTCTAAGTTAGCTATTCTTGATTTAAGATAGCCAATAGAGTGCAGCGGCGAAGGGTAACAGGTGGACTCAGTCTGTGTTGCCCTCTGTGGGTGATCAGTCCTTACTTTTGGCAATATGTCACCTATATTTAATAATTGTACCAATCATTGTATGCTAGGGAAAACTGACTGACAGTCTAGAGTGAGACAGTACTGAATTACTTGTCTTTGATTAACTTTTATTTAAGTGTCTTCTTTTGTCAGAGCTCCACCTCAAGCCAGGCGTCCCAGCCGCGAAGTGAGGCCTCTGAGGAAAGACATGGGAGCGGGAGCCCGAGGACTGGTGGGCCGCGCACACCCGATATCAAAGAGCGACAAGCTTGCAAGTCGGGACAAGGACTGTCGACCGAGAGGGAGAGATGACAAGGCAAGACTCTAATTCATCCACTTGCACCCTGGGGCTTTGGTGGATATTATAACTGGTGTTGAATATTCAGGGTTCCTTAGTGTTCTTTGTACTTCAAAGGCCATGTTGCAGTGCACGTAATTTCAGAGGTGTAGTAAATGCACGAGCATGCATCTGTGCTTGCACACACTCACGGAGAGAGCTAAAGATGTGTTTAGTAAAAGTAAACACACACACACAGGTCTAAATGTGTTAGTAAAGTGGACCGTTTGTAGCAGTGTTTCTCCAAAGAAAGGAAGAACAGGAATGACCCTGGCCATGGGTTGCTGGACTGCACTGGGCACTGTTCATGAATAATTCACGAGACAGTCCTCCTCCTCCCCTTTTCAGAGTAAAAAACTAAGGTACAGGGAGCTGGTCCTCTCAGGGCGAGGGGTGGAGTCTCTGAAGACCTTCCGCCTCTTACCCAACCCACCATCCAAGTCTGGAGTGGATTTGAGGAAAGAGATCCACAACTGAATCAACCTTGGTTTTCAAGTATCACTCTTAAATGGAGGACAAGGCGGCCAAGCTACAGTTGTCAAATGTCACACTTGTTGCTCTGGAGGTTATAAACGGCTGGCTTTCCCTTCACAGTGTTTTTGAGTAATTTTCCATCTTACTCTGTCAGCGACATAAGTACTGAGTCTGTCACTGCAGAATCAGCTGAGACACTCTGAGTCACCTCAGAAATAAAAAGAGCTACTCTTTAAAAACAAACACGGAAGCGTTATGACAGCTGGGAAGGTGTAGTTGTCTCTGATCTGATTACCATAACCATTCAGAATTTAGCAGAGACTAGAGTTTCCCAGCTAGGGCTGACTTGAAAAGGAGCATGGTAGAGTAATCGTTAGGGCTGTTACAGACTCCTTTTCCAAACATTTGCTTGGTGTGTTGCACCAGAAAATGAAATGAAATAGTCAAGAAAAATGAGACGGTATTGCCCATAATAAAGATAGTATTATCTTGAAAATATTCAGTTAAGTATATAAGCATTTAGTTGTAGGAGCTCTTGCTTTGTAAGTAGTCTGGCCTTGTGGCCCGATGGGGTGTTTAATGCCAAAATTGTTTAAAGAGCACTTTAATGAGTAGATGAAGGACTCAGAATCTCTCTGCTGTTTGTTTTCTTGTGTTAGTTCCTACCTGCCTCCCCATTAAGATCCCAGTTTTAGGCTCAGTATGGTGGCTCACACCTTTAACCTCAGCGCCCAGGAAAGCAGAGGCGGGTGGAACTCTATGAGTTCAAGGCCAGCCTGGTCTACATAGCAACTTAAGATCGTGCCACAAAAACAAACAAAAAGAAAAAGAAAATTAGTTATATACTCTTGCTTGTGTAATCTCATAATCTAATAGATTTATTACTTTATATATGGAATTCTAGAAGCCGCTTCTGTATTCCAGGCACTTATCTCTATAGGTATGGAAAATGAGGCTAAGAGGAATTAATTTTGGGCCCATTAGATGGCTCAGCAGGTAAAGGCCTTTATAATAAATCAGATCTTGTCAAGGGTCCCTGGCATATTTGCCTTTAACTTTGTGTTCAGGAGTGAATGATGGAACCACACAGCAGTAGGAACCGTGCTGTCCCTGAGGGGACACGTGCTCACCCTGAGGGGACACGTGCTCACCCTGAGGGGACACGTGCTCTCCTTGAGGGGACATAATTTGCTGTTGCTCTGACACTTTTGATGCTGTATGTGTTGGTTTGTTTGATCTCTCCAGACACCTACGAGCTTAGCCCTCTGAGGGTACTGTGGAACGGGGTTTTGATGGGTTATGACTGTGCATGCGAGTTTTGAATCATGACGTGGCATGGCATGAAAGTGTCTTTCATCTTTCTTTTTTATCTTTTTTCCACTTCTTTTTAAACTTCTGATAGGATTTAGACTAGGTCTAAGCTCAAAGCGCTGTTTTTATAATGAGCAAGAGTCATTCTGCGGGCTGGAGAGATGGCTCAGCGGTTAAGAGCAGGCTGCTCTTCCAGAGGTCATGAGTTCAATTCCCAGCAACCACATGGTGGCTCACAACCATCCATAATGAAATTTGGTGCCCTCTTCTGGCCTGCAGATATACCTGCAGACAGAACACTGTATACATAATAAATATATCTTTAAAAAAATAAATAAATAAAGAGGCTTAGATCCAGACCATACATGCTTTAAAAAAAAAAAAAAAAAAAGAGTCATTCTGCATAATGATGTGCTGTTGAGGCCATGTTTGTCTTTAATCCCAAGGGCCATGGGACTGTCCAAATAGCCTGTGTGTTTCTCACTTTATTTAACATAGTTTTATTAGGTATGTACTTTGTGTTAGTCATATAATAAACATAATAAAGTGTACCTGACTATCATCCCAACAGTCAAGAAGCTGAGATGGCATGATTTGTGCTTTTCATGTTATTTGGATGGACCAGGTGTCGTGGTCTGTTTGGGGTGCTCTAGTAGGATCCCAGGTCATTGTC
>CAJQZJ010032578.1:2643454-2763026 GCA_907164525.1 Lophiomys imhausi | reverse complement strand
GCACGGGTGGGCTCTGTCTGTATGGTGTGCACGGGTGGGCTCTGTCTATATGGTGTGCACAGGTGGGCATCTTTTCTTTTTTGAGGGTCTCACTGTACATCTTTAACCGGCCATGTGAACCAAGCTGGCTGCAAACTCTTAAAGGTCTTCCTGCTTCTGTCTTCTGGTTACTAGGACTAACTGTGCGCACCACCAGCCCTGGCCTCACCATGCTTTCTGAGACAAGGTCTCTCAATGGCCTTAGGCTTGCCAAGTGGGCTAGGCTAGCTGGCCACCAGGCGCTAGGGATTTCTCTGTTTTCAACCCCCCCCCCAGCCCTAGGATTACAAGCATGTGCCAACACGCCCATCATCTTGAGGTAGGGTCTTGGGACTTGAACCCCCCTCCTTATGCTTTCCTAGCCAGTGCTGTTCCAGCTGAGCCCTCTCCCCAGCTCTTGCATCGTTTTGAACTTCTGAAACTTCAGGATGTGACTGAAGTGAGGGAACTTGCAAATGGCATCATAGAAACACATATGCAATAACGCTTAGCATGTTTGTCCTAACTCTGTACTGGAAGTGTTGGCAGCCGGGCAGGAATGGCTGCTGACGGCTCTGGCTGTGATTCCAGGGATGCCTCTCTGATGGCCATGAGACGGCGCATCAATGGCCTGAGTCCAGAGGAGATCCGGGCCCTGTCCAAGGAGGAGCTGCAGATGCCCGTGACCAGAGGGGACTTCGAGCTGGCGCTCAAGAAGATCGCCAAGTCCGTCTCTGCCGCAGACCTGGAGAAGTATGAGAAGTGGATGGTGGAGTTCGGATCTGCGTGATTGGTCAGCTCTTCCGGTTCTGGTGTTTTTGTTTATAAATGTGAAGACATTTCTGAAATTAAAAAAAAAAAAAAAAACAGGAAAAAAAAAGCATTGGCCAAGATTCCTTGCCATCACTTGCATTCATTGTTGGCTTGGAATTGTCATTTGGGGAGGAACAATAGTGAATTCTGCAAGAAACAATGAACTCTCGATCTGTACAATCCAATACTGCTAGAGTCCACTATGCACTTAGAATGTCTACTCCTCATTTCACGCCCCTGAGCTGTGGCCACCGGCTGGCTGTGCATTCTGTGGCATGAGTATGAGGTTTGTGACCTCAAAGCCAGCAGACTCTATCAGCTTCTCAACTGTCACGTTTCGTTTTGGCCTTTAACTGAAAAATTCTCTGATTAAAAATTCCAGATTTGGACTTGTGAGATGGCGCACGCCTTTAACCCCAGCACTCAGGAGGCACAGGCAGGCAATTCTCTGTGAGTTCAAGGCCAGCCTGGTCTAGAAATTGAGTCCGGGACAGCCAGGGCTCTGTCTGTTAACACAGAATCAGTTCTTCTGTTAGCTGCTGGCTTAAGTCTGTCAAGGAATAGCCATGATCTATGGTTCCTTAATCATTTTGCCAAGTGTTTTTTTTTCCCCCTGGCATACAGTCTTTTTTGCTGGTGCCTCTTGTACTTCATTTGGAAATGTGGGGAGAATCTTATTTTGCTAGCAGAATGTCTTCATCCTCCCTTTTGGAGTTCCACTTTTTTTTTCAGTATGTTCAAATCAATATAGCTACTGTTCTTTTCTCACTTCCAATGCTGTTTGCTTTCTGTTGAATTTGACTTCAGTGTTTACGATAGTCTGAGTTCTAAATAAGACTAGTCTCCTAGACTAATGCAAAATAACCTTTTTTCCCCCCTTCAGCCTGTGGGTATTTTGCCAACATGTATGTCTGTACACCACATGTGCGCCATGCCTGAGGAGGCCAGACGAGGGCATTGGATCCCCTCGTTGTGGAGTTACAGGGGGTGTGAGCCACCGGGTGGGTGCTGGGAACCAAATCCAGGTCCTCTGCGAGAGCAGCCAGTGCTCTTAGTGGCTGTTTCTCCAGCCCCACAAACAAAATCTCTTATGGTTCTCAGGCAGCTTACTTAGCAAAACAGTGTCCTACATGGTGAGTAAAATTCATTTAAGAATTAGGAAGTTCTTCCTTCTAAGATCTTGAGCATACAGTGGGATTAGCGTAGAAGTCTGACATGCTTAGTAGACACAAGATCTCAAGAAAGGGGTTGCATGAATACAGTCGCCGGCATGGCGCCCTGGAATCCATTTTCTGTAATTGCGTACGCCTATCCCATCTGGACAGCTAGACCACCCGTGCTGTCATCGTCAACTTAAAGAGCCCGTCTTATAAAGCCCTGATTCTCAAGCTACAACTTTTCAGCTGTATACACCCTATAGGTGCTTTCAGAACCTCTCAGTGCGCTACTTAAGATAGATATTTGGCCTCTTTTCCTCATTAAAACCTATAAATGCATTATGGTCTTTTTAGGTGACAGAAATCTGACCCTTGTTAAACTCCGGGACTCATATGACCACATTGCCCTCTTTCTTCTGAGACACAGTGGAGGAGGGCTCTAGCAGGCCGGACCATGGCACACACAGGCCCGAGCATGGCAAACATGGTGCCAACAGGTTTTGCCCTGTACCCAATCTCCCCTTGCTAAACTGTGAGATTCGCATTTCTAAAGCTAGCCACCGAGGCCTAATCCTCCCTCACTTGTGAGTCTGGTCACCAAGGTCCAACTATCAAAGCACCGAGGTCCAGGAATCGAAACTCATTATTTTGACTAACCTAATTAAAATACCCAATCAGAACTTACCAACACGTCCCATCTCTCTCTAACACAGACCTTCTTCCCTCCTCTGTCCTCTTAAAATTAACACTTGCAAAGCTTTTTTCAGATTCAGCCGCCTTGTCTCTCTGCCTTGCTTAATAAAAGATCTCTTTGCATTTGGCTTATGCTTGGAAATTGGTGTTTGGTTGTGGTCTGTGCCTAACCAGGGGACCGAGGGAGGGGGGGAGGGGAGCACCTCACAGTATGTGGGTCCCTTCACACAGATTATAACATTTCAAATCAAAGGACATGATTTTATTGTAATGGGACTCATTCTTGAAAAATTAGAATGAGAGGCTTTTCCTTTTATGAACAAACTTGCTTTTATTTATTTACTTTGAGGAAGAGTCTTACTTTGCTGCCTATACTGGTCTTCTACTCTTAGGCTCAGCCGCTTCAGTTTCCTGAGTCACGGGGACTCCAGGCACCACACGCAGCTTATTTGTGGACATTTAAAATAAACAACTAATGTGCAAGGCTGAGGTAGGAGGATCACTAGGAAACGGAAATAGCACAAATGCCCTCCAGTTGATGAATGAAATACGGTGTATCTTCTGACTTCCATGGCCCCAGGCGTGCACACAGGCAAGCATGGACACGCACATGCACACGCACATGCACACATGCGCACACGCACACGCACACGCACATGCACACATGCGCACACGCACACGCACAGTCTGAAGCCAGCCTATGTAGAATAGCAAGGCCCTATCTCAAACACCAAGCAGAAAGAAATAACCCCACTCAAATTCTCTTGTATTTAAAAAGAAAAGAAAACAAAACTTCTCTATCACACCATCAGTTGGTAGGCCTTTTCTAGATTTTGGACTCCTTATCTTTGCATGAACCTGATTTTTTCAGAATTCCTCATGGATGCCGGCATGGCAGCTGTGTGTCTGTACTAGGGTAGGCGGTGTTTCGTAGCAGCTGAGTCAGGGAGTCAGATGTCTTCCGTACATCCCTCCTTTCTCTGTCAGTGGATGGCAAAGGCTTTGCTTGTCTTTAACCCTGGAATGAGTCTGGAAGAGGACCCTCGGCTGCCTTGCCTGCGGCAGGGATTGTTGTGTTTGCTTCTCTGGGTTGTGGAGCAGGTGGGTTATCACAGAAGTCTGAGTTGGTTCTAATTCCTTTGCAAACAGGAGCATTTGGGGCTGCAGCACAGTGACTATAGTGTGTGTGTGTATGTGTGTATGTTTGTGTGTGTGTGTGTGCGCGCGCGTGTGTGTGTGTGTGTGTGTGTGTGTGTGTGTGTGTGTGTGTGTGTGGTACTAGTTTCACAGGAGCTCTGTAGATAGTCCCTTCATGGGCACAGTGTGCTGGTCACTCTGTGTACAGGATGGTGGCTGTAGGCTATGTGACTGACAAAGCTGTGCCGACCAGTGAAGCTCTGGCTGGACATTTTCTTAGGTAACTGTCACTCCTGGCTTCTGGTACTAAAGCATGACTTTCACTCCTCAATGGAGGGACAGGGTCTGTGTGTTTGAGGAAGAGAAGACACAAAAGAGTTTCCCCTCTGCTTTTTTACTTTTGACTGGTTTTAAAAATAGGAGTTTTAAACAGTATAAAGCTATCAAAGATTTTTTTTTTCTGAGACAGAGTTTTTTTTTCTGTGTAGCCCTGGCTATTCTGGAATTCACTTTGTGGAGCAGGCTGGCCTTAAATTCACAGAGATCTGCCTGCCTCTGCCTCCCGAGTGTTTGGATTAAAAGTGTGTGCCAGCACGCCCAGCAATTAAAGTTCCAAACTGCCAGGTGGGTGCTGGGATTTGAACCTGGGTCCTTTGGAAGAGCAGCCAGTGCTCTTAGCCTGAGCCACCTCTCCAGCCCCTTAAAGATCTATTTTAGTGCACCCATTTTTATCATTTTTTCCCTGCGGTAATTACAGGTGTTATTATGATAGGCATGTTCACATGTAACATGTTTGCCGTAAATGTTTCACTTCTGTAGTTCCTTTTTAAATGAAAGTAAGTTAATATTGGTGAAACGTCCCAGACAAATGACTTTTTAAGGGAAGCTGCAGCCTCCTAGTTACCCAGCTTGGAAACAGGTGACACCACAGGACTTTCTTCAGTTTGATCAATCTGCAGTGACCCAGACACACTGAGCTCTGGCTCCTGTCGTCAAGGAGCACCCTGCTGTGGCCTTCACAGAAGCGCCTGGGTTACAGTTTTGTCACAGAGCTGTTCAACTTTCACATAGCTCAAAACCTGGGGAGGGATAGTGAAACTAGTACTCAGAAGCAGGCAAGCAGGTGCATGGGATCCCTGAAAGGAGCAGCCACCCAGGAGCGTACCTGTAAGCTGGGTTTACAGTATTAATTGCTGCTCTTTTATCCTTCTGTATGTCGTGACTCTTTGGGGATTCTTGGTCTCCTGAGGTTGTAGATATCGGATATGTCCCAGGCTTGCCCCACTTGAGATGTGGGTGGAGAGCTAGGCATGTCGTTTGCATAGTGAGCATGGCTTTGGCCTCCATAGTGTGGTCTCTTACCCCCCATGATAGTACATTTCCACTGCTATCTTATCAAATATACATCACAACTAGGGTATGCCCAGTGCTGTGGGATCAAATCTTAGGTGGAACCTGACATTTTCCAAAAAAAAAAAAGGTCAATTAACTCTAAGAACGAGGAAAGAATCAGGAATATTCCAACTTTTTTTTGTACCTTTGTTTTGTTGCTCAATGTTTTGAATGTATAATATTTTAAATTTGTGACGCACATAATACTTATGTGAATCTTCAGAGTCCATCATAACAGAAGTAGGCCGAAGTCAAAGGGCACGTCAGGATAGATTAACGTCATGTTTAACTCTCATCTTCACTATTTTTGCAGTTTACTTTGTTGCAGTTACTACATGTTTACTTATTTATACTTTTAATTTAGGCTTTTCATACTTATTTATTTAATTTTTGGGTCATTTGTTTTTGACATTGTTTCTTAATGTGGAAACTGAGTATTTAAAATATTAAGTCTGTATGATAATATATGTATACACATTTTACTTAGTAGTAATTTTATTTTTTCTCTGAAAACCATAGTTTTGATGATATTTCTCATTTCACATGCCTTGTTAATAAACAGGATTAAGATGACGTCATGAAATAATGTCTCCCTTGCTTTTCTCATACCCTAAGAAAAGTGAAAACAAAAACTCGAATCTGAATGCTGGCTTCATACAGTGGTATGGGATTGGTATGTTTGGCACCACAAACGGGATTGATGCAGGGACTTGTGCCTTGAACAGGCAAACGAAAGGACCCTGTCCCTGCTCTCCTGAGTGCACATCGCACTCAGTGATAATAATAATAATAATAATAATAATAATAATAATAATAATAATAGTAATAGTAGTAGGAGTAGTAATATTTTGAGACAGGGTCTATCATGTAGCCCGGGCTAGCCTGGAACTATATATGTAAGTCAGGCTGACCCTACACTCACAGATCAACCTACCTCTGCCTCCCGAGTTAAAGGCATGAGCCACACACACAGTTTAACTTGGAAAAACATTTTTTTGAATACTTTTTGCCATTACTCCTCTGGCAAAGCCAGGTTCTCCAACTGACGCTCTGTGAAGTATGGAAGTTGCTTTCCCCCTTGTGTGGCCATCCTCTTTATTTCATCCCGAGGAGCAGGTTCACATGTAGCGCACACCCTCCTGGTTTCTCAGAGTTCTGTAAATACAAATCACCATGGTGGTATTAAACACTTTGGAGTCAAGCAGTCCCTCTGTGCAGCCTCTGAGAACCTAAGTCCTTTATGAAGATGCATCTGTTCACGTGGAGGCATGCAGCTGAGCATCGCGGTGGGTGGCCACTCTGTGGGCGTAGTGTCCAGTGGGACCCCTGCACGTCAGAATGGCTTGTAGGTGTGCCTCTAAGAGTTTTGTTTCCAGTGTTTATCATCCAGTATTTGAAGCTAATTTAAATAAAATGATCCTACTAAGTTGTATCTGCTAAATGTGTTTCCCCTCACACTTCATGCTACTGTTTGCTAGTCTCGAGACCTGTCATGTTTGTATGTAAGTTGTGATGTCACAATAAATTTCTAGACAGTTGACAGTTGGTGGCTTTTCTTGTGGCTCAATTATGATATATAGTTGATGTGTGGTTCTGGCTACCATAGGAACAGCAGACCCCTCACTGGCCGGCAATGACCCTTTTTCAGGCTCTCCTCTTGAAATCACGTATTGTCAAGTTGGTACTTTGCTTTCTGTGCAATATGCTAATAATTTTAAGGTTGATGTGGTAATGTGTGTGGTTTTAAATTTATTTTAATAAATATTTATGTGTACTATTACATAATAAGTGATCTGTATGGCGGATTTTCCAGATCATGAATCTTATTTAATGACACTCCAAAAGCCGTTTGCTGAATGGTCGGACTTTATTTTTTAGAGAACTTTTAGGAACGCGTGAGCAGAAATGGTTCCTACAGGCCCCGTGCTCTGCCCCACACTGCCTCCATGTATTCTTTATTGGCATGTTGCACTGGTATGGCACAAACGCTTCTGGATGAAAGCCCGTAGCTTGCAGCGGGCTTCAGTCTGTGTCGCGTTGTGGATTCTGACAAGAGCAGGACACGTGTACCTTCCGTGACTGTTTCATGAACAACCGTTCACTGCCCTGGAAATCCTGTGGGCCACCTGCTGTTCACTGTCCCACCGCACCCCCACCCCCACCGGGCCCGCCAGCCATACTCTCCTTGTCTCTGTGGTTTTGTCTTTTCCAGATCCCAGTCTAGCTGGATCATGATCCCCAGCCTTTCAGACTGCTGTGAATCATCTACGAAGCAGTTACACGAAGCTTAACATTTCTCTGTGTTCTACCTGTGGCTTCATCAAACGATACTCCATGGTATGGATAACACTACACTTTGTCTATACACTACCTACTAAAAGGCTCGTTGCTGCCGAGCCTTGGCAGGTATGAATAAAGTGGCTGTAAGCCGTGCTTGAATATTTGCAGTGTTCCCATGCTGTTTTTATGCACTCATAAGTTTTTCAACTCATTCGAGCAAATATCTCCAACTATGGTCCCTGGAGCGTGGTAAGAATATTTTTGCATTCATAAGAAACTAGAACACTGTCTTCCTGCGTGGCCAAGGTCATGTCGAATTTCCACTAGCAGAGAATGTGCGTTCCCCTTGCTCCAAACCCTTGCCAGCATTTGGTGGCAGTAGCTGTGTGGATTTCACCATTTGGTAAGTGTGTCATTGCTGGTTTAATTTATCTTAATGACATCTGATGTTGAGCATCTTGTCCTATACTCATTAACTTTAAAACATTTTTGTATGTGTATGAGCATTTTGCCTGCATTTGTGTATGTTTATTACCTGCATGCAGTGCCTTCAGAGGCCAGAAGAGGGCATCAGATCCCCTAAAATCGGAGTTACAGATGGTTGTGAGCCACCATATAGGTGCTGGGAACCGAACACTAGGTCCTCTGGAAGAGCAGCCCAGGGCTCTTAACTGCTAAGTCCCTGCCCATTAATTTTAATGAGATGTGATTGGAGCCTAGCTATATTAAACTCTTGCTCTGGGTTCCTAAATAAGAGATTTAATTTATCTTTCTCTTTGTGGTGCAGAATTATGGACACCAAGCACCTCTTTGGCATTTGTCTTTCAAATAAGAGATCTGTATCTTATTTGAAATCCTGCCAATCTATATGATGTTAATGGCCTCTCTTCCTCTTCCAGTCTTGAGTGACCTGGTGAAACCATTGCCAGGCTGCGGGAATCATGGCAAAAGAGCAAAAACTGTCTGGGGTCGGGGAGGAGTGAAGTTCGGGTGTGTGAACTGTGTGTCATCATTCCCCTGGGTTCCCTGTGATGTTAATCTTCATTCTGATAGGATCTCCAATCACCTAGGGACAAGCCTCAGGCACACCCGAGAGGAAGTGTCTGCATTAATGTTAGCTAGCCTCTAAGACGTCTGGGACATTGCCTTCATTACGTCAGCTGATGTGGGAAGATAGAGTTCAACTGTGGGCTGGACCGCGCCCTGTGCAGGGAAGCTGGACTGTGTTAGAGCAAGCGAGCACAGCTCTAGCTTGCTGAGGCCCTGTGTGCTGTCTGAGTGTGGATGCCCCATTTATCAGCTGCTTAGAGCACCCGCCCCTATGACTTCTGGCCAGGATGGACTGTACCTTTAAATTGTGAGCCAGATAAACCTTCCTCCCTCACATGGCTTTTGTCAGAGAAGAGAATCTAAGCTGCTTAATTCTCAGAAGTGCTCTGGGTAGACCAAGCATGCTGCCATTGCACATAGTGGGTTTTCCCTTCTGAAGAATACATGAGGAAAGAGGTAAGTGGTACCAATCTAGAAGAGGCCAGGGAGGGCCAAATTGTCCTACTGTCTGTTTTCCAGGGCCCAGAGCTGTTACATCTTGGAGTTGGGAGGTGGATTAGGGCAGGGAAGAGGTCATCACTGGAGGATTTTCCCTCGAGAAACCAGCAGTTAATCAACAAACTGAGAAAGCTGTGAATGTTTCCAGGTCTGTCTGCCTAATCTTACCTCTCCCAATATCACCTTCCATGTATGTTTGGAGTAGCTCGCCATTACCCACAGCTGAAATCAGGAGCCAACAATGCTCCGAACATCTCTCTCTGAGATGTAGAGTTGACTGGAGGTTTTAAATGATCTTCCGAGCCAGGAACCAATGGGTGTGTCTTTCTCACTGTGAAGTGTGCTGCTAAAGGCAGGAAGCAAGCCAGCATGTCAGAGAGCAAAACTTTTGTTATATTTGCAGCTTGAGTAACCCTTATTCAGTATGCTAGGGACCGGAAGTGTGGAAGAGTCTGGCCAATTTGGGACTTTGGAATATTTGTGAATATCTTGGGTCTGGGACCAATGTCTAAAACAAGATTCTGCATTCTGTATGTATGTTATATGTGACCCCTGAAGGTGACCTTACACGGTACTTTTACTGAACCCTTGTTTGAACTGTGCCCTGCCAGGAGGCTGGGTGTGGTGGTACCCACTTGTGGCACTATGTCTAGCATTCTGATTTCTGGAGCACTTTTGGACTTGAGGATACCCAGCTGATTCATACAAGACACTGGCCCAGAAGAACTGAAGATGTTTGCAATGCCGAGTATATATGAGATACATTTATTGTCATCAGATCCCTACTCGGCCTTCCGCAGGAGAGGCAGCAGGCTGTAGAGTGTCCAGCTGCAGGCACGTGGCTCTTACAAAGCGGGATCGCAACCTAGCCCAGCTCAGGTCAGAATGCACGTTACTCTGAGCAAGGCTCAACACACACAAAAGGTACCCGCCAGATTGGTCCCGCTCTCTGAGGTCCTTAACCACTCACCTCCCCTTACTGGCAGGGCTCTTTTACCAGGACATTATTGGAAGAGTGTCATAGCACTGTCCTGTTGCCTTTTACGTTAGTGATGGGGGTAGGGAAAGGAGCTCCAGTGGTCATGAGATGTAAACCAGGCTGTCCCTGCGTCGGAGTGCATGTGCACAGGGCTTGATTTTCAGCACAAGGCTCTATGAAATAAACTAAGCGTGCTGACAGTTTCAGAGATGGGTATTTAGAGCATGCATCGTGTAAGTTGCCTGGCCCTCTAACAATTGCACTCTCAGGTTCCCAGCCCCGTTCTCCTGGCTGGATGCATTCTTGCCAGCTACCAGGCACCACTGAAGCTCCACTCCACAACCTAATTTTGTGCCGGGCGCACCAGATGTCTTTCAGTTAGCACATCTTCGATAATTTCTTAAACAAATAACTAACCACAGTATGACCACCCTTCCATAACATAAATCTTGGACCGTAGCACTCACTTATGCATTTAGGGGTAGGATGAACTATTGTGCCCCATCTGAGGTTTGTTAGCTACCTCGGGCTATTTTTCAAGCATTTTGAAATCTATTTTGTAACACTTCTCAGACACACTTTGGAAACACATTCCCTCTAGTGTTTAAACCCTCCTACATCTTAAGGGAAATGTAACCCATATGTTTCTCATTCACGTTGCCCTTAACTCATCAAAGTTGTTTTTTAAGAGCAGTTTGTTGTCTAAGAAGTTGTAAGAACCCTTCTCGTGAATTCTGTTAGCCTTTGAAAGCCTCCCCCCCTAATGAGAACTTTTCCTCCCATGAAAGATGTGGATACAGTGTTTCAGTTGGGGTTAAGCTACAGAGCTTGAAGTCTAATCTAGCTCCATATTGAGGATAGTAAAATAGGCTGATTTCACGGTGAGAACTGGCTTCACCCACTGCTTTTCAAAGCAGATACCAGCAAAGGATGGACAAAATGTGGATTTGAAGGAACAGAGTGCTCACCCTCAGTTACAAACAAATTTGAGAACAGGGGAGGCTACAGGAGACCCTGGCTTTAAAGAAATGAGAAATAAATTCTCAGAGGTTAGCTTAGGTTTGCCTTGGATAGGTTGTGTATCCCTTACCCAAAAACGCTCAGGTGACTCATACTATAGGGTCGTTTGGGATGTTTCCACAGATCTTACCCATGAGCACGCCCAGTCAAAAACTGAAATTCAGAATGGTCCAGAATCTATCTCAAAAGGGCTCAAAAGTTTTAGATTGGCAATTATCAGATTGCAAGTCTCAACATTTCCTGAACCTTTTTTACAAGATCTTATTCTGAACCAAATTAATAATTTATCGTGAAGCTGCAATAATTGTTCTCATCCATATTTTTGAACTATTCTCAGCTGGAGATTTAGTTCAGCGGGTTCCGGTGTTGCCTAGCCAGTGGGGTTTTGAGACGAGCTCTTGTTTAGCTCCGACTGAAGCAGTTAATTGTATGGAGTCTTCCTAGAATAAGTAAGGTCATTGCAGTGAAGGTAAAAGGCAGCGTGTGACAGCTAATTGGACAGGATGTTATAAGTCTCTGTGACTCGGGACGGAGCTGCAGAAGCATAGCAACAGAAAGGGGCTTGCTCCAGACAACCATTCAGAAAGAAGGAGAATGGTGCCATTCCTGTCAGCTCCTGGTAGGGAAGTGTGAAACATGGATCCTCTGACCACAGGAACCCTGACACCCCTTTAAACAGATACATCTTTTTGGTGCCTTTCAGAGTAACTTGGCTTCGCACAGACTCACCGGTTTATGCCACAGAAGGAGCTCTTAATATTTCAGTGAAACTATACAGATCCCTTAGTTTACGAATTTGCCCTTAGACTTGGTTGAATAAAATAACAACTTCATTTTAGTAAGATATATATATATATATATATATATATAACCTTTTACTTTGTACTTTTCCATGTGATTATTTTACAAAAGAAATACAGTTTTTAAGGTGTAGGAGGAGCAGCATTTATAGAAATGACTTACTCTTGTCTCCCAGCCTTGGCTGTCAGTACCTTCCCCTTGACGACCAGGGCTGGATCCTGTCAGCTCTCTTCCCTAATCTAGAACAGTCTCCTCCTCCTCCTCCCCCTTTGACTGTACTTCCAACTGGGGATAATGTAGGAGCGGCAGCCAGGCATGATGGTGTGCCCTCCTAACTGCAGCATTCAAGAGCTGGGTAGAGGATCGTGGGTTCAAGGCCTGCTTGGGCTACATACGGAGTTCCAGGAGAAAAATTCAACATTGCACAGTGAGACCCCATTGAAAAGCAGGGAGCCAGGATGCAGCTCAGTGGTAGATAAAGCCTGTCTTCATGCGCAAGGCCCCGGACACCACCCCAATACTCACAAACACCTGCCCCTGGTTACTCTATTGATAGCTCATAGAATGTCTGTAACAGACAGCATTTGTATATATGCTTTCTGAAAACACAATGTAGACATTTTAAAGAGGAGACTCGTGAACTCTGAAAACCTATCGGCACAAAATCTTTACAAAAATGGTGAATAATCTGTGTTGAAAGCCATGGGGTTAGATGTGTTTCATTGTTTTGGGGGGGATAACAGCTTGGGGACATGATTTTGTTCATCCCAGTGCTCAGTCTCTGGTTGTCACTGCTCACAAAGTAACTTTACAACAGTGTGAAGGTCCAGACAGAAATCGCTGGCTGCATTTCTAAGTTCCTGAGCGCCTTTTGTGTTTGGGACACTGGGAATGCTCTCTGCCAGTCAAGTGAAGTTACTGTTAGCTGTTGTTGACTGCAGATACACCGGTGGGCCTTAGAACATGCCAGGGTTCCCTGATCCACCCCAGGCTGTACCCATCACCCCTCCTCTTCACACCCACCCCGAATCTTTGCTGAACTCTGGAGAGCTGTTTTATTCCTCGCTTCAGTGTGAGATCAACTTTTTAATGAGCTTCATTGTGAACTGGGCCCACTAATTATGCAGGAATTTTTTTGTTTAACTTTCGAGCTTTCCTTGATGTTCCCCAGTCCACCTCACATTAATTGGAGGGTCGAAGTTTTGTATTAACAGTGCAAAATCTACCAAACTATTCCTTTAAAAGTTTTTTTTTAAACAAATAGGAAAATTGCTTCAAATGTTACGTTGCCCGTATTAAGAGTTTTAATAAGAGGCTTGATGTTTTTGGCAACAAAACCCTGTAACAGTGGGAACATTTCTCAACATGTCTCCTTCCGACAGACTCCTTTTAAAAATGATCCTTATTTCCTTATTGTAAAAGAGAATTAAATTATAGTTAATTGAGATAACTCTTTCATTGTACGTGAATACATATATATGTGTGGCAGAAGTTTAATAAAAACCAATGCCTACCCTTACCGTGTGAGGCACGGCACTGTTCTCCATTGAATCCCCTTTGTAAAACTGCTAGCTCTGAAGCAGAAAACTGGGTCCCTTTCCAGCTAGCCCCTGGACGCACCCCACCCGGCCCACAGTGTGTCTGTGCTGGACTCCCAGTGGCTCTTTCTAGAAGTGGGCTGGGGAAGAGTGGAAAGCCATGCTCCTGCCTAGACTCCAGCTTGCTGCTCCCGACTGGTTGTTAGGAACACATTTATTGTTTAAGCTCCCTCCTGCTTCTCAGAGGTGACATCCCGGGGATCTACCCACTCACTCCTATGCTTGAGAAGTCCACTTCTTAAGCTCTGTCCTCTTTTTCGTGGCTTCAGTTGGTCTGTATGTTATAGTCCTTGGATGATCTGGGGTAATGTTTTTGTTGTTATTTTTTTTTATGTGTATGTGTGTTTACCTGTATAACACACACCCGCCTGGTGCCCACAGATAGTAGAAGAGGGCATCAAATACCCTAGAACTGATGGTTGTGAACCACCTTGTGCATGCTGGGAGACAAAGCCGGGTCCTCTGGAAGAGTACCCGGTGCTCATCTGACTCATCTCTCCAGCCCATACCTGGGACAAGTTTGATTTCTGATTGAACCTTCATTTCTCCACAATCATAAAATCCTGGCATCTGGATGGGACATGAATATGTTATTATCAACATTGCTTTGTTTTTCAGAAACCAGTCAGGAACCGGTAATCCTTGTGTCAATACCTATGTTTCCCCGTTATCATGGGAATGTCCCTTGGGGAGGTGCCAGGTCGCAGGGACCCTTCATGTAAGCGTGGGACATTTAGACAGCTGCCTGCTGGCCATTACTGGTCCTGAACAGGATCACAGCAGAGACATCACTAGTAGAAAAATGTGAGGGTGTGACAGGCTGCCAAAGGAAAGGGGGTTTTCAAAGGACGAGGGTGGTATGCATTCTGTGATGGGGTAAGAAAGGTCAGAGGGACCCACTGATGTTTGGTCTTATGCAGACTTTCTCTTCTGGCCAAAGAGCCATCCCTGCTCATCAGTGACATACTATTTGTACCCATCACACAGCCAGAGGCACTGGCGTTGTGAGAACTTCAGCCCTGCCATCAGACCTGGGGACTAGTCCCAGCTCCTCCATTTCTAAGCTGTGAGGCTTCGGGCAAATGGCTTGCCCTCTCTCTGTGCCTTTTAATTCACCTGAAAATGGAGACCCTGGTAACCACGCATTTCTGATCTCTCTGCTGAGATTAAGTGAGGCGCTGGAGCCTCGGGAGTCTGTCAGCTCTGATACCACAGTAACCTCTAATAAGAATCTGCCGCTGCAGTGTGTTAGTTCTGGTGTGGACTAGGCCAGAGCCAGCTGTTGTTGGCTCCTAGGGGCCGTTTCCAGCCACTTCCCTCCCGGTGAGAGCATCCAGCCTGATGGAAAGCAGCGGCTAGTCCCAGCCCCCTGGAGGGCTCCTTGTAGTGTGCTACTGCCAACTACGTTCTGAACGCACCTCTCGACTCTGTCCCCTGAAACAAGCAGATGTGACAGTGAGTGGACTGTCAACCACCCATTTCAGACTTTGAGGGGTGAACGACTGACTACTTCGGCAGCTGCCAGAACAGAGGCCTGATCTCTGTTTTCGGCGTTGTCCCAGAAATTGTAGGCCACAGGAAGACTGAAGTTGTTCACTCCTCTGTCGGTTCCCTACCAACACATAGGCCATCCCATGCTGCTTTCACTGGTGTTTGTCAAAGTCAGGGCTGTACTTGTCCAAAAGGTTCCCATCTCCACACCTGGTGCTGTTTACCTCGAGGTCAGCAGACGCACAACGCACACGCTTGCACAAACCCGTGTGTACATTTCCACTGAGAGTTTGCCTTTCCCAGCAATAGTCAGGAGGTGGTGAGAAGAGAAGGCCTGCTCTCCTGGTCTCTCCTGAACTTCACGTAGCCTCCATCACAGTAGGGCATCCATCCCTGCTTTCGGTAGAAACTAAACAACAAACTCAATTTCTCAACAAAACAGCGCTTTAGGGTAGTTATAGACATCGATAGTTTTCCTTATTGTTGGCCTGGCGCATACCCTTTAGAAAGACTTCTGTGTGCTTTGCTTAAAAGACACAGACTAGGGCTGGAGAGATGGCTCAGCGGTTAAGAGCACTGGCTGCTCTTCCAAAGGACCCAGGTTCAAATCCCAGCACCCACATGGCAGTTCACAGCTGTCTAATGGCCAGGCGTGGTAGCACACGCCTTTAATCCCAGCACTCAGGAGGCAGAGGCAGGCAGATCTCTGTGAGTTCAAGGCCAGACTGATGTACAGAGTGAGTCCAGGACAGCCAGGGATACACAGAGAAACCCTGTCTCAAAAAACCAGGAAAGGGAAAGGGAGAGATCCAGACTGAAGTGACGTGTGTTTGCCTCATTTCCTTTCTACAAGAAAGAAAACACATTTCATGGTGGCAGAGGACTTGGGGTCCACAGAACTTTTCCCAAGGTCTCCCGCCTGGAGGTTTGTTTGAGCCACCCTATAGGATGTTATGAGAGGGGCAGGACTTTACTTTCCCATCTGTCCTGACTGGAATCTTGATGTCCGTCTATCACCTACACTTGTGCGAGATAATGTGAGCGTATTGATTGCACAACGGATTTGAGGCCTGGCCCTTGCCCTGCCCTCAGAGCTCAGCCTGCTAGAGAAAGCCATGCCAGCCACAGGGTACCAATGACAATCAGGCCAGGGAGCGTGTAGAGATGAGAGGCGGTCTGGAGGAGGGCAGAGAAAATGTCACCGGAGCCACGTGAAGCCTGCAGTAGGCTTACCGGTACAGAGGGAGAGGACATCAGTCCAGCAGAAGTAACTGTCTATCTTAGAGTTTTTTTTTTTTTTTCTTCCTGAGACAGGGTTTCTCTGTGTATCCCTGGCTATCCTGGACTTGCTTTCTTCACCAGACTGGCCTCGAACTCACAGAGATCCACCTTCCTCTGCCTCCCGAGTGCTGGGTAGTTAGGGCTTTATTGCTGTGGAGAGAGACACCATGACCACAGCAACTCTTATAAAGGGAAACATTTATTTGGGGTGGCTTGTAGAATTAAATAATAATTACCAGTAGAAACGTAGAGTTATCAGACGGCGGTATTAATCCTTAAGCAGCCACTATAAATAAATACAGACACCTGATGGATTCTAGCTTTAACCTGTGACTGAGCAATTCTGTTCTCCCAAATAAAACCCCAATATATACATACGTCCTCTTGGGCTGATAGTCTCCACGCCATGCTGATGTTCTGGACCACATGGAGGTTTGTCCTTCTTCCTCCTCCTCCTGCTACCTTCTCCTTTTCCCTCATGGCTTCCTCTCTAATCTTTCTCCTCCCCACCAAAGCCCTGGACTGGCTCAAGCTTCTGAAGCCTCAAAGCCCACCTCCTCCACACCTACTCCCAGCAAGGCCACACCTCCTATAATGCCACTCCCTGTAAGCCTATGGGGGCCTTTTTCCTTCAGCCCATCACTGTCGGTATCTCAGTGGCTTTATGTCTCCTCTGTGGTAGGCCCCTCACAAACACCCGTCATTACTGACAAACTGTTTAGCGCAGGGAGGGCTGAGGCAACCAACCCCTTCCTGCAACTCTCTGGGTGTTTAGAAGGTTGTAGGTGCCAATCTGTCCTCATACGTGAAAGTCTCTTTCCCTGTAAGCGGTGCCCTTCCCTGCAGAAGTGTCACCACAGCAAAGCCTTGGATTTGATCTTCTCCTGGCTGGAAAGTTCAGTCAAATCCATTGTCCAACCTGTGACTGGGCCCCGGAGAGCCACAGAAATTCATTTCCTTTAATTGTTATACAGCTTAAAGGAAATTGATTGGGATGGCCGCCCATGGGGTCCAGTACACTGTGGTCCCCTCAGGGACCCCACAGTCCCCTGAGCTATGTAGCCCTGCCACAGCGCAACTTTTACAAGCCATTGGATGACAAGTCCTCTCCATGGCTCAGGATCTTCACAGAACCCTGAAGTCCCCAGTCTCTTTCTTGGGTCTCCAGAGTTGTCAGTAGGGTAGAAAAATTTCCACCTGTGAACCTCGCCTACTTTGGAAATCAAAAGGCACTTCCCAATTTACAGTTGTATATTACATTCACACATTTCAGATAGAAATTCACACAATCTATCTTGCGTTACTCACACTTAATGGTAATTTCTCTTGGCCATTGCCCTCAGGCTACACAGGAAGGGGAAAAAGTGGATCTGAGATCTTTATTTTGACTTTATTCACAGATTGTAAATCTAATTAGTTCTCTATATGTTGTGGTTTTTTTCCTTTTTTCTTTTCTTCTCTTTTTTTTTTGGGGGGGGTGGGGTTTGATTTTTTTTTTTTTGAGACAGGGTTTCTCTGTGTAGCCCTGGCTGTCCTGGTCTGTTTCGAGACAGGGTTTCTCTGTGTAGCCCTGGCTGTCCTGGACTCGCTTTGCAGACCAGGCTGGCCTCGAACTCACAAAGATCCACCTGCCTCTGCCTCCCAAGTGCTGGGATTAAAGGCGCGCGCCACCACGCCCGGCTATTCTTTTCTTCTCTTAAAGTAGGATAGACATTGTTCTTCAAATATCTGCTAAGAGCAGGAGTCTCTATCTAAAACCTGTGTTCATCTTACATCATTTTGACAAGTCACTCAGAACAGTCTTCCACCTCCTTCCTGCACCCCACCCCCGTTTGATGCATGCAGCTGACGTGTGCCTCTAACAGACTTAGAGCCTTCCTGTGAAAGGGTGAGGGTTATGTCCAGATGTGGCAATGGTTTGATCATCTGTTCAGTATTACAAAGACTAAGCTAGAATCCATTTGTTCTATGAGGATGATAAAATATTGCACCTTCATTTTGATGAACAACCCCAAATTCTCTCTCTCTGTATATATGTATAGTATGTACATGTGTACACATGCATGTACACACACTATATATATGTATATATATATATATATATATATATATATATATATATGCCTTTAATACCAGTACTTGGGAAGTAGAGGCAAGTGGATCTCTGAGTTCAAGACCAGCCTGGTCTACAGATCGAGTTCCAGGACAGCCAGGGCTACACAGAGAAACTCAGTCTTGAAAAAAACAACAGCAACCAACCAAACCAAATCAAACCAAACCAAAACATAAAACTCCAAAGCTTTGCTATGATATAGAAGCAAGTCTGCTCAGGTTTTATAAAGCCCTCTCTGTGTCTTTCCACTTTCTTTTACCTCCTCCTGCGTCTCCCAGGGAGTCAAGGGCAATGATCACTTAGATCTTCCAAACCCTCACTCTGGCCCCACCCTATTGTGTCAAAATCATCCCCCCACCTGAATCTCCAAACACTTCCTTCCTGGGTAATATCAGGTATTGTCAGATGCCTGACTGGGATTTGCCATGTGTATGATCCTAGTACCATGAGGATCTTGCCTCTTCTCTTTGCCCTTCTTCTATCCTCTGTGGTACGACCTCTAATGGCCTCCTGAAAGAAAACCTATGTATACAATGTTTCTTGCCGCATGATCATTAGGACCATGAACAGCTTTCGAAAGCACACGCCCCCACCCACTTCCTGGAGCCCTGATGTGGTAGGTTTCAGAGTACCTCCATCTTCAAAAAGATTTCTAGACAGTTTGACTTACCTAATATTTTAAAGACTAATTTACTTTATTTATGTATATGACTCTTTTTTTTCTGTAGGCATGGCAGTGCACATGTGTATGCAGTACCTACAGAAGCCAGAAGGGGGCGTTGGGTTCCCTTGGAACTGGAGTTACAGATGGTTGTGAGCTGCTCTGTGGGTGCTGGGAGTAGAACCTGGGACCTATGGAAGAGCAGTCAGTACCCTTAACTGCTGAGCACACCCTGACCTTTCCTCCACCCCTTGGATGATTTGAATGGATATCTTTGGCAAGATCCCCTGCTTGAGAGGTGGTCTCCCTCTTGCCCTTCTAACTGTGTGGAGGTACTTGCCTTGCGTGTGAATGTCTAAGAATGTTAAAACCACAATTATAAGAGTTATATGGCTTAGCATACATTCCCAATGTCCAGTCCATATTGTTTTGTATTGTATTTATAGTTATAAGAAAAAGAACCATTTTTTGGACTGAAAGGGAGAGCTGTTGGGGGTGGAAAAGAAATACCTTAAACTAAAAAAAAAAAAAGAAGGGAAGAGGATGGGGGGGTTGAGGGGGAGGAGGGTGGAAGGGTGGGACTGGAGGGGGGAGTAGGGAGGGGATTGTGATTGAGATGTAACTTGAAGAAATAAAAAATAAATTATTAAAAAAAAAAAAGAATGTTAAAACCAGCTTCCCGGGAGATAGTTCATTCTTTCAAAATTCTGGACACTTACCCTCAGACTCTGTTTTCCCCTCTGCTCAGGTTCCTTGGTTTGTAGTTCTGCTACTTCCATGAACTGGAGACCCTTGGACAAAGGTGTGCGTGATGGCTCTTGGAGTTGTTGGGTTTAAGGCAGGGCAGAAGTCACCTCTAAAATTGATCTGTGTCCCTAATTTGATTTCCTACATCTTGATTGCTTTCTTTTCCTACCTCTGTTCACTCAGTTCATGCCCTGAGGCCTTCGACTGAAGGAATTCAGCGTATGTTGAATACGCTGCTACCTGTTCTATCTAATCTCCACGAGGCCCTGGGATGACAGTACATGTCATTAATATGCATCAGGTTCACGTGGCTCTCAGTTTTACTAATTTTGAACACTGGTCTCTGTGTATGTATGACTTGGATATCATTCCTGTCTCCCCACAGATTACGAAACAGAGGGACAATGTGCCTGGCCACATTTCACTTGTGTGTGACAATTTACATCATGCTTCAAAACCCAAGTGTGGACCTCAGCCCTGATGTTGGCAGCATGGCCAGATAGTTGGGTAATGTGACAGCTTTGAATTCAAAGCTATCGTGATTTTCTTGGCTTAAAAAAAAAAAGGTGCATTTATTTTTATTTTATGTATATGTGTGTTTTGCCAGCATGTATGTATGTGCACCATGTGTGTGCCTGGTGCTCGTGGAGGCTCCAAGAAGGGGCTAAATGTTCTGGAACTGAAATTATGGGTGATTTGAGTCAGCTCATTCATCTCCCTCGAGCCCCTTCTTGCTTTTCTATCAAGAAGTGTGTGTGCATGCATGTTTGTGTGTATGTGTGTGTTTGTGAGTGTGAATGTGTGTATGCATATATGTGTGTATGTATGTGTATATATATATGTATGTGTATATGTGTGTGTGTTTGTGTGTATATGTATGTTTGTGTATGTGTGTGTGCATGCATGCATACATGTGGAGGTCAAAGGAGAACCTCAGGAGTCCACCTCAGGAATGCTGCCCACCTCAGTTTTTGAGACAGAGCCTGTCATCAGCCTGGAGCAATTAGGCTAGGCTGGGGGCCAGTGAGCTCCAGGGTCCCTCTTGTCCTGGCTTCCTCAGTGGGCTTTAGAGTTGATGCAGGTTGAGTTGCCCCTAGCCCAGCCCCCAAGGATTTTTTTTTTTTTAAAGAATATTTACAAACTCTCTGGAAGAGCTGAGCTGAAAAGAATAAAGCAAATTGTAAGGGAATGTCGTGAGGGGGAAATCACCGGATGCACTAGATCGGGGAGGGGCCCTAGGAGGTCAGCGGAACTGGAACCGGCCAAGGCCTCCGAGGAGAGAGGCACCTGGGTCACAGGCAAGCACCCTGCGATCAGCCAGGCACGGCATTTGGACCTTCTGTCTCCCGAATCCAGCACCCAGCACTGTGCCCTACAGTTGGACAATTTCTGCATCCGTCTTGACGCCTAAATTGCTGACTGCTTGAGAGTTAGACCATTTCCTAATTCCCAACTCCCGGGGACACAGCGCCGGCTCAGAGAGGAGTCCCCACAGGCAGACGCTTTTGTCCGCCTGGTTTATTCACAGTTATAAGTTGTCTTCACACACTAGAGACAATGCTTGGCATAAGTCTCAATACATATTTGTTGAAAGAATGAATGACACAGAGATGCTCAATAAATCTCAGCCATTCACTCTGTGGTGTGTGTAATGAGTCCCGAGGACATGGCTATTCTAAAGGCTGCCGCTACTTCGCGTCCACTTACTCTGTTTTGTATTTAGGTTCTTACTCTGTTCTCATCTATGAGGAAAGTGTGGGTCTAGACAAAAAAGATCAAAAGGGAAAATAATGTTTGGTCTATATAACAACTCAACTCTTAGCAGGAATTAACAACTGAAATCTGACGGTTCTGGATTCAGATCCTGCCCTGGACAGAGAATTGTGACTTGGGAACAAGGTTCACTTTCTCGGAAACCTTTGGCTTCCTTGTAAAGATAGATAAAGCACTTCAGTGCCAGGAGCGTGTAGCACAAAGCACCTCCTCCACACATGAAAATACGATTACTTCTCTCAGGCGTTAGCCCCGGGAGGTGCGAGTCCAGAGGGCAGAAACTCTCCCGAAGACTCAGGGAAAAAGGAAATCAGAAATTGCTGAAGGCTTGCCCTCAAGGCGTAATTCTCCGGCACGTCCAAGCACATGGCTCTGATTAGTTAGCGGGGCTCCTGGGAGGGGGGCGGGGAGGCACTGTCCTTGCACTGCAGAAGCTCTGCTGGTTTCCACGGCAACAGCGCATTAGAGTCTGAAGTAGACACACCTGGCATTCTCAGGTTACCCCACCATATGGCATCTCATGTATTTCATCAAGGAAAAAAAAAAGAGACAACAAATTTCCACCTTCACCTCCTCACTTCTGCACACACACCAGCCTCAAGCAATCCGGAGCCCCCCAAGCTATGCCTGTCTGTGTCAGAGACAGCAAGAAGCACGAAGCCGATCAATCAAACAAAAGATCTAAAATTTGTATTTGTTTGTTTGTTTCAAAGGGGCGGGCCCAAAAGAAGGAGGGGCACCCGACTGATACCCCAGCTGGTTTGTAACGCAGCTCATTCAACACCTGCCAAAGTGGGAGTCCATCTTTGAGAGGGACGCATGATACCGTTTGTAACAGTGGCCTTGCAGATTCACCCCACATTTAAATGCTTAGCTTTGAACTAGTTCAAAAGGAAAAAAAAAATTTTTTTTTTTTCTGGTGTGAAGCTGTAACTGTCAATTGACACCACAGAAGGCCTAGGGCTACTACTCAGAGACTTCCTATTCAGCCTCGGAAATTGATGCTTGGAAATTTCGTGTTAAAAGGTATGTCAGAAACCAGGGACAAAAGTTGGTGTTTCTTGAAACACAGCAAGGCTTGCCCTATTGATTTGGCATCTTCCCTCCATATTTCCCAGAGAAAGCCCATTGGAATCACCCATGCTTGCTGCTCCAGCATACTTGCGTGTGGCCATGGTGTCCTGTGTGTGTTGTGCTCAGTAAGAGCCTTTAAGGACAATGACTGTAAAACCTTCAGTGAAGAAACAGAAGAATCAAGCAAGATAGAGCCAAGCAAGGGTCTAGAGGTCTTGCCTTACTTTTGACACCAAAGGTGGGTTGTTTTTTGTTTGTTTATTTGTTTGTTTTTTTTTAAGCACCGTAGGTAGCCCTCTGAGGAATGACTAATGATAAGCAGATGTTCCAGTCAACTGCAGGAAAGGGAGCTGTGCCTGACAAGTTTCGTGCATTGCATTTTGAAATGGACTCCTTATACAGGTTCCCAAACCAGCATTTAATTTTAATTTGTGGAAAAGGCACTCTGTTGAGAGCAATAAAAAACCAAACCAAACCAAACTTCTTCCTTCCATGGCATAGCAGCTTTTTGGCCAGCTCATTGGATCTTTCCCTCAGCCACTTCCCCATCCCATTTGCTCCTAAGGAAACTCGATGATGTCCTTGTAAACCCAAAAGGTCTCCCGAAGCATTTCTGGTCTTCCCTAAACATGCCAAGCAGAGTCAGACTTTGGGCTCCAATGGAGATGAAACGGCTCTTTTCCTTGCTGCTCTTGCTTCTTAGAAGATCCGAGGTGACCTAAGAAAGAAGTATAAGTAAAGGGAGGAATGAAGCTGGGGTCTTTTCCAGCGTCTCAGGTCTGGAGGGACCACACGGTGGTGACTTCTGAGTATTTCTTATTCCAGACAGGCCTTCAGCAGAAGTACCAACAAAGGTCTCAGGACTAAGCCAGGGTCTCCCTGTCCCACCCCTCACCCACTCACCCCTACCCCAACTCCCACATATTCACCCCCACCCACCTCATTGCTAAAACATTAAGGTTGATCTAAGTACAGTGCCGTGATTAAAGGCTTGTGCCGCCACGCCCAGCTTTTTATTTCATTTTTTTATTATTTTTATTTTTTGCTGCTTTTTTTTAAAGAATTAAATTATGAATGTTTTGCCTGCATGAAAGTATACCATGTGCATGCAGTCCTCATAGCAGCCAGAAAAGGGCATCTGACTCCCTGAAAACTGGAGTAGGGATAGTTGTGAGCCTCCACCTGGGTACTGGGAACTCAACCTGAGTCCTCTGCAAGAACAGTCAGTGCTCTTACCTGCTGAGCATCTCTCCAGCACCTGTTGCTCTGGTTTTTGTGGTATTTCTCTTCTCCTTGGACTATGAGGGGTTTTTGTTTGTTTGTTTATTTGTTTAGATTTTTGAGACAGGGTTTCTTTGTATAGCAGTCCTGGCTGTCCTGGAACTCACTCTGTAGACCAGGCTGCTGCAGCCTTGAACTCACAGAGATCCTCCTGCCTCTGCCTCCAAGTGTTGGGATTAAAGGCGTGTGCCACCATGCCTGGCCATTACAGACAGCTGTGAACTGTCATGAGGGTGCTGGGACTTGAACGCAGGTCCTTTGGAAGAGCAGCCAATGCTCTTGACCACTGAGCCATCTCTCAAGCCCCCAGATTATGAGGTTTTACGGGCACAAGGGTCTTGCTCTCTCATACTGCCTGCCCCATGAAATGCTCGGGGCTATGTTTTTAAGTCAAGGTAGTGGAGTAGACTGTACTTGTCCTCTGACTTACAGCACATCCCTTCTCCCTGGGGGCACAGCTCACAGGGAGGGGTGGGGGGGGCTGGTGGGTATACAGGGCACTGTGGTAGACTAACGTGGAGAGGCCCTCAGACTCGGAGCAGGCAGCAACTGGCTTACTCTTGACTTGAGGCGTGGTGAAGACGGACTACCCAGTATGCATTCTTAGTGGTTTGGGCAGAGTCTTCAGAGCTTTGGGTAATTCTCCATGTGGTGATTCTGCTCTGGTTATCTTTGTAATCCTCTAAAGAACCATAGGAGTTTCTTATGCAAATAACTGCTCCAGTCTCCTGAGAACCATATGCAGATTAGGCCCCACAGTGACCCTACCCAAGAAACCATATCCATAAATAACCCCACTTTAAGACACACTGGGGCCAACCATTTGATTAAGCATACCCTGAAGTTCAGTGAGAGGTCCCTGTCACAATGGGATGTAAATCTAAGCGCCTGGCCAGAAGTACATAGAAAGCATCTCTGGTCCCATTGTTATGGCTTATGGTGGTGGCAGAGGGGATTATTTACTTGGAAAACAACAGCTGAGTGAGGTTGCTGCCCATTGGCAGTGATTTCTTTGTTCATGCTTTATAGTTACGCTACTGCTCAGTGCCCCAAATTTGCAGGCTGCGGTGTGATGTGGCATTGGTTTGTGACTCAAGTGCCCCTGTGTGCACACACAGTTTGTGCACACACACAGTTTGTACACACGTTATAGAGCAGGCCGGCAAGTGAGGCTGGAACATGCAAGGTGTGACTGCAGAAGGAAGAACAAGGAAGAAATCTCTGGCATTTTTAGATAGAATGTTGGGTCCCAATTTCCCAGTCCAGGAAGGAACTCAGGGGTTCCCCCAAACATCGCCTCATCACGAGCTCCCGCTGAGTCCAGCCTGGTTCAAATTCCATGATGCCATCTTTACGATGGTGTTCAGACTTCTGAGGTCATTTCACCCTCACACCTCCCTCCCTCCCCAAGCCCAGGACTCCCTTTCATGGTCAACCTCACCCCATGACCTCAGGTGACTGAATCAACCCAGCAGCAAGAGTCCCCACTGGAGCCTCCCAAGCCTTTCCACATGGGATTGTCATCTTGCTTATTACACAGGGCTCTCTGGACCCCACACACTTGTCAAGTCCTTCAGCTTTGGGGTTCCCCATGGCTTCCTTGTCTCATCTAAGGTATTTAATTGTTGTCATTGTTAGTTTAATGGCTCATGGTGTCAGAGGGTACAGGCCGCCATGGCAGGGAAGTTGTGGCATGGCTCCTCTTGCTATAGACAGACTGGGAAGGAGAAAGCTAGACCCTGTCCAGAAGTGGGTCTGGCCTCCAAAGTCCATCTCTCTAGATCCTCAGGCCCCCAAATCCCTAATCCCCTAAAACAGCCCCACCTGCCGGGAACTGAGTCCTCAGAGCATAGGCCTGTGGGCGCCAGTCCAGCTTCAACCACTAACATGTGCCTTTGACATCCTGTTGGGTCCACTGGTGCTGGCTCCCCGGCTATCGTTGGTCATTGGCAGCTCTGAGAGCATTTTAGACCTGGGTCCGGGTCCCCACTGGATATTCCATCATTCTACTATCATTCCTTTCCGTGGCTCACCCTTGCTTATCCATGGTCACTCCTGAATCCAATTCAGCCTTTATATAGCCTCAGAAGACAAGAGCCACGGCCCTTTCTGACCTGTGTGTCTTCCTATGTGGCCCTTACGCTGAGGGGCTCGGGGGATTAAAGGTGGGAGAACCTAGCTGCCGCCTGGTTCATTTTCAGCCTCACACTTTTCTTCCCATGTGACCCAGGGCAAATTAGTGAGCCAGTATGTTGAACCCTGCTCACCTGTGAAGTTGGGATGATTATTACATTTGGGACAGGGTCTCACTATGTAGTCCTGGCTGACCTGAAATTCACTGTGTAGACCAAGCTGGCTTTGAACTCACAGAGATCCACCTGCTTCTGCTTTTCTGGGAGCTGGGATTAAAGGTGTGTGCCAGCACACCAAGCATAAAATTGGGATCTTAATGGAGAGATAGGTAGATACCAACAGAGGTGTTGAACCACTAGGTTCTCTGGTTCTGAACCTATGGGCTGTGACCCCTTTGGGGGGGTCGCACATAGCAGATAGCCTGCATATCAGATATTTACATTATGATTCATAACAGTCACAAAATTATGAAGTTATGAAGTAGCGATGAAAATAATTTTATGGTTGGATGTGGTGGTTTGAATAGGTGTGGCCCCCATAGATTCATGTGTTTGAAGGCTTGGCCATAGGGAGTAGCATGGTTAGGAGGTGTAGTCTTATTGGGGTGGAGGAAGTGTGTCACTGTGGGGGCTGGCTTTGAGATCTCCTATGCTGGAGTTACACCCAGTGTGGCACACAATCTTCGGCTGCCTGCAGATCAAGATGTAGACCTCTCAGCTCCTTCTCCAGCACCATGTCTGCCTGCATACTACCATGCTTCCTGCCATGATGATAATGGACTAAACCTCTGAAACTGTAAGCCAGCCCTCAATTAAATGTTCTCCTTTATAAGAGTTGCTGTGGTTATGGATCTCTTCACAGTAACAGAAACACTAACTAAGACATTGGGGCTCACCACAACATGAGGAACTGTATTAAAGGGTTGCAGCCTTAGGAAGGCTGAGAACCACTGCTCTGGGCCCTTTCCCTACTCAATAGAAGTGTGCTTTAAACAGCTTCCACATACAACACCTCATCAGGCCACAAGGCCAGACCACTTACCAGGTAGGGGTGCTTGCAGCTAAGCCAAGCAAAAATCAGTGGCGTTCAAGATGGCTCCACAAATGCCAAGGGAGGATTGTCACCAAAGACAAATCTAAGTAAGTCTTCTAGCTCTGCTTGTTCTTGGTTAACTTAGGAACCATTGCCTTGAAGGTCACTTTCTTCCCACCGGCTCGCTGGAGGCAGCGCCTGTGGGCAATGGTAGCATTTGCTCCAGCTACTTGCTAAACAGTAACTTCATTTCAGCTCACAGATACCTGATGGGTGACAGACATGAAATAAAAGTCTTGCCATATCGTGCCTGTCTCCTTTACTGTCCTAGCCCTTGGGTGAGATTCTCTTCCTCAGTTCTGAATGTAGACGTTAGTTTTTTTTTTCCTTCCTTCCTTCCTTCCTTCCTTCCTTCCTTCCTTCCTTCCTTCCTTCCTTCCTTCCTTCCTTCCTTCCTCTTTGAGACAGGGTTTCTCTGTGTAGCCCTGGCTGTCCTGGATTCACTTTGTAGACCAGGCTGGCCTTGAACTCACAGAGATCCCACCTGCCTCTGCCTCCCAAGTGCTGGGATTAAAGGCGTGCACCACCACCACTCAGGTGACATGTTGGTTATTTAAGAAGTGTTTTGTCCAAGACACATAGAGTCAGGCTGTTGACCAATGAGACTGCTGTATTTCTTCCATCCCATCCTTGTGCTTTCTCATGGCTCAAGCACCTACAGTCACTCAGCCCTTATCAGGCTCAGACCACGGCAGAGGCCTGGGTTTTCTGCAGAGTAACTCAGCACGTTCTGGTTTGCCTCTGCTTGGTGGCCTGCAATGCCGGAATGCTTGTGTGGTAATCCTGGTGTTTGAATACTTGGTATTTAGTTTGTGGTGCTAGCGGGTGTGTGTGTGTGTGTGTGTGTGTGTGTGTGTGTGTGTGTGTGTTAGGAGGCGTGGCCTTGCTGGAGGAAGTACATCAGTGAGGGCGGGATGCGGGAGCTTAGAGCCTCACCCTAGTTCCAGTTTGCTTTCTCTGCTTTGTGCTTGAGGGTGAGGATTCTGGCTCCCACCACCATGCCTGCTGCTTGCCATGCCATGGTGGGTGTTATCACTCCAGGACGATAAGTCCAAGTAAACTGTCATTTCTGTAAGTTGCCTGGGTCTGTGTGTTTTATCATAGCCATAGAAAAGAAAACTGACACAGTTTGTACCAAAGAAAAGATCTTTTAAAACTATGCCTATGGCCGATGAATAATTACCAGAGGTTAGCCCACCTCAGAAGTGCGATAAAGCCCACCACCCCTTTGTTCAGCCAGCACCTCTTTGGTCAGCACTAGCTCCCTCCCATTGCCGCGGAAGTTCCAGAGACCCGGCGTGGCCTGTCTTTTTCATAATATATGTACTGTCTTCACTTCTGCTGTCTCCATGCTATGCCATGCCCTGTTGGGGGCCGGGGAGGATCAGATAACCCAACAGAGAGAGTGTATTTAAAGAATGGCAGAGAGTGCAGTAAGCTTCGCGCATTTACATTTTCCGAGTCAACAGTGAAAGGGGTAAGTAGCGTTTATGAGGTCATCCGTGTGATTTTAGGAATGACCTTATGGCGTCTTCATGCCTGGCAGGCTGTGGGCACCCAGCTCAATGAGTCACGGCGGGAGCAGGCGGCCTTTCCTAAGATCTGAAAAACAACTTCTCTGAAATCGTTAAACTTCTTCACAAAGGTTCGGAAGCAAATGGCACTTGAGCAACAACTCTTATTGGAGGAAATGCTTTGAAAACGTAGGTGGCCGTCCTGCTGCCTGGTTCTTCCTCTCCCTTTGTCAACTCCACAGAGACCTTAGCCTGATGTGTTCTTTGCAGCGGGCTGCCATTAATATGGTGTTCCGCTCCATGTTTCTCAGGATGAACCTTCAGGTCTCCTTCTTAGCAAGGGTGGCTCTTCTACCCTGACAAGGGTTCTGGTGTTCCCTGCTGCAGAGACTCTCATTCATTTAGGAATCTCACGTTTCTGGCATTCCTTCCTCTAGCTGAAAGAAATGCTTAGAAGCTGTGTGTCATCTTGGAGAATGGACATATCTCCAGAAAGCCACCCTCAGCAGGTGGCCACTACACCTGGAAAGCCCTGCCCCTGGTTGCCCTCTCTGCTTTCTTGGTCACCTAGACTTTGCAGGGCCACACAGCCTCCCCGCCAAACGCTGGCTGCCCTGTGTCCCTGGCCGTGCTGAGTCTGGGCAGGCTGTGGATGGGTTATTTTAGGTGATACTGAAAGAACCTGTTCCATATCCCGAAGTGTCCTGGGATCATAACGGAATGATGGGTTCTGGGATGGAAGCCAGGAAGGATGGACAGACTTCTGGGAACCAGGAGCAATGAGAAATAGAGGGTCAAAGGAAGTGTCTTCAGAGAAGTGAGGCCCAAACCAAGTTTGCACATTGACAGGGGTGTGTGTGTGTTCACACTCGTGTACACGAGCAAGTGAGAAAGAGAGAGAGAGAGAGAAAAAACGTATGTGTAATTGTAAGGAACCATCTGCAGAGGTGTGGAAGTCCAGGCTAGGGCAGAGAGAAAGGGGCAGTGAGAGTTGAGCAAGCAGGAGTGCCCAGAGCTCACACCTGTTCCCAGGACACATCCCTAACCCCAAAGTATGTCTAGCTACTGGAGAAAACTCATTTACTCTGATTGATTGGTCCAATAGTCCAGCATCTCTCTTGGTAAAGCTTGAGGAACCTCCTTCACAGACTCCCGGCTATGCCCTTAGCCCACAGGCTCCAGAGAGACAATAGCCATCATGCTAAGAGGCAGCCTGTGCTCTCAGGAGGACACTAGAGGTCCTTTCAGAGACAGTTAGAAACCAGAAAAGGTAGGACTCTGGAGGGACACATTCTCTAGCAGTGTGTAACCACCCTTTGTAACTGACTAGCTTGTTAGGCCTTTATATTTGGTTTAATTGTTAAGCATTTATCAGGTGGCATTTCTGTGACAAGCATTGCACATCCATAGGGAATGTAAAGCTGCAGAAACCATGAGCTGGTCCTCCAGGAGCTCATGGCAGGCCTGGTGGGTCCATAAATAAATTCCATGGGTGCAAATGCTGTGGCTGAGTGTGCTGGTGCACTCCAGAGGCTAAGGCAAGATGGTTTCCATGAGTTCAAGGCCAGCCAGGACTACCAAAAAAAAAGTAAATAAGGAAAGAAGGAAAGGAAATAACTCTTGCTGGCAAGGGGCTGGGGTTGGGAAAACAGGGGCTCCATGAATGTTTCCAGGGACTATCAGGCCCTAGGAGTTTAGCCCTGCAGAATTGGGCACCACCATTGCCAAAATTCGGTAGCTTGTTCCTTGGTAGAGCTTGGGTTTCAACCGTCCCAAGGCAGTGTGGGAGAACAGTCAGCTTCAGACTAGATACCCCTTCTTCTACAGCCTCTTCTGACTCTGATGGAGTGGTGTTAAGCATTCTAAATGTTGATTGGTCCCTCTTGCTGTCTATTACTTACTTTGACTCTGATTGGTTAAATAAATGCTGAGGCCTGAGATTGGGCAAAGACAGAGCTTCCTGAGATTAGAACAGGAAGCCTGTTCTGTTTAGACAGAGGATTAATGCATTCCAGCCAGGAGCAGCAGGAAGGAGGGCGCACACCATGGGTTAGAAAAAAGAACCTTAGCCGGGCGGTGGTGGCGCACGCCTTTAATCCCAGCACTTGGGAGGCAGAGGCAGGTGGATCTCTGTGAGTTCGAGGCCAGCCTGGTCTACAAAAGTGAGTCCAGGACAGCCAGAGCTGTTATACAGAGAAACCCTGTCTCGAAAAACCAAAAAAAAAAAAAAAAAAGAAAAAGAAAAAAGAACCTCATTCCACATGGCCAGGAACATTGGCCTAGCGTGGAGAATGGCAGCCCAAGGGGACGTATGTATATATGGGGTCATATTTGGGTAATAGAATTATGAGCTAGCTTAGATGGGCTAGGTTTGCACAATTCAGGCCAAGGCTTGTTAAAATCCATGTGGTTTCTGTGTACTCATTTTTATAATGGCGGGTTATGAATTAACTGCTGCCAAACAAATTAACAATAATCTAAATATGGTTAAACAATTTAATTAATTATTTATACAAATGGCACCCAATGCAATTTAATTAAAAATTTTCTTTTACATGGCTCCATGTGTCAGCATGGCGGCCTGGCATGTCACCAGCCCCCACACCTCACTACACATGTGTTGGGTGGAGACAGCCCTCAGTGTCTCCCATCTTTGTCCCTTTTCAGACCCAGGCCCACTTCTCTCACATGGCAGTACTTTCTGCACAAGTGATTTTGGGGAAATCTTTATGTTCTCATCAACACTGTCAGCTCTCTCTATAAACCACAGGCCTGGGCCTCATGCTTTGACACATCAAGGAAAAAGCAAGTGCTTCAAAGCATAATTATTCTAGGATGTGGGGAGCCACGCCCCTAAGATGGCACCTGGCTTAATGCCAGAAAGCTCAAGCTTAGCTGTAAACAAGCCTTACTTGGTAGCAGCTGCCTAGCCCGGTGTGCTTCCTCCTTTTGTGAGCCTATCTTGGATCGCTAGGTGGTGTGATCTGATTGGGTTTGAGTAGGCATATAAGGGCTTGGGGGAAGAGAGGAGAGAGAAGCTGAGGAGAAGCGGATGTACAAGGTTCCTGAATAAACTGCTTGAAGAAGAATCGTGGTTGTGTCTTTCCTGCTGGTCAGGGGGACGCGACAAGTGGTGGCCTGTACGGGGAACCTCTCCGCGGGTGAACGATTCAGAACTTCTTGCAGTCAGGGCAGTCGACTGGTAAGTCCCAGGTAAGGTGGGACCAAGGTTAGGACCTCGGTAAAGAGGCAATAAGGTCTCCTGAGGGAGCAATAAGGACCTCGGTAAAGAGGCAATAAGGTCTCCGGAGGGAGCAATAAAGTTCCGTGATTCGGACGAGTAGAAGAAAAACAAAAGCGAAAGTATGGGGAATTCACCGTTGCAGCCCATTTTTTCCGCTCTTAAAGAGCTATTAAAATCTATATTGCAGGGAGGAGCACGGCCTATTTGGAGACTTGTTCGTAGTTGTTTAGGAGATCAGAGATATTGCAAGGCCATGGAAAAGGGACAAGAGGCATTAGAGCAGTTAAAAGAGGAGCGCTCAGTCAAATCTGGGAAAGATACTTCGGAAGAGGATAGCTCAGAGTCTGAAGAGGAACTTGAAATGTTAGCAAAGGAAATGGAGAAGTCATCTTTAAGGAAGAGTTCTGACTCCACCCGTATAGAACCCTCAGCTCCAGGGCAGCCTGTGTTGGCCCCGCCTTCATATAATGAGACTTCCCCTCTGAGTGGTCCTAGTGGGTGGACATTCTGTCCAACTGTCTGGAGGGAAGTGAGACATGAGCTGTACTACCCTGTCTTTCAGGATGGAGGGGGAAATCGTTATCATGAACCTCTCGATTTTAAGGTAATTAAAGCACTCGCTGAGTCTGTCCGCACTTATGGGATTAATGCTGCTTTCACTGTAGCTCAGGTGGAAGCTCTTAGTCGTTATTGCATGACTCCTAGTGACTGGATGAGCCTGGCATGTGCCTGCCTGTCCTCTGGGCAGTATTTAGATTGGAAGGCTTTCTTGATTGAGTTTGCTAATGAACAAGCTGCTGCTAATCGTGCAGCAGGAAACCCAGCCTGGGATGTGGACATGCTTCTTGGGCAAGGTCGATTTGCTCAGCAACAAACTGGGTATCCGGCTCAGGTGTTTGAGCAAATCAATTTAATCGCAACCAGAGCTTGGAAATCATTGCCTAACAAAGGGGAAGTGAATGGCAATCTAACTAAGATTATTCAGGGTCCCCTGGAGCCTTTCTCAGACTTTGTGGCTGGAATGGTTGAGGCCGCTGGAAGGGTATTTGGAGACCCTGATTTGGCAATGCCCTTAATTAAACAACTTGTGTATGAGCAATGTACAAAGGAATGTGAAGCAGCTATCACCCCTTATAAGAACAAGGGGTTGGAAGCCTGGATGAAAGTGTGTAGAGAGGTGGGGGGTCCTTTGACTAATGCAGGTCTTGCAGCTGCTCTTGTGTATATTACACAAAACAAGAAAAGAAGTAATGGCGCTTGTTACCATTGTGGAAAGATGGGGCACCTTAAAAGGCAATGCCCCGAGAAAGGAAGACAGAATGAAACAGGAAGTGGGAACCACCCTAAGCAGCCTGGTCTTTGCCCCAAGTGCAAGAAGGGAAATCATTGGGCAAATGAATGTAGATCTGTTAAGGATATCAATGGTCAGCCTTTAACACAAGGTTATGGAGGAACTCGTCCAAAAAAACGGGCAAAGGGACCCCTGCCTTCAGGGCCCTCAAATATATGGGGCAATGGAAGACCCTCAGGAAGAGAGGTGGCCAACTCTGAGATCTCCCACACAACGCGGAGTGCCACTCAGGGCTCAGCAGGATTGGACCTCTGTTCTACCGCCAGGGCTTATGTGGCCCTTGATTTGGAACAGCGTCCTCTGTTAGAATTGGTAGTGAATGGAAAAAGGCCGTTAGTCTTGCTGCTGTGGGGGATGCATTCTACGGTACAGACTACAGCTGCCTTGAATAATTTGTCAGCCAATGTACCCACGGCCTTGGATGTATTGTGGCAGGTGGCCCAGATTGGCTGTGAGCGGAAAATGACTGGTTTGTGTGTGACCTCTGTGCCATATCAAAATTATACTGTAGGTGCAAATTTGTCTAAGCAACTCTCTCAGTATCTTACAGGAAATTGGTCTGGTGAGTTTGATAAGCTGATGCAGAATCTGAAAATTGCCATCGTGCATGTGAATTCCACCCGGGTTGATGTCTCTGTTGCTGAAGGACTGTCAACATGGATCCTCCGAGCCATGAATCATCTGAAGGAATGGGCGGGAATGGGTGCCCTAGGAGGCATGCTCTTCCTAGTCAGTTTCATTGCCCTATGGTGTATCTGTAAGATGAGGATTTCACAGAGGAGAAGTAATGCCATGCTGGTGCAAGCCTTTGCTGCCTTGGAGGCTGGACAGCCACAAGCTTGGTTGACTGTCCTAAAGGACTAAGCTATCATCACGCTCAGGATGCGAGGCTAAGCACTGCACTTGGGGTCAGCTTCTAGCGACTTCAAGAAGGGCATGTTTGATTGCATATGGGTTGGTATCCTAGTTTCCCATCTCTGAGAAAAAGATACCGGACGGGTATGGCACCAGCCTGGTTGGCTACTGGGTGTGGGGTCATTACAATGTCCTTTACATGCATATCAGAGATCAGACCTCTACCCTTGCCTGTTGCGTTTTAAAACAAAAAGGGGGAACTGTGGGGAGCCACACCCCTAAGATGGTGCCTGGCTTAATGCCAGAAAGCTCAAGCTTAGCTGTAAACAAGCCTTACTTGGTAGCAGCTGCCTAGCCCGGTGTGCTTCCTCCTTTTGTGAGCCTATCTTGGATCGCTAGGTGGTGTGATCTGATTGGGTTTGAGTAGGCATATAAGGGCTTGGGGGAAGAGAGGAGAGAGAAGCTGAGGAGAAGCGGATGTACAAGGTTCCTGAATAAACTGCTTGAAGAAGAATTGTGGTTGTGTCTTTCCTGCTGGTCAGGGGGACGCGACAAGTGTTGCATTTTTAAAACAAAAAGGGGGATCTGTGGTGAGCCGCAACCCTAAGATGGCGCCTGGCTTATTGCCAGAAAGCTCAAGCTTAGCTGTAAACAAGCCTTAGTTGGTAGCAGCTGCCTAGCCCGGTGTGCTTCCTCCTTTTGTGAGCCTATCTTGGATCACCAGGTGGCATGATCTGATTGGGTTTGAGTAGGCATATAAGGGCTTGGGGGAGGAGAAGCAGAGACACAAGCAGGATTCGGAAGACTGTTTTCAAGGGACCTGAATAAACTGCTTGAGAAGAGCTTTTGCGAGTTGCGTCGTTCTTGCTGGTCGAGGTCGACACGACACTAGGATAAGCCATTGCTGCGCTCATTTTACTTTATGGAATTTTTGCGACATCAAAACCTGCCTGGTAGAGCATGCCTTTCATCTCAACACTCAGGAGGCAGAGGCAGGCGGATCTCTGTGAGTTCAAATCTAGCCTGGTCTACAGAGTGAGTCCAGGACAACCAGGGCTACACAGAGAAACCATGTCTCAAAAAGGAAGGAAGGAAGGAAGGAAGGACTATCTCAACCTTTGCTGACTTCCAGCCCCGTCTGTGCCCTATCAAAGGCTGTGGAAGGTACCTCATGAAAATGTATACAAGAGCTTCAAGGCCCAAAAAGGGAAAAGACAAGCTCTCCTGAGAGAGCAAATTCAACTCTGAGTGCCACAACACCAGCTGCTTTAGTCATGCCCTTTGACCTCTGACTTAATAACGTTAAAGGAAATGTGATGTCACAGTCAGCCAAGCATACGTACATATGTACTGGCTCAGAAAAACAGGACTTTTGATAACTCTCTCTTCCTCTGACCATACCTATGACAGTCATAAGGAATAACCAAATATCCAGCTACAACCAGAAAGTGAGACTCAGTGTTCACACCCAGTAACCACTTTGCCAAATATTACTGGCTTTGACAATTCTTTCTAGCACCCATGTGTGTGGTGACAGATTCCAGTAAGCAGGTTAGGGTCCCATAGTGTTTTTGTCCCTACTTCATCTTTTCAGACTAGTCAAAACCTAGTAGTTTGTTTGTTTTGGGACGGGGTCTCACCACATAGCCCCAGATGGCCTGAAACTTGTTATGTACACCAGGCTGGCCTTGAACTCACACAGATCCTCTTGCCTCTGCCTCTTGAGGGATGAGAAATCAGTGTTTTAAAACAGGATGGGGTGATTAGAGCCTGTAGTCCTAGTTACTTGGGACACTGTGGGAAAACTTGAGCCTACAGTTCAAGGTCAATCTGAGCAGTGTAGTGAGACCCCCATCTCAAAAACAAACAAACAAACAAACAAACAAGCCCACGCCAAGCCCCTGAAACTCAACATTTTAAAGAAGCAATACTAAAACATGTCTAGGCCTCTTTTCTTCTCTGAGGATCTCACTGTATTCCTCTGCATTTGGATATGCTCCAGAGGTTATCACACCCCAAAAGTCTCGTCCTGATTTCAGGCTCAATTCCAATCCACCACGGGTGGAAAGAGTATGGTCTCCAAGAATATAAAATTGGTTCTCTAATTTTCACCAACAAGTCGACATTTTGCTTCCTGCTGTTCTAGCCAGCAAAGCTTTGGGCCTTCCTATCAACCAGCTCCCAGAATTCCTGCAGGTCAGGGTTCAGCTACAGTTTTCTCACTTTTTTTTTGTAGCCTGTGTTGGATAGATAAGCACATAACGAAAACCAGTTTCTAGAAAGATTCCCAAGGAGCAGCTTATTTACGACTCTATAGGCAGTAGAACCCAGGGAGACTGAGCCCAAAAATGAGGTAGACTAATGTCCCATATAATAGCCAACTGTGTTCAGAGCATCAGACAATTTATATTCTCAGGGTTAAGACAAATCTATGAGTAAGGTGTTCAATCACAAGGGCAATTGCATACGGTTTAAAAACCATGTTTTTCCTTAGAAGCACATAAACAAACACAAACCAGTTAGTTATAATGAATAATCTAAGGAAAACTCACTCCTATCCACGACATCTGGGAGGGGCACAAAAGCACATTCTAAGAGCAATTCTGTGATTTTGAGGAAACTGAGGTCCTAAGACTCATGTCTTGTTTTCTTGGTGTTTTCTCACAAGCACTCAGAGTTCTCACATGACTCCTGTGGTGGTTTGAATAGGTTTGGACCCCCATACATTCATGTGTTTGAGTGTTTGGCCCACAGGGAGTGATACTACTAGGAGGTGTGGCTCTGTTGGAGTGGGTGTGGCCTTGTTGGAGTGGAGTGGGTGTGGCCTTGTTGGAGTGGGTGTGGCTCTGTTGGAGTGGGTGTGGCCTCGTTGGAGGAAGTGTATCATTGTATGGGTAGACTTTGAGGTCTCCTAGTGCTCAAATTCTGCCCAGTGAATAAAAGTCTCCTCCTGGCTGCCTTTGGATCAAGATGTAGAACTTTCAGCTTCTTCTCCAGCACCATGTCTGCCCACACACTGTCATGCTTCCCACCATGATGATAATGGACTAAACCTCTGAAACTGTAATCCAGCCCCAATTAAATGTTTTCTTTTATAAGAGTTGCCATGATCATGGTGTCTGTTTACAGCAATAAACCTTAGCGAAGACAACTCCATTCTTGGGCATCGTTCCAACACAGCTGACCTCCCTTTCTTCGTGTTTGGGCCCTTGGGAGTGAGGGTGCATATTCCTCCACAACACTGGATTCCATTGGTCATGTGTTGTGAAAAAGAACACTCAAATTCATCATCAAAATTCCATTTTCCCAAGTGGAAACTAACTTGCCAGTTCTTTTAAAAATATTTATATTTTTGCCGGGCGGTGGTGGCGCACGCCTTTAATCCCAGCACTTGGGAGGCAGAGGCAGGCGGATCTTTGTGAGTTCTAGGCCAGCCTGGTCTACAAAGTGAGTCCAGGACAACCAGAGATATTCAGAGAAACCCTGTCTCGAAAAACCAAAAAAAAAAAAAATTTCTATTTTTATGTGTATGACTGTTTGGGTGAATGTATGTGTGCATCACACACTTGCATTGCCTGCAGAGGCCAGAAGAGGGCGTCAAGATCCATTGAGCTGGAGTTATCAGCGATTGTCAGCAACCACGTGGGTGCTGGGAACGGCCCGGCCCCGAATGGGACCCCCGCCCCCCTGCAAAAGCAGCTGACCTGGTGTGGTAGTTAACATCCGTAATCCCAACAGTTGGGAGATTTAGGGTTATTCAGAGTTCAAGGCCAGCCTACCTACAATATGGAAACCTGTCCCAAACAAACAAACCAACCAAAGCAATAAAACCAGTAAACTGATATTTTATGCCTGACTAAAAAACCTAACCAAAGCAGTAAGATGAATAAGCGAATATTCTATGCACTCTCTTTAAAAAATTAAAAGTATATCCCCACCACATGGAGTTTATATTCCTTCCTTCCTTTATTTAATTTTGGTGGTGGTGACATGTGTTTGTGCATATGAGTGGGGGCTGTACACACATGCACAGAGCCTAACTTTTTTTTTTTTTTTTTTTTTTTTTTGGTTTTTCGAGACAGGGTTTCTCTGAGTATCCTTGGCTGTCCTGGACTCACTTTGTAGACCAGGCTGGCCTTGAACTCACAAAGATCCGCCTGCCTCTGCCTCCCAAGTGCTGGGATTAAAGGCGTGCGCCACCACCGCCCGGCTGAGCCTAACTTTTTAAGAAAGGGTCTTTCATCGAACTTGGATCACATCAGTTTGGGTAGGCTGTCTGTCCTGAGAGCTCCAGAGACCTGTCTGTCTCCACCTTCTCAGTTCTGGGATTAGCGACACATGCCACACACCTAACTCTGTACTCTCCTGTTGCACACCAAGGACTTCACTGACCAAGTCATCTCCCCCCACCCTTACTTATTTAAAAAAAAAAAACCTGCTTATTTTCTTTGCCTGCGTCCTTCTTTGGGAGTAGAGAAGCAGATGACATTTCCTATTAATGATTTTTCCGGGAATAATTTCACACTCTGGCTTCTGTCTTATTACATAATGAATTATCAAAAGGTACCCTTTAATCACGAAATTTCAGGACATTTATAATAACTTTAAAAAGAGCTGGGCATGCAGATTTCATTTCCCAGCCCCGGCAAAGCAGCGACCTTAAAACATCAAAAAACACTGGATGGTGTGGGTAATATTTTTAAAGAAAGTGTTCTCCCACACAGAATCATTCCTTTTTTAAGAGAGCAGGGAGATTTATTCATTTCCATGTAGTGTTTTCATACTGATCGTAAACGTCCTAGTTGGCTTTCTGTTGCTGTTGGTAGACACCGAGAATAAAGGCGGCCGGGGACCAGAGGGTTTACTTGGCTTATATGCATCCAGATCACACTCCACCATCAAGGGTAGCCAGGGCAGGAGCTCAAGCAGGAGCAGAGGCACGAACCATGGGGGAATGCTGCTCTCTGGCTTGCTTCTCCGCGGCTCATTCCACTTGCTTTCTTATACAGCACAGGACCACCTGCGCAGGAACGGCACCGCCCACAGTGGGCGGAACCCTCCGTCAATCAGCAGTCAAGAAAATGCCCCCACAGACATGCCCACGGGCCAATCTGATGGAGGCGATTCCTCAGTTGAGGTTTCCCTCTTCCCAGGCATCTCTAGTTTGTGTCAAGCTGACAAAACCTAACAAACACATTAGCACTAGAGAGGTTGAGGCAGGAGAATTGAGAACTGGAGATCAGCCTGGGCTCCATAGTGAGATCCTGTGTACAAACAAATGAACCCACAAATAAAGTCATTTAATAGCCTAATAGTAACCCTTTAAATCACCGTTGCAAACCACACTCGTCAGTCCTGAGAGGCTTAGTAGTCAAGCGACCTTTGCAAACATTGACGGGCTTGCAGAGTGCTTGTATATGTGTGTGTGCGTGTATGTACATGTGTATGCATGTGTGTGCATGTATGTACATGTGTATGCATGTGTGCATGTGTGTGCATGTGTAAGGTAACTTAAGAACATCTACTTAATGTCTGTTGGTTCATGATCCTATTACAAATTGTTTCCCTAACATTTTTGTCTAAACTTCTAATAAGGATATAGGAGCTCAGACTCCCATCACCTGGGCCCTTCCTCCTTTCTCTCACCTGGGCCCCTTTATACCTTGTTATTGGCATCCTCAACAGAGAATGTCTGATATTTAGGTAGCATTCATGAGTTAAGAGCAGACTGCCAAACATGTGGGCTTCTTATGAGGTGAAACATTGTTTGGTTTTAATTTGGGTGGGGGCGGAGCTTAGCTCTGTGTGTAACCATCCTAACCTAATTGTCTTCTTCAGCCCAAATAACCTATTTCCTCTCAGATCCAAGTCGCAGGCTTTGAAGATAAAAGGACAAGCTGTCTCTCATCTCAGATCTTTCCACATGCTGCTGAGACAGGAAGAGAGTTTGCAATCCTTGGAGTGTCCTAAGAGATTTGTTCTAGAGAGCGGTTCCACTTCAGGAACTGTGGCCTGCTTCCCTGAGCCATGAGGGATCCAGAGATGAGCACACAGTGGAGGCCTGCCTACATGGGACCCCAGATCTTCCACGGCATGAGGCCTCACCTGGGATGCCACTCACCACCCAGCCTCCATGACCTCTTCAAGGCCAAGGGCAGCATCTGGCTGGAAAATGAGAACTCTTATTGGCCAACAAAAAAGGCAGCAATTAAGGACTTCATGTGGGAAAACTTGATTAAAACACAAAATTTAATATATTGATGTTTTATCTTCCCAATGAGAAGCAAGAAGTGACGGTCCACTCATTTGTCACGCTCAGCAGAGCCCCGAGGGAGCTCATTTGTTAGCCACATTTCACAACAGAGAGTAAGGGGACACATTAGCAAACAAAGAGAGTGGGTTTCCCCCACCCCGACCCGGTGTATTTTCATAAGCCAACTATGTTCTAGCTCCACAAGGGCAAAAGGACAAAGTTAAAGGCTCTTAAAACACACTCAGGCTACAAAGCCTTCTTGTGAAACCCTGTTTTGAGCCTGTTCACCCCAAGGTCGGGTTGGAATGCTTGCTGTAAGGCTGTGGCACCTAGAGGTCGGACCAGGGCCTTCAGAACCCTCCGAAGGCTTTCAAAGATATGAGTGGACATCATATTTAAGTTTTTGAGGGTTATTGACCACAAGCAAGATCTTACCATTTTGTGAGTAAACCAGCCACTTTGAAAAACTGTCATCTGGGCTGCTTCCAAGCAGAGCCTGATGATGTGTGTGACTCAGGAGGACAGAGAGACCCAGATATCGGCCCTGTATATTAAAAAGCAAATCCCCAATGGCCCCCACCAGCCTTCTCCTCTGCTTACCTAGTTTCTCCTGCAGAGATTCCTCTTGCAAAGCTCATGGCTACCTGGAGCACCTACAGTCTCACTCCCTTGATCTGACTGGAGGCTCCAAGAGGCTCCAAGATGTTGTCTCTTTCTTTGTCCCCCTGCTACCCTTCTCCTCACTGAATACTTGAGCGCCTTAGGGACAAGGACTGTGTTTGTCTGTTTTTTTTTTTTTTTTTTTGGTTTTTCGAGACAGGGTTTCTCTGTGTAACAGCCCTGGCTGTCCTGGACTCACTTTGTAGACCAGGCTGGCCTTGAACTCACAGAGATCCGCCTGCCACTGCCTCCCAAGTGCTGGGATTAAAGGCGTGCGCCACCACGCCCGGCAAGGACTGTGTTTGAAGCCCCGCAGCATCTCTAGTGCCAGCCTGGGGCTCAGGGAGACAGTGGAAGTATGATCAATCCCTGATGGGTAATGAGGGGACGACAGCAATGGGAGTGCACAGACAAGAAGGGGCCAGCGTGGCCACTTTACTTTCTGAGCATGTCTGAAATGGAACATTTTCCTTTTTTAAGATTTATTTATTTATTTTATGCATATGAGTGCTCTATCTGCATGCACACCTGCAGCCAGAAGAGGGCATCAGATCACATTGTGGATGGTTCTGAGCCACCATGTGGTTGCTGGGAATTGAACTCAGGACCTCTGGAAGAGCAGCCAGTACTCTTAACTGCTGAGCCATCTCTCCAGCCCCCTCTCCTTTTTCTTTCAATTTTATTTTGCTATGAATGCTGTCTTTGCAAAGGGGGCCTTGGCGTCTCCATCAGGATTCAGGTGTGATGATCAATGGCAGCTCTGGAAATGGTCAAAATTCAGGCATGCCCCTGTTTTGTTTTGTTTTGTTTTTCAGCAAACACTGATGTGCCCTGATAGTAAGAGACCCCAGGCAGGTGCTGAGACCACAATTCCCATCTTCCAGGACAAGAAAGAGAGAGAGAGAGAGAGAGAGAGAGAGAGAGAGAGAGAGAGAGATACACATAAAGTAGACACCCCTCCCCTTCCTGCCCCAGAACTGATTTTCTAGGGTGAGGGCATTCAGGTAGGAGAGGTACAATAAACACCAGTAGGGAAGGGTGTATTCTGTTCTTGAAGACAAAACTGATAACTAAATTCAGAGCCCTGAATGGGGGGGGGGGATGGTGGGGAGGGGGTCAGGGCCCTGATTACAAAAGGCCTTAATCCCATAAGGGAAGTTTTGGCAGGCGGCTTCTGAGAGAGAATTGCGTCGAGATGATTTCCCTTTTCTCAGTTTCTGGAAGCATCTCTGAAAAATTCATGGTAATTCTTCAAATATTTTTCATCAGGAACACAATATCTTTATTTATTATAACCCTACTCAGGTTTCGTTTCTTCTGGAATCAATTTCAGTAGTTTGTTTCTTCAAATTTGTGCGTTTCATCTTGTTTGTCTAATTTGTCGGCATGCCATGCTTTTTGCTGTTTCCTGGAAATTCTGTGTACTTTTGTAAGTCACCACTAACCACCCTTTTCATACCTGATTTAATAATTGGAAAATTTTCTCTTCTCCTGGTGTGTTGGATGAAATGTTTCTCAATCGCTCGATCTTTTGGTTTTATTTGTTCCTGTCATTAATTTTTCCTATGACTATCTTATTCTTGGTTCCTCTTTCTGTAATCACTGCTTGTTCCTTCCTTTTCTTTTTTTTTGACTTTCTTAAAGTGGAGTGCTAAGTTATTGATCTGAAAAATTTTTTTAAAAATGTGTTTAGCATGTATGTGTGAGTGTGGTGTGAGAGTGTGTGTGAGTGTGAGAGTGTATCTGTGTGAAAAGCATGCATGTATGTGTGAGTGTGTGTGTGTGTGAGAGTGTATCTGTGTGAACAGCATGCATGTATGTGTGAGTGTGAGTGTGTGTGTGAGAGAGAGTGTATCTGTGTGAACAGCATGCAGGTTTCCTTGAAGGCACTAAGTTTCACAATGTTGTGGTTTTATTTCCATTTATCTCAAAGCACATATTTTGGGGCTTTGTACATTATTGTGCACATTTTAGAGATATTAAAGCCACATTTACAACACCCTCGTGCCTTGCTCAAAGTCACTAAACTGGGGTCTTTGCCGATTCGGTTCTGTTGCCAACTGGATGTGGCCCCCAGTCATCTGGCAGAGGGAATCTCAATTCAAGAGCAGCCTCCCACACTGAACTGTCTCTCCATTGCCCATTGACAGAGGAAGGCCTGGCTCACTGTGGGCGGAACCAGCGCTGGGCAGGTGGGCTAGGGCTGCATAAGAAACGCATCTGAGCATGCCCCAGAGAGCTAGAGAGCCAGTGAGCACCAGACTTTCATGGTCTCTGGGGGTTTTTTTGTTGTTTTTCCTGCCCTGACTTTCTTTAGTGATGGATTATGACCTAGAAGTGTAAGCCATATAAACTGTCTCCTCCCTGTGGTGGTTTGAATGAAAATGAACCCCAAAGCCCCATAGGGATTGGCACTGTTAGGAGGTGTGGCCTTATTGGAGTAGGTGTGGCCTTGTTGGAGGAAGTGTGTCACTTGGGGTAGACTTTGAGGTTTCAAAAGGTCAATCCAGGCCCAATGTCATTGTCCCCTTTCTGTTATCTACTGATCTAGATGTACAACTATTAGCTACCTCTCCAACACCATGTCTACCTGTGTGCTGCCATGCTTCCTGCCATGATGACAAGCCAGCCCCAATTAAATATTTTATTTTATAAGAATTTGCCATGATCATGGTGTGTTTTCACAGCATTAGAAACCTTAACTAGGGGCTGGAGAGATGGCTCAGAGGTTAAGAGCACTGGCTGTTCTTCCAAAGGTCCTGAGTTCAATTCCCAGCATCCACATGGTGGTTCACAACCATCTATAATGAGATCTGGTGCCCTCTTCTGGAGTATAGGCATACATGCAGATAGAACAGTGTGTACATAATAAATAAATAAATCTTTAAAAAAAAAAAAAAGAAACCTTAACTAAGACAACCCCACATTACCTTTGGTTCAAACATGTTAATATGTTATCGAATGGTACATCTATTACCATCCATGACCTGGTCATAATTTCACTAATCCAAGTCCATCGTTCGTTCACAGTTACTCAGTGTTCCCCCAATGCCGTTTTAGAACTGGGCTTTGAATCTTGCTTAGTCTGATTTTAAAATCCATGATCCTATTGTCCCATGGCGATAGTTAATACTGATTTGTCACCCTGACAGGAGACTAGCCTCTGGGCATGTCTGAGTTCCATACAGTCTTATTAATGGCTATAGTAAAAAGTGAAGGGTTCACGTGTTAGATTTGTGTTGTTGGCCTACTGGGTACCAGTTACTCTCTTAGGAGCTGGAGTGAAATACCGAATAAGACTGTATGGAACTTACGTGCTAGTTGGTGACGACAGAAAAGGACATATGAGAAAACTCTATCATATCTGGGGTAGTGTTGTGTTAACACAAAGTGAAAACAGAAAGCAAACCGGTATTGGATAGGTGGTACAGTGGCCAACTGTGGTTGTCAACATGACTACTGTTGGGAATCAGCCAAAAGCCAACAAGCTAGATGCACCTCTGGAGGGATTCCCCACCCCCAAATCTGAGCCACGACTTCTGGTGACAGTGTCTATAAAGGACATGGAAGAAGGAAGCTATCCTGTTGCTGAGGCATTCCTTCACTGGTGGCAGAACCACTGATTTCTTTGGAATGTAAATGTAGACCGAAGACCACAGCTCTCTAGGAATCATCCGGATTCGGGACCAGATAGGGATGACTCACATCCACTCTCGTGGTGGGAACTGCTATAGGATTCTTGGCCTTTCCTTCAGGGGGATAACTGTTGTTGGAGTACCCAGACCACAGCCTGTCACACACACACACACACACGCACGCACGCACGCACGCACGCACGCACAAGCAGGCAGGAACACACACATGCACAGTGATTCTATCATTTTGGTTCCTTTAGAGAACCCAAATACGGGTGGGTAATGAAGATGATTAAACAAAGGACCCAGGTAATTCTTCAGAAAGAGAGTGACTCCTTAGTGGCACCAGGAGCCCAGGTGGGATCAGAGCTAATCCAGGTGAACACCATTGTAAACAGAGGAATGGGCACTCACAGAGCTCCTGAGTCCGAACTGCAAGTGAACGGGGAAGCTGATTGAGATGAGGTCAGAGAATAAGAAGCTTCAAGCCCTGAGAAGGCCTCCCATGGGAGTTTGCTTTGGGGATGGATTTGTGTATCACGTTGCAGGGATTTGTGTATCAGAGAGACAAGAACCTGGGAAGCTGAGTAGGAAAGGAAATAAATAACCCAGGAAAAGGCAGGTGGCGGCTCCGATGGCTGGGAGCAAATGATCGGTGATTGGCCTCTGAGTATATTTTACTGCTCATTGTTACATCACTTCCCATTGTTACATCACGCCCATTGTTACATCACGCCCATTGTTACATCACTGCCCATTGTTACATCACTGCCCATTGTTACATCACTTCCCATGTGATCAGGGCTGCTGATCACATGGGCTAGTGGGTGAAGAATGAAAATGGTCAGGCAGGGGTGACTCCAAGATGTGGAAATGGAGGAATCGCCCTCATTGGGTGAGAAGAGATGGGAGAGGAAGTTTGGCTTAGTAAGAGCTGAGTCTGGGAGCACGTGATTCAGATCCACTATCCTTACTGAACATTCTAGTGGGTGGTAGATAAATAAGTCTGTCGCTCAGGAAAGGGTTAGGAATGGTGTTTAAAGCCACGAGCTTTGGGTGAACATGAGTGGGTAAAAGAAATGACCAATAGTGGCCTTCATGGTAGCGTAGCAAAGACAGAATTCACAGACACAAACAGTGGGAGACGGCCTCTCTTAATGTCTCCCCATGGTATCAATCCATCAGCAAGATCCCCAACGATGATCCAATAGTAAGCCAGCAAAACAGCCAGCAGGGGGTGCTGCTGGGTTCCCAAGATGAACCTCCCCTCTGCTCACCCTTGAGCCATCTCCTGAGAGGAAGGGAGCCGGGAGTTATGACACTAAATTTCAAAAGCTCTCTCTTAAATAAACTGTAAGTGAATGGTGTTTGCAGTTTGAACGGCCTTCAGTTCAAAAAACAGCTTCAGTTTTTGCTCAAATGGATTCACGTGTCTTAGCTCTTTCCCTGGGATGTTGAGCAAGTGAGCTTTCACTGTGCGTTTGTCCAAGCAAAGGGAAAGAGGGGACCTTGGACCAGGACTAATTCAAATCCTCTGTTAAAGGGATCGAGGCCACTCAGTGGTGGTGAAGACCCACACGGACACTGCAGAGGCTGCCAGACAGAGTCGCTCCTTCCAGATCCCCCGGGCCAGTATCAGGCCCATCTACATCGTCCCTGTCCCTCCCTGAGGGTCCACTGGCCACTTGCACTTCCCGCGGGAGGCGGCTTTGCTCCTCGAGCCTTTCAGCAGGGGCCCTACTCTCCCAGAGAGAGCCAGCCAGCTTTTCACACAATTGCCCAACCCAATCGAGCTTCCTCCACAGGGTCTTCCCACTGCAATCTGTGGTCACAGATTTGAAAGGCTTTATAGACGGATGTGTTTGTCCCTCCCCGAGTAAGGAAATGAAGATTTCCACTTGGCGTTGATTGCTGCCATCGTGTTTTTGTTGTTCTAAAGATGGAGCAGAAAATTGCTCCCGTATTGCCCAACTGCCCACGCACGCCACTTCCAGTCCTTGGGAAGAAAATCAATTGGTCTTTTTTTTTTTTTTGCAATTGTTGTTCAGACATTTTGGGCTGTTATTTGCTGAAACCTTTCCCACTCTTTCTCCTCCCTGACCAACTTTAGTTTTGCTATGGAAAAATAAACCATTCTCAATGTCAATGAAAATCAGTGGCCATTGTCTCCTTTCATTATAAAACAGAGCCTTGTTTTGTCACTGGCTATGAATGAATGATGAGGTGCTCCGGCAGTTTTCAAAGTTTTTTTTTACTATTCCTAAGTTTTTCCGTGTGCCAAACATGGGCATACAGTTAACATCACCTTCCATCTACATAGCAACCCAGCAAGGAAGCTGTTTTTAATCCCATCGGGCTGATAAGGCAAGTCAAAAGGACTTAAGTATCTTGTCTAAGGCCCCCACACACTTAGACCCTTGTCTAAGCCTGGCCAGTGTCTGTACTCCTCCTAAGATCAACGTCTCTTAGCCAGGCGGTGGTGGCACATGCCTTTAATCCCAGCACTTGGGAGGCAGAGGCAGGCGGATCTTTGCGAGTTCAAGGCCAGCCTGGTCTACAAAGTGAGTCCAGGACAGCCAGGGCTACACAGAGAAACCTTGTCTCGAAAAACCCAAAAAAAAAAAAAATCAACGTCTCTTGTTTTTAAGAGTTTGTGCCCTATGTACAACAATCATAACTTGGGTACAAACACAATGGTTTTGTCAGAACTGTAATGTGGTGTGCTGACTGCTAAGGAAACCCAGCGCAGACCCATGCCACCCATTCCACTAAGAGACTCAGGTAAGGCTCAGAACCCCCTTTAAAAGCCTTATTCTGCAGACCAGAGGTCCCCAGACACCTTTGAAGCCACTTGAAAATTTGGGATAGTGCAATAAACAAGTGATCCACCTTGTCTTCCCATTGCAGTGATAAAACATGCTGATAAAAAACAGCTCAGGGAGGAAGGGTTTATTCTGTCTTATGCTTCTGTGTCTTACTCCACCACTGAGAGGAGTCAGGGCAGGAACCTGGAGGCAGGAACTGAAGCAGAGACTATGGAGGAATGCTGCTAGCTGGCTTGGTTTTCGCTGATTTGTGGAGCACCTAAGCTCTCCAAGCTATGAATATCAGAAGAAAAATATGTTCCCATTGAGTTTCTTGTTTTATCAGCAGTTGTTCCAGTTCTGAGTCTCTAAAGGCATGCATGAGCCTGCTGCCAGGTTCAACATGCCCCCCCCCCAACCTTCAGATTCTCTAAGAAACAGATTTCATTCTTATTCTTTTTTTTAAGATTTATTTATTTATTTTATGTTTATGAGTGCTCTATCTGCATGTACACCTGCAGCCAGAAGAGGGCACCCGATCACATTGCGGATGGCGGTGAACCACCATGTGGTTGCTGGGAATTGAACTCAGGACCTTTGGAAGAGCACTAGCCGGTGCTCTTAGCCGCTGAGCCATCTCTCCAGCCCCAGATTTTGTCCTTCTTCTTATACACATTCTTATTGCCTCTTTGCTACGATTTGGCTGCCTTCACCTGGAAGCATGTATTGGGAACTGGATGCCTAATGCTATACTATAGACGGAAGGTGCACCTAGTGCAGCAGGTGGGAGGTGGGGCTTTTAATGCCACAGGCTGAACTCCTGCAACAGGTCGGGTGTGAGCTTCATGTAACAAGAGGTAGCTATCATGCAGATGGTGAGGGGCAGACCTCATGCAAGGTGCAGGGTGAGGGAGGGGCAGGTAGGTCTAATTTGAGATACTTGTGTCATAAAGGCTTCAACCTCATGTGTGGATATGAAAGGACTTAAGGGTGAGGGTTTGGTCTGTTGCTCTGTCTCTCAACATGTGGTTCTTTCCACCCTTTACAACACAAGAAATATCCTTTGCAGAAGTGGCCCCTCAATTTTTGCCCTCCAAATGCCCCAGAACCATAAGACAACATGGGGTGTTGGATAGCGATCGTCAACTGACATCAAGATCTAGAATCATCTAGGAGACAGACTTCTAGATGGCTCTGTGTGGGGGTTTCTAGATTGGATTGAGGTAGGAAAATGCACCCTGAATATGGACAGCCCCATTCCGTGGGTTGGGGACCCAGAGCAAATAAGAAGGGAGAAAGCAAACTGAACTCCATCATTCATGTCTCCCTGCTTCCTGACTGCAGAGATCATGAGACCAGCTGCCCACATTCCAGCCGCCATGATCTCACTGCCGTGACCCCCAAACTGTGAGCTCCTGCAGAATGTTGTGGGGTTATCCATCCATCAAAGACAACTGCTCAGACACAGGTTTGAGCCACCAGAAAGTCTTTCTTAACCTGCTGGAAAGTACCCTGGGTGTTCTGGATCCCAGTGCAGCACTGAGCCTTTCTCGGGGTGAGTTTTTAAGCACAAAAACCACATCCTGAGTTGACTTACTTCAGTTAACAAGAACAGTTAGCCAGAAGCAGAACTGCAGAGGCCAAAAAAGCAAGGTTAGTATATTTAGAGACTTTCCTAGACTTTCATGGTTTAGGTCTTTGTTTTAATTTTGGTTGGTGGTCCTGTCTACGTGCTGAATTTTATGGATGGAGTGGTTCTCCCATCATGGGGTCAGTCAGCTAAGGTGTGGGGGCCTGTCACAGGCTACAGGTTGGTCTGACGTGAACCTTGTTGGTACCAAAAACTTTCCCTATTGTTACATGGTCAAAAAGAAAATTAGCAATCTGGCATTGCCTCAGATACTATAAATCCAAGTCTCACAGCTAAGCATAAAGGTACATAAACACAAAGAAGAGAACTTCTGCATTAATAGTCTTCCTAGATGACCTTTTGTGCTGTTGGGGGGAAACGTATGAAGGATTACGTTTTGTCTGTGTTAGTTCTTTGGTCAGAGAGTGCAGGGCTATGAATGAGGTGGATCCAGTCTACTCCAGCCTTGAGTAGACTCAGGGAAGTGGCCAGAAGAATCTAAGAGAGCCGGGCGGTGGTGGCGCACGCCTTTAATCCCAGCACTTGGGAGGTAGAGGCAGGCGGATCTTTGCGAGTTCAAGGCCAGCCTGGTCTACAAAGTGAGTCCAGGACAGCCAGAGCTACACAGAGAAACCCTGTCTCGAAAAACCAAAAAAAAAAAAAAAGAATCTAAGAGATGTTGTGATATTGAAGAAGTTAACCATGTACACACATGTGCGGGCATCCCCCCCCCCACACACACACATCACCACTGTTATTGCTTTGACCACAGAATGGTTACTGACCACCCATTAAATGCCAGGTGCTATCATAGTACCTTCCCTGCATGACCTCCTTTAATTCTCACGCCTGCCTTTTGTGTGCCTCTACCTAGAGGAGCAATCACCTCTCTGCTGCCCCACCGGTCTGGTAGGTATGTGGGGAAAGTAGGGCTGGGATCCAGGACTGTCTGGCTCAGGGTGACCAAGGTTTCATTTAATATCTGCCATGATCTGGTAGTTCTAACAAATGGCCTGTTTTCTAGTCTCTTTCCTTGCCTCTCTTCCCTGAATTAAGAAGCATCTTTTCCCATTTCCCTAGATGAATGAGTCTCTAATTAAGCTGAGGATAGGAGGTACTTGGTGACCATGGCCAGATTCCTCTGCTAACCTAGCAATATCCTGACAGGTTTCTCGGAGGCTAGTTTGGAAGAATGTGAGTGGTGTGGCCTTGTGGGAGGAGCCTAATAGGTCCCTCTGAGGGCATTATGGGACCCCCCCCCAACTGTCTCCTCTTCCTTTCTTTTGCTTCTAGGCTGTGAGTGGGTTCTGTTGTGTTGCACATTCCTGCCTTGATGTGTTACTTTACCAGAGACCCAAGAGATCATGCTAGAACACACACACACAGACACACACACACCTACACACATAAACACACACAGACACAGACACACACCCGAACGACTATGATCTTGATGGTTAATGTTGATTGCCAGCTTGGTTAGATCTGGGATTGACTAGGGGCCGCACCTCTGGGCACGTCTGTGAGGGGATTTCCAGGAAGGGTTAACTGAGGGAGGAGGCTTCCCAGGAGGAGAGTAGATAGCACTTTCTTTTTCTTTTTTTCTTTTTTTTTTTTTTTTTTGGTTTTTCGAGACAGGGTTTCTCTGTGTAACAGCCCTGGCTGTCCTGGACTTGCTTTATAGACCAGGCTGGCCTCGAACTCACAGAGATCCGCCTGCCTCTGCCTCCCAAGTGCTGGGATTAAAGGCGTGCGCCACCACCGCCTGGCTAGATAGCACTTTCTGAAGTGGCCCAGATACAGAGATCTGAGGAGAAGTCTGACTGTTCTGCCTGCCCACCTTCAGCCCTTGCTTGTGCAGGCATCTTCATTGCCATTGGAACCCATCTTTGTCAGCCTTGCAAAATCGATCGAAGCCCAGTAAGTCTCTATGAATCCTTCAGGACCAGATTGGGATTGAGGAGACCTCCAGCATGATGGTCTGAGTGGCTACCAGCTTCGCAGACTCTCTAGCGTGCAAAGAGGTGCTGTTGGGTCCCTCCACCCTTACTGCATAAGCCAGGCTAATGGATCTTCTTTGTCATACATATTCATCCATTGGAAATTTGTTTAAGAAAACCTGATTAATACAATGAGCCAAATGAAGCTCTCTCAGGGGTACTGTCCCACTGGTGGACAGCTGACCGGCACCGAGGCTGTGACTGACTCCACTATGCGAGGTAATATTTACCAGCACAAATTTGTCAGATCATAACTCCCGGACATTGTTCTTGAGATCAATCAGGAATGTTGGGAGTTGTTACGCTTAAGGCCTGACAACAGAGGGAGATGGATATGGGCTGTTACACTCTCCATAGACCTCACCTTGGGATACCATGTCAGGGCAACCAGTAAGCACATTCTGGAAGATTTGTCACTTAGTTAGAATGGAGGAGTAGTGAGGTCTGTCTCAATGGTGTCTCTGGCCCACCCTCCCTGTGGAGAGGAGAAAGTCAGGGGTGATTCTGATTAGCATCTCGGTGAGCCTGGGTCACTGGGTTTAGCTCTCCCCGGAACTACTCCTTTGGGTTTATTTGACAATAGATAACAGCTTCTTAGCCTGGAACTGAATGACTGGATCCAGACCCTGCACAAATTCCCCCTAGACTTCTAACAGAGTTATGTCCCTAATAAACCCACCATAAGAGAAAATATCAGAGGTTAGGAATGCATTTAACATGCTTGACCCACGGAGCGCTGCAACAGCCTGGCCTGCCTTAAATACACTCAGGGCAGTTCCATTAGCCACCGTGTGGCAAAACGATCTAATACAAAACCAACTTCCTGATAACGTGTTGAGTATCTTGTTAGGTTTCTTGAGTATTGAGAGTGAAAAGTAGAATGAGCCGGGCGGTGGTGGCGCACGCCTTTAATCCCAGCACTTGGGAGGCAGAGGCAGGCGGATCTTTGTGAGTTCGAGGCCAGCCTGGTCTACAAAGTGAGTCCAGGACAGCCAAGGATACACAGAGAAACCCTGTCTCGAAAAACCAAAAAAAAAAAAAAAAAAAAAAAAAAAAAAAAAAAAAAAAAAAAGAAAAGTAGAATGGTTGGATGGGCAATGCTTCATACCACTGGGTAAGGAGAACCATAGTCTGTGGGGACGAACTGTGTCCCTTGCTTTGCTTATACATACCCGCTGTCCTAGTCAGGGTCTGTTGCTATGATAAACACCATGACAAAAGCAACCTAGGGACGAAAACGTTTATTCATTCTATGCATCCCAATCATAATCCACCACGAAGGGAGGCCAAGGCAGAAACCTAGAGGCAAGAACTGAAGCAGATCAGTAAGCAGCATGCATCACCCCAGGAGGCCAGAGGAGGGCGCTGGACCACGTGGAACTAGAGTTAGGGCAGCTGTAAACCTTCGTGTGGGTGCCGGAACCAAACCAGGGTCCTCTGTAAGAGCAGTAAGTGTTCCTAACTGCAGAACCATCTCTCCATCCCTTTATTTATTTTGAGATAGGATCTCACTGGAGCTGACTCAGTTAGAGCTTCTTTTGTTGCTGACCAAAAAAGCAAGCTCAGGAGGGAAGGGTTTACTCAGCTTACACTTTCTCATTGCTGTCCATCACTGAAGGAAGTCAGGACAGGAGCTCAAACAAAGACAGGAACCTGGAGGCAGGAGCTCATGCAGAGCCGTGGAGGGGTGCGGCTTGCTGGCTTTCTCTCCATGGCTTGCAGCCTGCTTTCTTACACAACCCAGGATCACCAGCCCAGAGGTGGGATGGGCTCTCCTACAGTGATCAATAATCAAGAAAATACCCCACAGACCTGCCTACAGGCCAGTATGATGGAGGCGTTTTCGCAACTGAGGTTCCCTCTAGTTTGTGTCTAGCAAACCTGCCTATGCTAAGGTTTAGCTCACTTAGGCACAATAAGAAATTAACAACAATCACTAATAGTAAAAGATATAACATGACAATATGTTACAATCTGCAACGATACTGTGGCCTTCGGTAAGTATCAACTATATTGATGCTTTTGGACCACCCTTAATTAAGTTAATTGAAAACACAGAAAGTGAGATCGTGGATGGAGTTAGGGGATGCTTCTGGGAGAAACTGCCTGGTGAGGTGCTTTCTGGTGAATGTCACTAAGGGAGACTTGGAAGCAGTCCCGTGCCAATGGCAGTGACAAAAGGCTCTCATTTCCTCCATATGATAGCCCTAGGGTGCATTATTAACGTTGCCATTTTACACATGAGAAAAATGGACTGAGGGTTTGGACCGGCATTCCTGTGAGACGGCTCCCATTCATGAAGGCTTTGGGGATTCATGTGGAGGCGATCTGAGCCTGCTGTTTAGTGGCTTGCATAAGGTTTAGAAGGAAACTCAGTTTTCAGGTTCTGCAAAAAGACAATGCCTGTAGGCTCCGCAGAGGCAGGGCATGCACAGGGACAGAATATTACATCATAACTGACTTCCAGCTGTCAACTTTCACAAAGCTTACTAAGCTGAGGGACAGGTCGCTCCAATGTGGGATTGTTGTTTTCAGCCTCCTGGGAGGCCTTCATGGAAGATAAAGAAATGCTTCCATACTTACGGGGGTCCTCAGGCAGAGCCCTACCCTACTTGGGGCCTCTGCAGCTGATTTCTCAGGTACTCGACCTGGAGCCCAAGCAAGCTGTTAAAGAAAGCTCCCCAGCCACTTGGCTCCTGGAGAACACCTAATTGCTAGAGCTGGAGGGTGAGAGGGTGAGCACCTGTAGGGAAAGGAATAACTTAGAACCAGTCCTGCAAAAGTTTCTACAGTGACCTGTAGAAACTACAATGACCTCCGTCAACTTACCTGACTGGACTGCCGGGTAGTCCAGCATCTCACTCTCAGCCCTTGCATTTGAAACAGGGTCTCACGTTACAAAACAAAGCAAACACCTTTAAAAACCGGCTTCCTAATCCAATGACCTCATGTGAGAGACCTCATGTGAGAAAAATCTCCGGCCCAGAAAAGGTAGAGTGTGGCTAACGCCACCTTCAAAGGCAACAGTAGACACATGAGTCTGTGTCCCTGATGTCCCTCTCTGCATTGGGCCTGTCCCTGTCAACACAGCGGCTGTCCACAGAAGATAAACTCTATGGTTCCCCATGATGTGGGAATCTGCAGGAACCCTGTATTCTGCACTGCTTCTCCAAGAACCTATGGGGAAGTTTAACTTCTAGATTATGAATCTTCCTAGACATTCGTAACAAAGGACCATTGTAAGAATCTACTATAGCAAAAGTCACCTGACTGCCGGGCGTTGGTGGTGCACACCTTTAATCCCAGCACTTGGAGGCAGAGGCAGGCAGATCTCTGTGAGTTTGAGGCCAGCCTGGTCTACAAAGTGAGTCCAGGACAGCCAGGCTGTTATACAGAAAAACCCTGTCTCGAAAAACAAAACAAAACAAAAACAAAAAAATCACCTCTGACTTTCTTTTCTTTTTTTTTTTTTTTCTTTAGAAAATTTCTCTTGAGGGGCTGGAGAAATGGCTCCGTAGCTAAGAGCACTGCGTGCTTTTGCAGAGGACTTGGGTTTGATTCCTAGCACCCATATACTGACCCACAACCATCTGTGACTCTACTTCCAGGGGTTCTGATGCCCTTTTCTGGCCTCCAAAGGCATCTGGCACATACATGGTGCACATTCGTGAAGGCAAAACACTCATACACATAAAGTGGAATAAATAGATCAAATAAATAATGTGTGTGTGCAGACACACGTGTGCCACGGTGCTCATTAAAGAATGACCTTGGGTATTGGTCCCCATTCTCCGTCTTATTTGAAACAGCCACTGTCTGTACTAGCACATCTGGCCTTTAAGCTTTCTGGGTCCTCTTGTGTCACTATAGGAACACTGGGGTGTGGGTCTCCCCTTCCTCGAGGGTCATTGGCCACTGGCCCATGAGGGCAAGGGAAGCACAGGCAGGGAGCAGGGTTCACTGCTGTATGATGGACAGACCTCCAGGAGGCAGCTTCAGGGAGCCAGCTCAACCTTATTTGGAGTGAACAAGGGCTATATATATAGATCTTTGGGGAGTGGGTAGGGCTCCCAGGGTGGGTGTACATTATTGGCTGGGGTGGGATGCTGGGAATGCTTCATTTACATGAAGAGAAATTCCAGGCACTTGCTAGACAGGTTCTTATTCTGAGAGAGGAAGTTGGACTTGTAATTTTGCCATGGACTCCGTGACTTTCCTCAGAGGTGGCAGAGGTAGTAGTCATGCTTAGAAACACTCTCCAGAGAAGGTCAGGCAGAGAAGAGGGAGCCCTGCTGAGAAAGGGAGTCTTCCATTCCTCCCCCCGCCCCAACTCAGAGAGCTGTCTGGACAGTGGCAGATACTGGATCCCATATCTTGATTTTACATAGGTTTTGGGGATTTGAACTCAGCTCTTTACACTTGCATGCAGGAAGTGCACTACCCACAGACCATCTGCCAGCCCTCTGTCTCTCTGAACGTCTCACTGTAGAATACTATATTTTCTCCCTGTTGTCAACTGTGAGTAACTGAATGTGGAAAACCAAACCTTGGCTGAGGAGAGGACCCCTGCGCTGTGAGTTAGACTACGCAGTTTAGCACTGAGTCCTGATACCAGACAAGTGAATGACAGTTGTACCTCCTTGGGCTGGGATTAAGTTTCAGGAAATCTCTGCTGAAATAGCTGTGCCACAGCTCAAGGCCTCCCAGCTCTTACCCACTGCCCCCACCTTTGTGGCTAAAACACATGAGGTCAGACATACGTAGGCACTGTTTCCTGGCAGCCTTTGCTCTTTCCTGGCTGACTGGAGGTTACAGCAAATTTCTTGAAGCTCCCACTGCACTTCCACGAGCCCCTCAGAGCCAGCTGGAACCCCCAGCAGAATAGGTACCTCCCCCCAACTGCGTGCTGGCCCCTGCTTGGGCGGCTGGTGTCCTGTTAGCTGATCTGGTCACAACAAGGAGTTATTTTAGCCTAGTGGGAATTCCCAGAGGATTGCCCCCCCCACTCCCCTATCCCATTAATAACACTTATAGTTTATTGATCCCTGAAGATCAGCCTGGATAGCTTCCCTCAGGTGCCACTTTCAACCAGTCCCCATGCCCCCTTGACATTTTTCCTGCTGTTTCAGTTCAGTTGGCCATCAACCCTTGCCAGCATGGTCCCTTTCTCCAGATAGCTGGCTGGGACCCCCATCCTGGGGAAAGGGGTGGACTCCCCCATAGAACTCTGGTCTACTCCATGAGGAAACAGACCTCCCCCAAAACGTCTTTCTGGAAAGCCCCTCATATCTTTTCACAATAAGCAGATTTTTCTCCCATGGCCCCACCTCGTCACACAAGGTTACATTTGCAGTCAAGCTCAATTAAGCCTTTGATTCTCGGGGCAGCGAGGGCTGAGGCAGCATTATGGAGTGTAGCCAGTTGACCTTGAGCCCCCTGGTGGAGTAATAGATCCTTATGTGTGCTTGGGGGGGGTCCCGCCTGGTCAACCACAGGGACTGGGGGGTGTCCACATGGCCACAGCCTTAACTGAGCTTTCCATTTGTAAAGCTGATGGTGTGACCTTCGCCACCCACTGATTTTACAGACTCAGCCAAGTGCACAGAGACCTGTGTCCTTCCTTCGTCATGTCACAGGGAGCCTCTGTCCCCGCTCTGGGTGGCTGTACAGCACATCCTCTCTTCAGGTTGTCATGACAATGGCTGAGCTGTTTCTTTTTTCAGGGATCAGAAAGAGAAATGGGGAAGACACTAGTTAAATCCAGGCCACGTGAATCCCAGGGTTCCAGTGGCTTTAAAGTCTCTCAGGATAGCATCTTATAAAAAATAAAAATAAAAAAAATCACAGCTTTTGCCCACCACCAGCTAGTGGCTGGGCACTTTGCTGATACAGAGTGGAAAGTATTGTCGAGAATGCATTACACGGATCATAATTGTATTTATAGCAGCAATAAAAATAAACAGAAGCCTTCACAGTCAGGCCCCTCCAACTTAACCTGGTAGGCGTGTGCCTAATTATCGTGGTGACAGGGAGCACCTCAGCCTTGGTGGGCTCTCAGTAGCACCCTCCCTCCATCCCTCTGTCCTTTGCCATCCAGTTTAAGGGTGTCTTTCTTCTCCGATCCTGACCATGTACGTGCCACTGAAAAATGAAAAGGTAGTGAAGACCATGCCCCACTTCACAGAGCGGTCACCAAGTCCCCGAGGAAGGACGGAGAGAAAATGCAGGGGACCTACTTCTCAGGTGAGTGTGTCTTGCCGAGGAGGTGCTCAGGGCTTAGTATGGTTTGGAAAAATGAAAAAAAAAATCATATCCTTAAGTAAGGCTGCTATTTTTCTCTTATCATTTAAACTAAGGCATATTCACTGTGGTAAATCTGGAAAATACAGGAAATTCTGAAAGTCAAAAGCAGCCCAAATCCTAACCCTAGGACTTTATTTTACACTGGTGTTGTGCAATGAGGGACATATGTGTGTGTCTGTGTGTCTGCGTGCGTGCGTGCGTGCGTGTGCGTGTGCGTGTGCGTGTGCGTGTGCGTGTGTGAGTGTGAGTGTACATTCCTCATGTGGCTTTGGGATGAGCCTCTGGGTTAGGCACACATGCAAAGCGGTGTTAAAGGATAGCATCCTGTGTCAGCCATTGGGCGCCTTCCAACTGTTGTTCCAGACAAGGTCTTTCATTGACCAGGAACGCCACCACCAAGGCAAGGCTAGCTGGGCCTGCTTGCTTCCAGGGACTTGCCAGTCTCCCACTGTCCCCTATCTCACCATTGCTGGGGTTACAGACACATACACAGCATCCGGCTTGTTGTGTGGAGTTTGGAGATCCGAACTCAAGTTCCCAGGCTTGCAAGTCACCATCTTTACTGACACTTCTCTCCAATCCTGGTGCTGAGGATTTGATACAAATCGTCATTCTTGTCTACCGAGGCTTGGCCACAGACGTGAGTCAGGCCATCGCGGGTCTGGAGGCTGCTGAGGGCTGGCCTGGGCCCAGGTGTGTCTTAAGTTCCCTCCATCAAGGGTTGCTATAGCCAAGGTCACATGTATCTCACTCCCAAACTGGCACCTTTGTGTCAGACTGTGTATTGAGCCAATGGGGTTCTGAATCTGCACCGGCTTCAGAACAAAGCTGATATTACATGCATTACTAAAGAAAAGAAAAGAAAAGAAAAGAAAAAGCTAATCTTTCCAATCACCTGTCCAGTATTTACCAGGTATAGTGACCCTAAGAGTGGAAAGAAGCCACACTCCTTTCCCAGGGTCTGTTTCTATGAACTAGCTCACAGACTAGCCTGTTAAATATTCCCTTCGACCAGCGGTCAGACAATGCTCTGCTCTTCCAGCTGGTCCTCTGCACCCAAGAGTTTGGAACTGGCTGCAGCTCACAAATACCTTTGAGAAAACACCTCAGAAAGTTCCAGATCAGAAGACTTGAGCTTGCGGCCCCCTGAGCACTGTGTGGAGTCACGTGAGTATAACGGATAAGCCTCCTCCCAGAGCCTCTTGCATCCCACAGATCTTGAGTCTCTTAGCCCTCAGGTGATGGTGTGGTCTTGTGGGTACCACGTGGTTGGGCTTAACATGGCTGCCTTCTTGCTGGACACTGTGGTAAAAGTTAGGCCTTTTACAGTTCAGCTTAGCATCTAGTAGTGCATAGGGATTTTGGACTGGCACAAACTGGTATCCCTGAAGGTTACAGAGAAACCTTGAAAACACAGACCACCTGTTAAAGGGGCGTGACTAAAACCACAAAAGCCGGGCAGATGATGTTGGTTACCACGGCAACGGGAGTACTGGGAGATCTTGAGACTTTTGGAACCTCTGCCTGAGAATCGTGAGATGGTAAGGTTTATAAGCCAGAGACTCCACATGGTTAGTCTCTTCTCCCTGCCCTCACCCACTGAGAAGCCATGCTGAAGAAGGGCATAGCAAGGCACGCCATTAACAGAGTTTAGGCTGCTATAGCCCAAGGCAAAGGCCTATCATAACCTGCTGAGGGAGAGTCTATTAAAGGACTGTCTTGGGGCCCCAAAGCACTGGAAAAGTGTGTGGGGCAAGCTGAGTCTGGAAGGCGCTTGGAGAAGTTTTCAGCGTTGGACTTTGCCAGGGCCAAATAGACCTTGGAGGCCAGTCTTAACTTACTGAAAAGGCCACCCTCAGTTTGTGGTTGGGACTGACTGATTTTATAAACTGGCCACAATTTGATGGTGAAAACAAACTGGCCTTACGAACTGGCAAAATAGGGCCCAATGGACTTTAAGCTTAAGAGACTACCTGATGGGACTGCCGTAAACCAAGCCATCCTGTATGGACCTACCCTAAGAAGATTAATATCCTTTTAGGAAACTTAAAATAATGTTAAGTGTTTTTAGATAGGTATTATAGTGTTTTTAGGTATTAAGGTATTCTTAGGTAGATTATAGATTTTAGATTATAGGTTTTAAGTTATAGGATTTAGGTATTTTATAGATGCTTAAGTATTAATAAATATAAGTGTTGATAAATAAAAATACCCTGTTACAGAACATGACACACACATTTTCTCTTGTCATGATCCCTTCAATGACATAACCATCCACATTGTGTCAGGCAATGAGAGTAATCTAGATAGGATACAAAGTATCCCTGGGAAACAGGCATGATTGATTGTAGGCACCTGGGATCCCAGCACTTAGGAGGCTGAAACAGGAAGATTGCAAGATTGAGAATGTTATGGACTATGGAGAAGACTCCAAGACTGTAATAGTAAATTTTTATTTATCTTTATGTATTTATTAATACTTAACAATTACCTATAAAGTTCCTAAATCCTAAAACTCAAACCTTAATTCTAAAACCTATAATCTAACTAAGAATATCTTTTTTTTCTGTTTAGTTGGTTTTTAATATGAGTGTTTTTTTAATAATTTATTTTTTATTTCTTCAAGTTACATCTCAATCACAATCCCCTCCCTACTCCACCCTCCAGTCCCACCCTTCCACCCTCCTCCCCCTCAACCCCCCATCCTCTTCCCTTCTTTTTTTTTTTTTTTTAAGTTTAAGGTATTTCTTTTTTCCCCCAAACAGCTCTCCCTTTCAGTCCAAATAATGGTTCTTTTTCTTATAACTATAAATACAATACAAAACAACAGAAATAAATAGGCCACAATTATAAGAGTTATATGGCTTAGCATACATTCCCATGTCCAGTCCATATGTATTTGGCACCTGACTTTAACATTCTACTATCTAACCATCTCCATGAGTTTAAAGTTCTATATCTAACTCAGCTTTCATACTAACTTGCCTCACAATTTTAAAAATATCTTCTTAGATCCAGAAGACCCTCTTGATTCCTAAACAACTCAAAATTTAACTATGAGACTCTAGCTATCTATTCTTCAACCACCTCAGAGACCTAAGAGGGATAAATATATCTGATTATATAGGAAGTGCAGGGCCTGCAGCTTCCAAAACTAAGAAATGACATACCAGTGGCTGCCTGGACAGTTCCCATTTTCTCTCCATACATTACAGCATCAATCTTCAGCCATTTGGTCCCGTTTCTCTGACAGACATTGATTGTAGAGCAGGAATTATGAAGGACTTACCTACCCTGTCTTGGCAGAGCTAGGCTGTCGACTTATCTGCTTCCAAGTTTTGTCCTTTTTGGACAGAAGTCTGTCTACAGTTGAAGCAAGGGGTTTTTCTGGCCAAGAGAAAGGCTTACCACCAATTCAATCATCTTCCACTGGAGATTCTTCGATGCTCATCTTCTACTTGGAGTAGAATAGGGGGTGCTGTCAGGAGCTGACATGTCTCGATATCAAAAAATCTTAAGTTAAGAAAACATCTTTGAATGCCATATTCTGCAGATTTCTTGAGGTTTTTGAAGATGCCCTATCTATCTCTTATATTTAGATAAGCAAATATTGCTTGTCTCTTAGCAACTTGATTTCTGAGTAGCTTAGAAAATAACTGTGATAGACTGTCATAGTAACTAACAAAATGACACGTTTTCATAGCTATTAGTTTCCGTTTCTTAATTATCCTAAACAGTTTTTGTCGGTTGGTAGCAAGAGGTCAAAACTTGACATTTCATTTTTAAGTATTACTATGAACAATACCTTTAAGAAGCGTTACCCTTAATTTTGTATCAATATACAAAGATCAATACCAATGTGGCCATATATAATCCTAATTTTGTATCAATATACAAAGATCAATACCGATGTAGCCCAATACAATCTTAATTTTACATTAATATACAAGGGTCAATACCATTGTGGCCAAATATAATCTTAATTTTGTATCAATATACAAAGATCAATACCGATGTAGCCCAATACAATCTTAATTTTACATTAATATACAAGGATCAATACCATTGTGGCCAAATATAATCTTAATTTTGTATCAATATACAAAGATCAATACCGATGTAGCCCAATACAATCTTAATTTTGCATTAATATACAATGATCAATACCAATTTAGCCAAATATTGTAGAGAGCTGCGATGTGCCGCGCCTTAAAGATGGCGCCGGTTTCCGCCTTCCACCAGCCCGACGGTGAGTGCTCTCAGTGGTAAACAAGTCCATATTTGGCAAAGACCGCTGATCTGGCTTGCTTCCGCATACGTGGGCCTCTAAGATAGCACCACGTGGCTCTACTTGATTGGCTGTTCATATAGTATTTAGCCTGTGGGTTGGATCTGCCCGGGCATTCGGAAGACTGTTTTCAAGGGACCTGAATAAACTGCTGGAGAAGAGCTTTTGCGAGTTGCGTCATTCTTGCTGGTCGAGGGGGACGCGACAAGTGGTGGCCCTTACGGGGAACCAGAAAAGACTCAGAACTGCTGCAGTCAGGGGCAGCGCTGGTAAGTTCCTGGGATAAATTAGGACAATAAAGTTTCACAGAGATAGCGAACAAAAGGTAAAGTTTCGCGGAGATAGTGAACAAAGGGTAACGTTTTGCGGAGATTGCGAACAAAAGATAAAGTTTCGCGGGGAAGCTGCGAACCAAAAGTAAATTTTTAATCATGGGATTGTCTGAGTCACATCCAATTTTTCTGGCTCTTCAGGAGCTACTTTTAGCTAGGAATTTGAAAATTAAGAAGTCTACCCTAGAGAGATTTTTAAATGAATGTGATTCCGTGGCTCCGTGGTTTGCGGTGTCCGGGAATCTTACGGTATCCTGCTGGGACAAATTAGGCAGGGACTTGGATTTTGCTTGGGAACAAGGTACTCTAAAGCATGGAGTAAGACCAATTTGGAAAATGGTGAGGAGTTGTTTAGAAGATCAGAGATGCTGTAACGCAATCAAGGAGGGAGAATCAGCCTTGGAACTGCTGCAAGGGGAAAGATCTGAGCAGGTAGACAGTGAAAAGGAAAGTAACAAAGGTGAAAGATTTGAGCAGGCAGACAGTGAAAAGGGAGGCAAAAAGAAGGTTCCTCTCTATCCCGATCTTAGAGATTTTAGAGATTTTAGAGATTTTTGAGGACTCAGAGGGCACGGATTCTGAAGGGGAGCTACATGCACTAATAGAACAGTTGGAGAGGACTGTTATTAGAAAAAGGGAAAAGAAAAGGGTAAAAGAGAAAGACACGTTGGCGGCAGTCGGTGTAAGTGAAGCCGTTGCCGCAGCTCCTTCAGCCACGTTGGCGGCGGTCGGTGTAAGTAAAGCCGTTGCCGCGGCGCCTTCAACTCCTCCTCCATATCCAGAAGCCATTCAGATAGATCAGCCTGTTCAGTCCCTGAAAGTAGGGAGATCTTTCTGCCCGGGGATGTGGACACAAGTAAGAACAGAATTACAGTTTGCCTATCCGGTATACCAAGACCCACAAGGGAACAGGTATGAGGAACCGCTTGATTTTAAAGTAGTTAAATCCCTTGCAGAGTCGGTTCGTACCTATGGTACTACTGCTTCTTTTACAATGGCTCAAGTGGAAGCATTAAGCAGACATTGTATGACTCCAAGTGATTGGAGTGGCCTGGTCCACGCCTGCTTAAGTCCAGGGCAATACTTAGACTGGAAAGCTTTCTTGATTGAGTATGCCACTGAGCAAGCAGCCATTAATCAGAGAGATGGAAATCCAGCCTGGGATAGAGATATGCTGCTTGGGCAGGGAAGATTTGCCAACCAGAAGATAGGATATCCTATTCAGGTTTATGAGCAAATAAACAAGATAGCTATCAAGGCTTGGAGATCTCTTCCTAATAAAGGGGAGGTGAGTGGGAACTTAACTAAGATTCTACAGGGCCCCATGGAGCCCTTTTCAGATTTTGTAGCACGAATGGTGGAAGCAGCAGGGAAGATTTTTGGTGACCCGGATGCTGCTATGCCACTAATAAAACAGTTGGTCTATGAGCAATGTACCAAAATGTGTAGAGCCGCTATCACCCCTTACAAGAACAAAGGGCTAGAAGCCTGGATGAAAGTGTGTAGAGAACTTGGAGGGCCGTTAACTAATGCTGGTCTTGCTGCCACAGTAATACAGTTGACCAGAAAAGGTGGAGGAAGTTCAGGAGTTTGTTTTAAGTGCGGCAAGATGGGACACTTTAAAAGACAGTGCCCCAGGGGAAGGAGTACAGAAAGTACAGGAAGTGTACAACGCCCCAAGCGGCCGGGGTTATGCCCAAAATGTAAAAAAGGGAACCATTGGGCTAATGAATGCCGTTCAGTGATAGACATCCATGGCCAGCCTTTAACTCAAGGTTATGGTGGCGCTCGTCCAAAAAATGGACAGCGGGGCCCACGACCTCAGGGCCCACAAATATATGGGGCAGTAGAGAATCAGGACAAAGAACAGAATCAAGAGAGATGGCCAACCCTCCGCCATCCGAGAGACCGTGGAGAGCCACTGCAGGCTCAGCAGGATTGGACCTCTGCTCCACCACCAGACTCGTATTAACACCCCAAATTGGGGTCCAGTTAATTGAAACAGATTTTAAAGGACCCCTTGAACCTGGTACAGTTGGTTTGTTGTTAGGGAGGTCATCATCAGCCTTGAGAGGACTTATTGTCCATCCTGGAGTTATAGATCCAGATTATACAGGAGTGGTTAAGATCATGGTAGCCTCCCCCCGTGGTATAACGGCTATCTCTCCTGGAGATAGAATTGCTCAGTTGATCATGTTGCCGAGCTTACATGATCACTATGCGGCAAGGGATCGAGAGAGAGGAAAAGATGGTTTTGGGTCCACGGGCACAGATCTGACTTTTCTCTCCCTGGATTTGGACCAACGCCCTGTCTTGGAGTTAAAAGTTGATGGTAAAAAGATCCTGGGCCTTTTGGATACTGGGGCTGATAGGAGTATCATAGCAAAGAAAGACTGGCCTTCAGGTTGGCCCATACAACCTCTTCTCAAACACTTCACGGCCTGGGTTATGCTAAGACTCCAGATATGAGTGCAAGGTTATTAAAGTGGCAGGACCAAGAGAACCACTCAGGAGAAATGCAGCCATATGTACTTGAGCTCCCTATCTCCCTTTGGGGAAGAGACCTTTTAAAGGATATGGGATTTAAATTGAGTAATGACTATTCTGATTCAGCCCAACGTATGATGCAAGATATGGGATATGCTCCAGGCTTTGGAATAGGAAAATATTTGCAGGGGCGGAAAAGTCCCATATCTATGCAGCAAAGACAAAAGAGACAGGGCCTGGGTTTTTCCTAGGGGCCACTGAGGAGGGTATTCCCATAACTTGGAAGACGGAGGATCCAGTATGGGTTCCTCAGTGGCCACTTTCCTCTGTAAAATTGAATGCGGCCAAAGAGTTGGTGGATGAACAGATGTCTTTAAAGCATATAAAACCATCTGTATCTCCCTGGAATACACCTATCTTTGTCATTAAAAAGAAATCTGGAAAATGGAGATTGTTGCATGATCTGCGTGCCATAAATCAACAAATGCAGATCATGGGCCCAGTGCAAGGTGGCTTGCCACTTTTATCATCTTTGCCAGCCTCATGGCCCATTATAGTTATAGATATAAGAGATTGTTTTTTCTCCATCCCTTTGTGTGCCAAAGATAGTGAGAGATTTGCATTTACTGTTCCATCCTGTAACCATGAGGAACCTGATCAGAGGTTTGAATGGGTAGTATTACTCCAGGGCATGGCAAACAGCCCCACTATGTGCCAACTGTATGTGGGGGAAGCCATTGCTCCCTTGAGAAAGAATTTTCCAGATTTGAGATGTGTTCATTATATGGATGATATCTTACTGGCAGCTAAGAGTGAACAAACGTTAGATCGGGCCTATGAAGAATTAGTTCAATTATTAAAAAAGAAAAGGTTGTTTATTGCTCCTGATAAGGTTCAAAAGGAAAATGTGGTTGATTATTTAGGAGCGAAGGTTGGACCTGAAAAGATAATACCTCAAAAGATTGAGATAAGAAAAGATAATTTAAAGACTCTAAATGATTTTCAAAGGTTGTTAGAGGTATCAATTGGGTAAGAGGCTATTTGAAGCTACCAAATTATGAAATAAGACCCCTATATGATATTTTGAAAGGTGATTCAGCACTTAATTCTCCTAGGCAATTTACAGAAGAAGCAAGAAAAGCTTTATGTAAAGTGGAAGAAAGGTTACAGAGTGCCTTCCTAAAGAGATGGCAGGAAGGACAGCCCATTGTATTGTGCATATTTGCCACCTATGGTCAACCTACAGGATTGTTATGGCAGGATGGACCATTATTATGGACCTATTCAAAGATTTCTCCGAAAAAATCCATAGAACATTATCCCACTGCACTTGCTGCTTTAGCCTTGAATGGTATCCAACAATTCTTGCAGTCTTTTGGAGTTGCTCCTGCCAGTATAATAGTGCCCTATTCCAGTTATCATATTAAGATTTTGTGTGGCACTGTAGATGACTGGGCAATATTACAATGTAGCTTTGAAGGAGTGATTGATAACCATTATCCTAAGCATCCATTACTATCATTTTTTAAGGAGCACCCAGTGATATTCCCTAAGGTTACTTCAGCAGTACCACTTCAAGGGTCACCAAATGTGTTTACTGATGGCTCAAAGACAGGCTGTGGAGCCTATTTGATAGAAAGACAAGAGCCCGTGTTATGTCAATTTCAACCGGGCTCCCCCCAAATAGTAGAGTTGAAAATAGTAATTGAGGTGTTTAAAAGATGTCAATTTGCATTCAATTTGATTTCAGATTCAGTCTATGTGGTCAACGCAGTGAAAGTATTAGAATTAGCAGGTCCTATTAAGAATAGTAGTACTGTATGTGCCTTATTACAAGAGTTACAAGTTTTAATCTGGCAGAGAAAAAGGTGTTTTTATATTCAACATATCAGAGCACATACAGGATTACCTGGACCATTAAGTGAAGGTAATGATAAAGTTGATCAATGGACTAGGATGACATGCATTTTTTGGAGCTCATTCCTGGACCAAGCCAGACAGTTTCACCAATTATTTCATGTAAATGCAAAAACTCTACAGCAGAAATTCCATTTGTCTAGAGCAGATGCTAGACAAGTGGTTTTGGACTGTCCTCAGTGTGTGATTCATCATCATCCTCCCAGTGTGGGAGTGAACCCTAGAGGGTTGATGCCACTCAAAATCTGGCAAATGGACGTTACCCACATTTCAGAGTTTGGAACCTTAAAATATATTCATGTATCTGTGGATACCTGCTGAGGTATCATACATGCTACACCTATGAGTGGAGAAAAGGCTCGCAATGTCATAGGGCATTGCTTAGAAGCCTGGGCTGCATGGGGAAAACCACAGCAGCTGAAAACGGACAATGGACCAGCCTATACGGCACAGTCCTTTGTCTCCTTCTGTAACCAGATGGAGGTACAGCTTAATCACGGATTACCATACAATCCTCAAGGACAAGGAATTGTGGAGCGTGCTCATCGCACCTTGAAAGAATGCTTGCAAAAACAGAAAGGGGGAATAGGCCAAGGCCGTACCCCCAAGGAGAGAATGTCTTTAGCCTTATTTACTTTAAATTTTTTCAATTTGGATGCTCAAGGCCGCTCAGCAGCGGACAGACATCAGAATTCCCATGGTCCACCTAAAAGCATGGTGAAGTGGAAGGATATTTTGACAGGCTCTTGGCGGGGGCCTGACCCCGTGCTAACATGGGCGAGAGGGTCTGTTTGTGTTTTTCCTCAGGATCAACAAGATCCAGTGTGGGTGCCTGAACGCCTTGTGAGGAAGATTCGTCATGAAGACCTTCCTAAGGATCCTGGTGTTAGTAGCAGTGAGTATGTCAGGAATGACCGAGCCGAGATAGGGGATCCTGTCGATATTCCCAAAGCCGATGCTGGTCAGACATGATGCAACTGTGTTTCCACACTTATTTAGCAGTAATAGAAGCTTAGGCTTACCCTACCTTCCCTTTGATCATCAGAGAAGCCCTATAGAGGGTAATAGAAATGTCAGCTTGAAGGGTAGTCTGTGCTTTTTAATGAGCTTCAATAGGTCAGATGATACAAAATGCATTAAATTGTCTCAGCAGTCAGCAGATTTTTTACCACAACTGAGGTTTGGGGGTAGGAGTGGTGGTTTGTTTTCAGGCAACGGTTCTCGCCTTGAAGGATGGTGGCCCACACGAGTCTCTGACCGGTACCCCCCCCAGACAGCCACGCTGGGCACATTTTTGTAGAGGATCCACAGGAGAGGAAGGACCTTTTCCCTGGACTGGATGTCAGGAGCACAGAGCAGTTTGGGTTCAACAAGATTATTTTTCCTTTAGCCCCATGATTAGTAATATAGTGAATAAGTCTTGTACAGGAATGCTTGATATATCTACTAGGGATCCTCAGCAGACTGCCACCAATCCTTTTGATTTGTGGCTTTTGTGTGGGGTAAATGGAAGTTGCATGGACTTGGGACCTGTCATTATGCTTGGGGGAGGAATTTATCAAAGAGGTAATTTTTCCCTAGGGTCCGCTACCAAATTGGATTTTTCTAGCGGTAGTGGCTCTGGTACTTGGAATTCTTTGTTTCATTCTTACCGCAACAAGAGCTTTTCAGCTTCGCCAGTATGTCTCTGGCCTCCTTTTCTGTGGATTGTAAGTAATGGGAGTGCATCCTTGGGTGAAGAAAAGTTAGTATGCACTCCGGGCACATGTTTTTATGCCCTATGCTGGAGTGCCACGGCCTTTCCTGTGGCTGTGGTGACTAGAATGCCTCGATATGTACCAGTTCCTGTAGAGGCCCCTAATACCATGATGCTATTCAGGTTTAAAAGAGATTTTGGCATCACTGCAGCTATTGTTACTGCCATCACTATTGCTGCTGTGGGAGCTACTGCCTCAGCTATTGCCTTGTCTAGTTCTATACAGACTGCCAATGCCCTGAATAACATCTCAGCCACTGTGGCACAGGCATTGGATACTCAGACCTCTATGAATTCTCATCTCAAAGGAGGCCTTATGATAGTTAATCAACGCATAGATTTAATACAAGAACAGATTGATTCTCTTTGGCAACTAGCACAATTGGGGTGTGAGTGGAAATTGCAAGGTTTGTGTGTTACTTCCGTGCAGTATCAAAATTTTACAAAGGCTGCTAATTTGTCTAGACAATTGTCAAAGTTCCTCTTACAGGATTGGTCGGCTGAATTTGAAAATTTGATGAGAGAGCTGAGAGCGACAATCGTCCACATCAATTCCACTCGGGTGGATCTGAGCCTGGCTACTGGCTTGACTTCCTGGATTCAGACGGCTATGGATCATCTTAAGGAGTGGGCGGGCGTAGGCTCTTTGGCGATACTGATGATACTAGCCTGTCTGGTTTGCCTATGGTGCATCTACAAAATGAGAGCCACACAAAAGCGTAATGCAGCCATGATTATACAAGCCCTTGTCGCCATTGAGGCGGGCCAGTCCCCTCAGGCGTGGCTCGCTGCCGTGAAGCCTTAAATCTTCACTGAGCATAGTCCCTGCCCACTGAGGTATTCGTTCCACGGATATTAGGGTCTGGCAAGTCAGTGACGGAGTTGACGGGTAAGTCTCGGCCACCTAAGACAGGGCAGTCCCGAGTGGGGAGGCTGACCCAGAGACGGGTAAGAGTTTGAGCACCGCCCTCCTACAGGCTCAGGCCCACCGTGAGATCCCCAGATATGGGGATTACGTAGCCTTTCCAGGGACTTCTACCAATTTAAAAAAAAAAAAAAAAAAAGGAGGAACTGTAGAGAGCTGCGATGTGCCACACCTTAAAGATGGCGCCGGTTTCCGCCTTCCACCAGCCCGACAGTGAGCGCTCTCAGTGGTAAACAAGTCCATATTTGGCAAAGACCGCTGATCTGGCTTGCTTCCGCATACGTGGGCCTCTAAGATAGCACCACGTGGCTCTACTTGATTGGCTGTTCATATAATATTTAGCCTGTGGGTTGGGTCTGCCCGGGCATTCGGAAGACTGTTTTCAAGGGACCTGAATAAACTGCTGGAGAAGAGCTTTTGCGAGTTGCATCATCTTTGCTGGTCGAGGGGGACGCGACAAAATATAATATTACTTTTGTATCAATATACAAAGGTATAAGGGCATATTCAATAATCTGTCCTTTTTTCTTGAACTTTCCTATACTATGTCTATGTCCCATTTTTCTCAAGTCTGTTCACTCCTACATAGGAGAGAAAGAAGGATATAGAAAAGAAAATGAGAGAAGTCCCTGGGTCTAACCTCCAAAACCCATTTAACAAGACCATTTAACAGCTTGTAGTCTTTTCCCCTAAATAACAAAATTTTCTATTATCTATCAAATAATCAAAGTGGGGGAAGACCCTCCCCACCTTCTGGGGATGTGACGTTGTTCTCTTAAAATGACTTCCTGATGATTTGGGACATAGTAAACCTGTTTGGGGCCCAAATAAGAATGGAAAAATGGTTAAAAATGTTAATAGAATCATTTGATGTTCAGTCTTTTTGTGCTCAGCTATTTAGATGCCCTAAGAAGTTCATAGACAGAAGCTGATCTTCAGAGCTTTACTGATGTTCTGGCTGGAGTAGTCTGTGGAGCTGAACGATCTTAGCGATTTTGAGTTGTTGTGGTTTTAGACTTTTGAGGAAACTGCTATTGAAGAAGTCTGCAAGGCTGGATCATCTGGGCCACTCGTCTTCTTTGGTGTCTGATCTGTTTTCTGCTGAGGTTTCCGTTGTCCAGTTGTCCCTGGATTCCTTGAATGGATGCTTTAAATCTCCTGGAAAGATAAGAACAGAGCCCTGCCCTAATCCTAACTCTGGGACAATTACCTTTTTTTTGGGGGGGGGGTCAGGTAATATTTTTCCTGGAGCAAATTTGGTTTTTTGACAATATATAAAGTATTATCTTTCAATACAGATTAAAGAAGAAATTGTTTTGATATTTTGGAGCTAAACAAACCTTTAGTGTATATATTTTGAGATCTCAAAGGACAATTTGTTTGAATTTCAGCCTGCCTTTTGTAAGTAGCTTTTAAACTTAAATCTTTCCAAATCCTATGTGCCTGTCTCTGCATTCTAAATTTTGGGATCAAAGACATGTGGTTCCCAACTGATGGGATTAAAGATGTGCTCTTCCACCCCTGGATCAAAGTTTTTCTCTGTTTAGAGCTTTTTTTGTATCAGGCTGACCTTGAGCTCTGAGATCTGCCTGTTTCTGTCTCTAGTGTGTTGGGATTAAGGGTGTATTCTTCCCCAATGATGGGACTAAGGGTGTGCACCATCACCACCCTGTTTCTTGTAACTCTAGAATTTATAAGACAACTAACCCTATAGTGATCCTCCTGTCTCTACTGGAGGTAAAGTTTAAAAGCTACTTACAAAAGGCAGGCTGAAATTCAAACACCATGCATTATTTTACCTTAGCTCTAAGTTTTTTCAACTCTTGGAGGTTTATAAAACCAGGTTGAACAGCTGTCACCTTTAATTTATTTACAGTGTTTTAAACCTGTTCCCTGCTTTTTAATGCCAAACCATGGAAATAGCCTATACTTCTACAAAAAAAAAAAGAAAAAAAAAACTTTTAAGCTGCTATCAAGTTTGTGTAATCTCTGTAGCTACCTGCAGTCTAACATTCTAATCTGAAATTAAGGCCATTTTCCTTTCATGCCAGTAAGGCAATTATACCTTTGGTAAATTATAGTTTGAAAATTTTATATTGTATTTTTATTATATTTTTAAGCTTATTAACTCTTTTCTTAAAAAAGTATTATTTACTTCTAGAACATAGTTTCCTCCCTCCTCCCCTCTTGGCCCCTCCCTTCCTCTCTCCTTCCCTCCCTCTCTTCTTCCCTCCCTCCCTCCCTCCCTCCTTGTTCCTCTACTTGGTACTCTCCTTCTCCTCAGATGAGGTGGGCCCTCACTTATCATACTCCCTCAGATTTTGCGTCATGTGAGGTCCAAGAGCTTCCACTCATACTGGAGCTTGATAAGGCACATCATCTAGGGTGTGGGGTTCCACTAACCTGCAGCAGATTCCATGACTCACTGGTGGGTAGAATATTTCCTAGGATAGATATGCTAAGTTCCTATTTATTTGGGTGTGTGGGTTGTAGGATAGTTATCCTCTGATGTATGGTTAATATCCACTTGTAAGGGAATACATACCATGTTTATCTTTGTGGGACTGCGTCAGCTCACTTAGGATGAGCTTTTCTAGTTCCATCCATTTGGTTTCGAATTGCATGATTTCCTCATTTCTGATAGCTGTGTAGTATTCCATTGTGTAAATGTACCACAGTTTTTTTTATCCATTCTTCAGTTGAAGGACATCTGGGTTGTTTCCAGTTTCTGGCTATTACAAATAAAGCTGCTATGAACATTGTTGAGGCAATGTCCTTGTGGTTTCGTTTCAAATCTTTTGGATATATGCCTAAGAGGGGTATGGCTGGGTCTTGAGGTAGATTTATTACCAGTTTTCTAAGATATCTCCAGATTGATTTCCAAAGTGGTTGCACAAGTTTGCAGTCCCACCAGCAATGGGGGAGTGTTCCCCTTTCTCCACATCCTCGCCAGCATGTGCTATCATTTGAGTTTTTGATCTTAGCCATTCTGACAGGTGTGAGATGGAATCTCAGAGTTGTTTTAAGTTGCATTTCCCTGATAACCAAAGATGTTGAACATTTCCTCAAATGCCTCTCAGCCTTTAGAGATTCCTCTTCTTTGAATTCTTGGTTTAGCTCTGTACCCCATTTATTGATGGGGTTATTTGATTTTTTGATGTTTAATTTCTTCAGTTCTTTATATATTTTGGATATTAGCCCTCTGTCAGATGTTGGGTTGGTGAAGGTCCAGTCTGTAGGCTCCCGTTTTGTTCTAAGGACAGTGTCCTTTGCCTTACAGAAGGTTTTCAATTTTATAAGGTCCCATTTATTGATTGTTTGTTTTAGTGCCTGAGCTATTGGTGTTCTATTCAGGAAGTTGCTACCAGTGCCAATGATTTCAAGGCTTTCCCCCACTTTCTCTTCTATTAATGTTAGTGTGTCTGGATTTATGTTGAAGTCCTTGATCTACTTAGACTTAAGTTTTGTACAGGGTGATAAGTATGGATCTATTTTCATTCTTCTACATGTTGACATCCAGTTAGACCAGCACCATTTATTGAAGATGCTTTCCTTTTTCCATTGTATGTTTTTGGCTTCTTTATCAAAAATTAAGTGACCATAGGTGTGTGGGTTTATTTCTGGGTCTTCAATTCAATTCCATTGGTCAACTGGTCTGTTTCTATACCAGTACCATGCTGTTTTTATTACTATTGCCCTGTAGTACAGCTTGAAATCCGGGATGGTGATACCTCCAGATGTTCTGTTATTGTACATGATTGATTTAGCTATTCTGAGTCTTTTGTTATTCCATATGAAGTTGAGAATTATTTTTTCCAGATCTTTAAAAAATTGAGTTGGTATTTGGATAGGAATTGCATTGAATCTGTATATTGCTTTTGGTAAGATTGCCATTTTTATTATGTTGATCCTACCTATCCATGAACAAAGGAGATCTTTCCATCTCCTGATATCTTCTTCAATTTCTTTCTTCAGGGACTTGAAGTTCTTATCATACAGGTCTTTCACTTGCTTGGTTACAGTTACCCCCAGGTATTTTATATTATTTGTGGCTATTGTGAAGGGTGTTGATTCCCTTATTTCTTTCTCGGCCCATTTATCTTTTGTGTAAAGAAGGGCTACTGATTTTTTTGAATTGATTTTGTATCTGGCCACCTTGCTGAAGGAGTTTATCAGCTGTATAAGTTCTCTGGTGGAATTTTTGGGGTCACTGATGTATACTATCATATCATCTGCAAATAGGGATACTTTGACTTCTTCCTTTCTAATTTGTATCCCCTTGATCTCTTTTAGTTGTCTTATTGCTCTAGCTAAAACTTCAAGTACTATGTTGAAGAGATATGGAGAGAGTGGGCAGCCTTGCCTTGTCCCTGATTTTAGAGGAAATGCTTTAAGTTTCTCTCCATTTAGTTTGATGTTGGCTATTGGCTTGCTGTAAATTGCCTTTATTATGTTTAAATATGGTCCTTGTATGCCTGATCTCTCTAAGACTTTTATCATGAAGGGGTGCTGTATTTTGTCAAAAGCTTTTTCAGCATCCAATAAGATGATCATGTGGTTCTTTTCTTTCAGCTTGTTTATGTGGTGGATTACATTGATGGATTTTCTAATGTTGAACCACCCCTGCATCCCTGGGATGAAGCCTACTTGATCATGGTGTATGATACTTTTGATGTGATCTTGGATCCGGTTTGCAAGTATTTTATTAAGTATCTTTGCATCCATGTTCATAAGGGAAATTGGTCTGAAGTTTTCTTTCTCCGTTGGGTCTTTGTGAGGTTTAGGTATCAGGGTAACTGTGGCCTTATAGAATGTGTTTGGCAGTATTCCTTCTGTTTCTATGTTGTGGAAGAGTTTGAAGAATATTGGTGTTAGCTCTTCTTTGAATGTCTGGTAGAATTCTGTGCTGAAACCATCTGGGCCTGGGCTTTTTTCGGTTGGAAGACTTCTAATGACTTCTTCTATTTCCTTAAGGGTTATAGGACTGTTTAATTTGTTTACCTGTTCTTGATTTAACCTTGGTAGGTGGAATCTATCAAGAAAATTGCCCATTTCATTTAGATTTTCCAATTTTGTGGAGTACAAGTTTTTGAAGTAGGACCTAACGATTCTTTGGATTTCCTCAATATCTGTTGTTATTTCCCCCTTTTCATTTCTGATTTTGTTGATTTGGGTATTTTCCCTCTGCCTTTTAGTTAGTTTAGCTAAGGGCTTGTCTATTTTGTTGATTTTCTCAAAGAACCAGCTCTTGGTTTTGTCGATTCTTTGTATTGTTCTTTTTGTTTCTAAGTTGTTGATTTCAGCCCTGATTTTGATAATTTCCTCTCGTCTGCTCCTCTTGGGAGTGTTTGCTTCTTTTTGTTCTAGCTCTTTCAGGTGTGCTTTTAGGTGGCTAGTATAGGAATTCTCCAGTTTCTTTTTGAAGGCACTTAGAGCTATAAACTTTCCTCTTAGCACTGCTTTCAATGTGTCCCATAAGTTTGGGTATGTTGTGCCTTCATTTTCATTGAGTTCTAAGAACACTTTAATTTCTTTCTTTATTTCTTCCCTGACCCAGAGGTCATTGAGGAGAGAGTTGTTCAGTTTCCATGTTTTTGCAAGCACTCTGTTGTTTTGGTTATTGTTGAAGCCTAGCTTTATTCCATGATGGTCTGATAAGTTACAAGGAGTGATTTCAATTTTTCTGTATCTGTTGAGGCTTGCTTTGTGACCGACTATATGGTCGATTTTGGAGAAGGTTCGTGAGGTGCTGAGAAGAAAGTGTATTCTTTTGTTTTGGGGTGAAATGTTCTGTAGATATCAATTAGGTCCATTTGATCCATGACATCTGTGAGGTTCATTATTTCTCTGTTTGGTTTCTGCATTGTTGATCTATCCAGTGGTGAGAGTGGTGTGTTGAAGTCTCCCACTATTAATGTGTGAGGTTCAATGTGGGATTTGAGCTTCAGTAGTGTTTCTTTTTTTTTTTTTTGGTTTTTTTTCGAGACAGGGTTTCTCTGTATATCCTTGGCTGTCCTGGACTCGCTTTGTAGACCAGGCTGGCCTTGAACTCACAGAGATCCGCCTGCCTCTGCCTCCCAAGTGCTGGGATTAAAGGGGTGCGCCACCACCGCCCGGCCAGTAGTGTTTCTTTAATGAATGTGGGTGGTCTTACATTTGGGGCATAGATGTTTAGTATTGAAATTTCATCTTGGTGGATTTTTCCTTTGATGAGTATATAGTGTCCTTCCCCATCTCTTTTGATTAATGTTGGTTGAAAATCCAATTTCTTGCATACTAACATTGCTACTCCAGCTTTTTTCTTGGGTCCATTTGCTTGGTATATCTTTTTCCAGCCCTTTACTTGGAGATAATGTCTGTCTTTTTTGCTGAGGTGTGTTTCTTGTAAGCAGCAGAATGTGGGATTCTCTTTTTGCATCCATTCTGCTAGCCTGTGCCTTTTTATTGGGGATTTGAGTCCATTGATGTTGAGAGATATTAATGACCAGTGATTGTTACTTCTTGCCATCTTGATGTTGGTGGAAATAGTGTGTGAGTGAGCTTCTTTTCTTTTGTTTTTGCTTCAGGCATGCTATTTGTTTCCTGTGCTTTCTTGTGTGTAGTTAACCTCTTTGGGTTGAAGTTTTCCTTCCAACATCTTCTGTAGAGCTGGATTTGTGTATAGATATTGTTTGAATTTAGCTTTGTCATGGAATATCTTGTTTTCTCCATCTATGTTGATTGACATTTTTGCAGGGAATAGTAGTCTGGCCTGGCATTTGTGTTTTTTTAGGGTCTACAGGATGTCTGTCCAGGCCCTTCTGGCTTTTAGAGTCTCTGAAGAAAAGTCAGGTATGATTCTGATAGGTTTGCCATTATATGTTATTTGACCCTCTTCCCTAGCAGCTTTTAAAATTCTTTCTTTGTTCTGTACATTTAGTGTTTTGATTATTATGTGGCGGGAAGATTTTCTTTTCTGGTCTAATCTATTTGGAGTTCTGTAAGCTCCTTGTACAGTTATAGGCATCTCTTTTTTTAGATTTGGGAAATTCTCTTCAATGATTTTGTTGAAGATATTTTCTGGTCCATGGAGGTGGGACTCTTCTCTTTCTTCTGTTCCTATTATTCTGAGATTTCATCTTTTCATTGTGTCCTTGATTTCCTGAAGGTTTTGTGTCAGGACTTTTTTAGATTTGACATTTTCTTTGACAGATGTATCAATTTCTTCAATTTTATCCTCTGAGCCTGAAATTCTTTCTTCCATCTCTTGTATTCTGTTGGTGATGCTAGTGTCTGTAGTTCTGATTCTTTTCTTAAGGTTTTCCAGTTCTATGGATGTCTCAGATTGGATTTTCTTCATTGCTTCAACTTCCCTTTTCTGGTCTTCCATTCCTTTAAGCGCTTTATTCATTTCCATCACCTCCTTTGCAGTACTTTGTTGTTGCTCTCTGAGGTATTTGATTTCCTCCCTTAGGCCTTCTATTATTAATATAAGCATAGGATTAAGGTCATTTTCCTTTGCTCCAATTGTGTTCAGCTGTCCAGAGTTGTCTGTAGCATTATTGCTAGGATCTGGAGACATCCTATTGTTTTGATTTTTTTTTTACCATGTTCTTGCGCTGACCTTTTGTCATCTGATGGACCCAGGTGTTATCTGTTTGTTTCTTTTGTTACCTGACCTTGGTGCTCAGGAAAACTCCCTGCCCTGGGGGTTGGCTGATCCTGAGATCCTGGTGTTTACCTCCAGATGGCGGGCAGGTTCCTGTAATAGACTGACTGGCTCTCGGAGAGGAGGGTGGCTGCAGCTCTCCTCAACTGCTTATGACCCAATTGGACCAATATAGAAGGGATTGGAGTGGGGAAAGGGCTAGCCTCTGAGGACCTGGGAGCTGACAGGTCTCCTCAGAAAGGCAGGTAGAGCTGTGGTTGGGTCTGTGTTCTCCTCTCACTGACCCAGTCTTTCTGGCTCCCCAGCTAGGCTGACTATGCAGGCAGGGAGCTCCACCCACAACAGATGCTGGCCTCAGTGAGCCTGTTGCTGACTGCCTCAGATGCTTGGGTGCTAGGGTGAGTGACCCACCCGCCCCAGTATTTGTGGAGAACACACTGTCGCGGGCTCTGTTTGCAGGCAGTCTTGGCTCCTAATTGTTTTCCTGTGACTGGGTTAGGTCTCTGCCTCTCCGCTACAGTGCACACTGTGCCGCTATGTTGGAAACTCCGGAAAAAAAATAATCTCACCTTTGCTCTTGTGGTGCGGCTGTTTTTCCCTCTTGGGTGTACAGATCCGAGTGCAGGCTGGATATCAGGCAGGCAGGCAGGGCCAATCAATGATCTGTGGCTGGAGCCATGGGCTGGATGTTCTCCTGGGCTAGATCTCTAGCCAGAGCTCCTCTCCAGACCAGTGACGGAGCTGGCTGATCTCAGGGTAGTGTTCCCGGGAACTGCATGGGCTGTTTTACCTGGTGACAGGTCTCAATGTTCGCTGCACTAGCGGCGGCTCAGCTGCTCCTGCTCCAGATCCCCACGCCCGCTGGTCCTCTCCGCTGCGGCTACCTAAGAATATCTTAATGCCTAATATACTCTAATATTTTTAAAAACACTTAACACTAACTTAAGTTTCTTAAAAGGATATTCTCAGGTTAATTTTCTTGCTGTGGATCCATACTGATAACTGGTTTCTGACAAGTTTTTCAATCTTAAAGTCTGTGAGTCTTATTTGTCAGATCTTAAGGCCAGTTTATGAATTTAATCTGTTTTGACCATTGAAGTGGGGTGGCCTTTTTAATCAGCCAAGAATTGCCTCTATGATCCTAGGGCCCAATTGTTTGCAAGATTAAAAGTTCCAAATCACCCGCTCACCTTTCCGATTCTCTGGGGCTCCAAGAGCTCTGTTCTGGTGTTCTGGCCGTTCTGACTTTCTGGAGCCCAGGGAGGCTCTGCCTTTACTTTCTTCAGTAGTGTGGATTCCCAGCAGGTCGATGCAAAATGATGATAAGCAGCAGAGCGTGGTGAAATCTCTTGGCATGTGTTGGTAGACAAAGATGAGGAGGAAGGCCAGGCTGAGGCCGTGTGTGGGCTTCTGATTTAAATCCTTTGTGTAGTAATGATCTTGGCCTTGAATTCCAGCATTTCATTGCCATAGTCCCTAGTGGGATTTCCATGGCATGCCTCCACAACAGTGTGTCCTGTGGTCCCATGATCAAGGACATCATTTGCTTTTGGCAGGCTTTCAAGGCACGCCCTTCAATGTTAATCATGTCCCGACATAATTGGATCCATCCATGTCTTTTACCTGAGACACCAGACTTCCGAAACCCCTATGCTGCTAGATACTACACTAACTTCACTAACCCTACCACACAGGACAGCCTGGGCTACACAGGAAGTCTTTATCAAAGAGGAGGGCGCTAGAGAGAAGACTCGGTGGTTAAGAGCACTGGCTGTTCTTGCAGAGAGCCTGGGATTCAGTTCCCAGCACCTACAAGACGGCTTACAACCATCTATAACTCCAGTTTTAGAGGATTTGATGCCCCCGTCTGGCCTCCTCGGAAACTCCACACTTGTGTTGCACATACATATTTATAGACCACCCCCCACCCCCCCCACCCCCGCACACACACACACACACACACACACACAGGAATAATGAATGCCTCATTTCACAACCTGGATGTGGCAAGCCCTAATGTCAAGACCAAATAACAAAAAATCCCAGACAAACCACCATGCTAGACCCCGATTATACTTGTCCCTTGATGCTGACCTATGGTGTAGACTTTTCTCACGTTGTGTCAGGACAAGACAAAGCTGACAGCTTGTGACTTCTAAAATGCAGGGCATCCAGCCTTCCACCTTGCTTTCATGAATTATTTGTCCCTCAGGACTCAGTCAGCATATCCTCTGGAGAGGCTCAGATATGGATGGACTGAGGCCTCCTGCTACAGATAAGTAGGTAGCACTGCTCTTTCAGCAGCTTGGGTAAGTCATCTCAGGAGTGGAATGGATTCTCAGGCTACAGTCAAGTCTTCAGATGAAACCACCGCTGATGGGGTGATGTTATGCATTCTAAGTGTTAATTGATTGGTCCTGCTTGCTGTCTGTTACTTACATTGTCTCTGATTGGTTGAATAAAATGCTGAGGCATGAGATTGGGCAAAGACAGAGGTAGGCGGGACTAAGGTCCACAAGCTTCTGAACCAGAGAGGTTGATGGGGCAAAGAAGCTAGGAGGAGGAAGGAGACACACCATGGGTTAGATTAAAGAAGATCATTCCACGTGGCCTGGAACATCGGCATAGGATGGAGATTAGAAGTCCAAAGGGGATGCATGTATATATGGGGTCATATTTGCGTAACAGAATTATGAGCTAGCTTAGCTGGGCTAGGATTGCACAATTCAGGCCAAGGCTTGTTAAAATCCATGTGGTGTCTGTGTGCTCATTGGTGGGTTAAGGATTAACAGCCACTTGCTGGGTGGTGGTGGTGCACGCCTTTAATCCCAGCACTTGGGAGGCAGAGGCAGGCGGATCTCTGTGAGTTAAAGGCCAGCCTGGTCTACAAAGCGAGACCAGGACAGCCAGAGATATTCAGAGAAACCCTGTCTCAAAAAACCAAAAAAACAAAACAAAAAAAAAAGGATTAACAGCCACCAATCAATTAGCAACAATATAAATTCTGTTAAACAGTTTAATCAATTTTCTCTACAAATGGCGCCCAATGTAATTTAATTAATTTTTTTTTTTTTTTGGTTTTTTCGAGACAGGGTTTCTCTGAATATCTCTGGCTGTCCTGGACTCGCTTTGTAGACCAGGCTGGCCTCGAACTCACAAAGATCTGCCTGCCTCTGCCTCCCAAGTGCTGGGATTAAAGGCGTGCGCCACCACCGCCCGGCGTAATTTTTTTTTTTTTCTACACACAGCCCTGGTTGGCCTCTGACTACAGTGAGCATCCCATCACCACAGACACTGCCAAACCACTGAATTTTGTGGGCCCACAGAACCCGTGATGTTAATAATGTGAGATTATTGCTTATCAGAAATGGGGGTTTGTTACTTAGCATTAGACAGTAAATACAACACCTCTTGTGGCTTTCTCGGAGTAAAATATCCACATTAATTCCACTTGCAGAGGGATTTAGTCCTCATAGCGGCCAGACTGTAATACCCATGAGGTGACTGTGGGAGCAGACGGTGTTGTCCTGGGCTCAGGAAGACGCAGCAGGATGGCAGTGTGAAGGTTGAGCTTGGCTCAAACTGTTGACTGCAATGCAGACATGCTCACCAAGGTCCTGATTGCTAGACATAACACTATGTGAGACCTGCCTCGAGCTTCAAGAAGGGGAGGCTTCCGTGCGGCCTCCAGGTTTTTGGACATAGCTATGGGCCTATTAGTGGTTATTTAAAAGTGTTTTAGCTTTTCTCTTAACCAGGCTAGCTCCCAAATAATTGATACTGGACAATTATATTTAACAAGCTTTATGGCACAAACAACTGAGCAGTAATAATCTATTTTAATCCTCTAACTAGCCAGGCTACCTCCTGGCCAAATAACCAGAGGTACTTGCATTTTATGGCTTTCTCTGCTACAGCAGTTTTCTCATGGTATTCCTGGAACTGTCCCCATGGCTGAATCCCCTACTTTCTCCCCCTCTCTCCTCCCTCACTTGGCTGGCAGGAAGCCCAGCCCTATTCTCTCCCCTGCTCAATCACTGGCTGGTCAGCTACTTTATTGACATATCAGGGAACAACTGGAGAGCAATGTTTGTTTACACAACATTGAGACAGGAGATTCTCTGAATAAGGATGGCAACCAGATACAGGAGAGACAGAAATCAGCGTTTGAATCTTTACACAGTGTGCAATAACATTATGGCTACATGGGCCCCACTCACATGAAGGAATTGTTGGCTAACCACAACCAGGCAGCATGCTGGTAGCATTAAAAGCAACAGTAGAGAAATTAAAAACAAAAAACAAAAAAAACCCAGCAGATGCTCATAATGCCTTCGGAGTATTGGTTCTTCATGTGCCGACGTTATATATCTACTGTGTGTCTGTTGTGAGCATGTGGGCATGTCAGTCAAAAAGCATACACAGATCCATCCCTGACATGCCTGATATGGGGACACAGGGTGAACAAGGACAGGGAAGCCAAACAAAATATCAGTTTAGAAGGGAGCAGAGCAGGCTCTGAGATGAGGAAGACAGCACAAGGGGACTGGGAATTTTTGAGGGGGGTGGAAGCAGGCTGTGGGTTCCTCAGTCACAGAGGGGAGATGGATGGAAGGTGTGGGGGGCATTTTCCTAGTTAATTCCAAGAAAATTCCAGGTTGGGTAGGATGAGGTGACCCCCTTAGAAGCTGGCTAAATAAACAGGGGAGGAGATTATTCATACAGACAGCAAGATCGGTGGTCCTCACGTGAAGCGATTTGTTCCCAGTGGGACATTTGGCAATACCCGCAGACATTCTAGTTGCCAGACTAGATGTTAGGCTGGGTGGTGGGCTGAGACCTTGCACAGTTTAGGGACTGACCTAACCAGAGACAGGGAATGAAGAAAGTAGACAGACAGAAAACCAGGGATGGGGCCGGGGTGCTGTGCTCAGGTGGAGATGCACTCACCAATAGGACCTGGGAGCTCAGTGTGTTCATTTTATGTGAATGAAGGAGACAGGTTGATTGCATACAACTGAACAGGGAAGTGGGCTTAGCTGACCTTGGTCAGAGGGGTCTGTAAGGGAGCAGTGTCCAGGGGTAAGCCTCCAGAAGGGGGAAGTTGTGATTGACATTTTCTGCACATGCAGTCAACATCCCCACATGGACCCAGGGAAGGCTTTACATTCCTATAGATCCTCAGCATGGCTAATGTGAACATTCACCCAGGCCTTCCTCTGCTTCCCATAGTGGGCTGCTAAACACCTGATGGAAACTCATGGGCACAGAGCTGGCCCCAAATGTCCATAAACTGAAAAAGCCGGGATAGCCTAAGCTAAGTTCGTGGTCTCGGCTCCTGATTCATGTTGGAAATCTCATTTACTGACTCTCTCCCATCATAGGCAAGGGGATTCCCCATTGCCCCTGAAGAAGAAGTCTGTCCCATTCCTTCACAAGTTGCCCTGTCTCAGTCCCACAGCATGGGCGTGTGCCAGGCCAGCCCAGACAGGGCCAGTGGGGGACTCTTTGCTGGGAGATGTCCCCAAGCTCTGATCAGGTCCCTCCGATGGGCTACTCAAATTCTGCTGGAGGCCAGAGCCGCAGCTGTGCTGCATGAAAGAAAAGCTATATCCCTGTGGGCATCCGCCTGGAGGCCAGGCCACATGAAAGAGAGAGCGTGTGTGCCTAGTATTCCATTACATTAGGGATTTGGGAGTAAGGGCACCTTCCTAGGGCTGGAGTGTAGCTCAGTGGGAGATCACCTGTTGAGTAATGCAAGGTTCTAGATTCCCTTCCAAACACTGCGAAACAAAACATTTTCCCGGTTCTTCCCACCACCGAGAGAGAACTCATTTCACTAGCAGAGCCTGGGGTTGAGAAGAGTGAAAAAGGTATCCAGTTTTCAGACTTCAGGTTCTCTGGCGTCTTAATGTGAGTCCAGTGAGGGCCGAGAGGCCTTTACTATGTTCACCCTGATACCCATGCTTCCTTGACTTGGACAAATCCATAGTGGAGGGTTGATGGGAACTTTTGGTAATGAAACATATGCTATCTATCTATCTACCTATCTATCATCCATCTATCTATTCATCATTTATCCATCTTCAATCTATCTATCATCTGTCAATCATCTATAATCTATCTATCTATCTATCTATCTATCTATCTATCTATCTATCTACATGCTTGCTGAGGCCAGAGGTCAGTGTCAGTTGTCACCTTCAGAAATGATCTCCTCGTCCTTTGGAGATGGGATCTCTGATTGGTCTGAAGCTCATTGATTAGCCTAGACTGGCTGGTCAGTGAGCTCTAGGGATCCTACAGTCTCCTCCTCCCCACAGCTGAGGTTACAAGCGCACACCAAAAGCCCTGGGGATTGAACTCACATGTCCTCCGGCTTACGAGACAAGAGCATTACAACTGCAGAGCTCTTTAAATGAAGGGCTACTGGCTCCATGTGTTTTGTAGAAATCTTGCTTATATGGAAATGTGACCAGCTTCCCAGTTCCCCACTCTCTTACTTCTTCCAAATGCCAGGCAGGGAACTGCCACCAGTGACAAATGCTGAGTGGTCTGTCTGACAAGCAGGTCCCCTGTGCATGAGGCCCTGGCACGGTTGAGTGCCAGGCTTTTGCTCCTATGTAAGAAAAGCTGTGGGTTTGGAGAGGATCCACCACTTAAGGAGCAAGCAGCAGCCTCGTGCCAGGGGTGCCTTCCGGCTCAAAACGTACGGTAGGTGTCTGAGGGCTCTCAAGGCACCTGAAGTTGTGCCAATCTGCAATAATTAAACTGCAAGACCCAACTAAACTGTTTCCTGTGACTGAGATTCAGCCAGATGTCTGGAGTGCGAACCAAGCCTGGCTCCCAGCTCTCTGTCTCGCTCGGAAAACTGTCTAGAAAAGATAGAATCCTCAAGGATACTGGGAGAGCTGGTGACAGGGATCTGAAGATATGAGCCCACCATGGACCCTTGTTGTGTGTGCCTTCCTTCCCGTCTGTCACGTCTGTTTCTGTCATTCAGACCTTAGAGTTTGTACAGCCAGCAACTCTATCTCACACTGTTCAGGTTATTGCCCTATGCTTTGGGGGACCCACAGATCAAACACCAGGTAAACACTTCCCAGATATCACGTTCCAACTCTCCTAATAGTTTTGGGGAGTTGGGTCTTCTCCCTATTCCTCCACATGACACAGGTAGTGAGAGTAGAGAAGGGATGGATGTCAGTCACCCCACTCCCCACCTCTCTTAAACCAGCAAAAGACACCTCTTAAGTGTATGTTAAGACAGGCTCAACAGGACTGCCCCACCAACAGAGTCACCCTCACTGGGAAGTTAAGTGATGAGAACTCTCTCCCAGTCCCAGAATAGAGAGTCCACATCAAGGGGGTTCCAAGGCCATGCTTTCTTAAAGGCTTTAGATAATTCATTCTGCATCTCTTCCAGCCACTTCTGATGCTTTCCTTGATGTATCGAATCTCCTGGCTGCATCCCCCACTGCCATTTTCATGTGGCTTTTCACTTCATCTTCACAAGGCCAATTCTAACCCAGACATGGCCATTGGACTAAGGGTCCATCCCACTCCCATTTAGCACTATCTTAATTTTAATGGGATTAGTGATATTTGGAACAATTTTTTGTTTGTTTGTTTGTTTTGGTTTTTTGAGACAGGGTTTCTCTGGGTAGCTCTGGCTTGTCTTGGAACTCACTCTGTAGACCAGGCTGGCCTCTCACTCACAGAGATCTGCCTGCCTCTGTCTACTGAGTGCTGGGATCAAAGGCATGCACCACCATGTCCGGGCATTTGGAAGAATCTTATTTTCAGATGAAGTAACAGCAGAAAGCTTAAACTTGAGCATGTCTATGTTAGAGGGACACAATTCACCCCCTTACAGATGTTACAGTGATTTTTGAGTTTACATTGAATATTGAAAAGGTGGGAATAACTGACTTATTCACAGATCCAAGGGGAAGGCACCATAGGGGCTCAATGGCAAATTAAGAGGAGAAAGTGTGTCACCTTGTGGTCTCCTGCCTGGTTCAGGGGATTCAGCGCTCTATAGTCTCCAGAGTATCCTTGGATTATGTTTAATCAGTTGGCCATCAGCTCTCACCCTGACAGACAAAGAACAAAAACGCAACAACAACAGCAGCAAATCCTGGCCAATAATGACTCAAGCCAAATCGCCCCCCCCACCCCCCAAAAAAGAAATTCCAATTGAAAACCACCTTTGATGGGCTGGAAGCCTTTATCGCAATAATTGTCTGATGGGAAAAATGGGATGGAACCAGAGACCTGTCAGTAGTGGAAGGGAGCCAGAGGCAGCATGACTTACTGTTGGTGACACGGATTCATCTTATTAAGGAGTAATGAATGGGTTAGCTCGGCAATTAATCACCAAAGCCTTCTCCCCGGAGCTAGGAGAAAAAGGGCAGTGCTGAAATAAAGACAAGCAGAAAAGCTGTCACAGAGGCTTCCACGGAGAGGGCTGATGGAGCCACATGTTGCAGTTACCTGGATGGATCTGTCAGAAACAGTGGTACTGCGGTTCCTTGAGCCGTTCAATCAAGCCTGAGGGTAGAACCTTGGAAGTTGTGTTTTTCTGGAGCCCCTGAGGTGATTCACTGCAGGCCAGCATAGGGACCCTGAGTGACAATCTTGTCCTGAACATCACCATGAGCCAGAGAGAGTGAGGTTAGAGCATGCACCCTCACCCTCACCCTCTGCGGTGGTTTGAATAGGTATGGCCTCCAAACACTCATGGGTTTGAATGCTTTGCCCACAGGGAGTGGCACTATTAGGAGGTGTGGCCTTGTTGGAGTAGGTGTGGCCTTGCCTGAGTGGGAGTGGCCTTGTCGGAGGAAATGTCACTGAGGGGACGGGCTTTAAGGTCTTCTAGAACTCAAGCTCCACCTACTGCAGAAGAAAGCCTCCTCCTGGCTCCTTGTGGATAAAGATGTAGAGCTCTCAGCTCCTTCTCCAGCACTGTGTCTGCTGGCATGCTGCCATGCTTCCTGCCATAATGATAATGGACTGAACCTCTGAAAGTGTAAGCCAGCCCCAATTAAATGTTGTCCTTTATAGAAGTCTCCATGGTCATGGTGCCTCTTCACATCAGTGAACCACCAACTAAGACACCCCCACCCCTTAATCGCCCCCCACCTCCCTCCACCACCATCCCCTTTTCCTCCGGTAAGCCAGGTAATTCTGAGAAAATAATTTTGATGAGGTCTTTTGGGGTGACAATTTTATACAAAAATATCTTCAGCAAAACATGAAAACTGAGTTTTATGGTCAAGAAGTTGGTGTAGTAGACCTCCCCGAGCCTTCAGCACCCCACTTCCTACAGTCAGTGTGACCTAGGCATGGATAGAGTGCATTGGCTTCATTTGTGACTTGGGTAGGAAGCAGTTGAGAACTTTGGTGGTTTCTCTCCACACTGAAATGTCCTTGAGTCAGAACAGATGCAAGCATGTCACACTGTCCCCTGTGCCAGGCTGCTGTAAGAGAATATGTGAAACTGGGCATTTCACATGGAGCAGAAGTTGTTACAGCGTGGAGGCTGAGAAGGTCAGGCGCACCCGTATCAGGGAGGGTGCCCTCCGTAGCTAAGGTGGAAGCAGGGCAGTGCAAGACAGCAAATGGGCTGAGCTTTTTTGTCTGAGAGGAAGCAGTTCCATGAAAATGACAGAACTCCATGTGAATTTAATCACCCCCCCCACCCCAAAGATCTCACTTGTCAACATATTTGCGTTGGGGACTGAATTCTCCATATGTGTGTGGGCTTGGGGGAGACACCTTCAAAACACAGTGCCTAGGTAATAAAGCATGTGACAAATTGCCAAGAACCTTTTTAAGAGAGGAGGTTCTGAATTTATGGACTCCTTGGGCGGAGCCTCAGATCCGTGTCTCTCTATTGATTTGGGATCAAGTCCCATCTTAGAGATGGCTCCACCCCTAGAACAACAGGGAAAACCGAAGGTAGCCACTAGACTGGCCAGAGTCTGAACAGGATGAGTTTTAGCCCCATTGGGAAACACACAGGTGACCAGTTTGCACCCAGAAAAGCCCCTGCCACGGTCAGGCAGACATTGCGCCTGAACAACCAGTGTTTACTTTGATAACAAATATTTAGTAATTTTCCTTTGTTCTCCTGAAATGAGGTTGTGCATTACAACAACATCAAAACAAAACACTAGGGCTGGGTGTAGAGTTCTTGTCTAGCCTTGGATTTGCATCTCAGAATAATCGAATGGATGGGCGAATAAATAAACAGGCAATGTTATATTATTCTAATGTATATAATTTAAGGTAGAAATGCTTATGTGGGGGTTACAAAGGTTGCACTCACAGATCACTAGGAAAACCAAGAATGTTAAACACACAGGGGAGGGACTGGAGATTTGGCTCAGCAGTTAAGAACACTGACTGCTCTTCTAGAGGACCGGAGTTCAAATCCCAGCACCCACATGGTAGCTCACAGCTGTCTGAAACTCCAAGATCTGACATCCTCACACAGACATATATGCAGACAACACACCAATGCACATAAAATAAAAATAAATAAATTATTTAAAAACACACAGGGAACCTCTTCTCAATGAAGGACATAAAATACCTACATTCAGTCTAAAAGGCTGGGAGTGGATTTTGTTAATGATGTGGTGATCTCTTTGCTATCTGTGGAGGCAGACCTCACCTACCTTTTGCTATAGAAGCAGACTTTATCCAAATTCTCCAGAACGATTATCCCAGATTCATTCTTCCTTAGATTGTTACCTATCCTTAGGGGAGACATCATCTGTACTTTATGGTCACCTGACCTCTATGCTATTGGTCAGAGACATTAAATTCTAGGTGTTTTTGGTACAGAACCCACCCTCATGGTCACAGGTACTTTGAAAAAGGGTTTCTATGTAGTCACATCTTAAGCTTTATTGTGCACCTGGAACTGGAATGACTGTTACCTGCAAACCGTTTCCCTAATTGCACCATGTTTTAAACATGCTGACAACGAACTGCCTGGCAGTAAAGTCCCCGAAGTCTGGCCCGGGTTGATGAAGTCAGTTCTCATTGGGCTTTCATTCTCATCCCTTCTTGTGGTTTGCCTCCCCCTTCCTGACCTCTACAGGGTGACCTTAATGGTGGTTTACACATTTAATCTCAGCACTGGAAAAGCTGAAGCAAGGGAATTCTCCTAAGTTTGGGACCAGCCTGGTCTACATAGTGAGTTCTAAGCCAGACAGAGCTATAGAGTGAGACTCTGTGTCAAAACCCCCACCCAAAAAAACAGAATGAAACAGACCCCCCAAAAACAACCACTGCCACCAAAACAAATCAAAACAAAAAACTTTACAGGCATATAATTTATTTATTTCTTTATTGAGGTTTTTTTGAGACAGGATTTGTCTATGTAGCCCTGGCTGTCCTGAAAGTCGCTCTGTAGACCAGGCTGGCCTTGAACTCAGAGATTTGCCTGCCTCTGCCTCTCGTGTATTGATTGGGATTAAAGACATGTGCCACCACTGCCTGGCTAGGTATGGTAATTTATAAGCAAACATTACATTATTAAAAACAGTGTGAGTTCTCAGGCGTGTCCAACCTAGATGACTTGGCAAGACTTTATGTATCTTGGACATACTTGTGAAGTCAAGGTTTGAAGGGACACTAACATGTGGCTCTGGCAGGCCTTTGCGTTCACCCCATTCCCTCTGTCTAGCTAAAAACCCTTAGCTGACATCCCTAAAACTAGACACCAAGGTCTAGTCTCTTACTTGTCCACTTCCTCCTGACACTGACTACCAAGGTCCAGCTATCAAAGTATTGAAGTTCAGGAAGCAAATACCCCCCTTGGCTCACGTAATTAACGTGCCCACTCAAAATTAAACATCCCCTCCTAACACATGGTTTCTCCTTGTACCTTTATACACTGCCATTTGCCTGTGACCATGTCTGTGTCCTCTCTATCCAGAGGCAGTCCTTTGTCCCTTTAGGGCAAATACCCCTTCCCTGTCTCTCCTTTGTTCCCTTCCCCTTCTCCCTCATCTTCTATCTCCTGTCTTTGTCCCTTATCCCTGCCCCCTGTCCCTCTTCGACAAATTGATCTCCTTTGTTCTGAGAACATGCTCTTGGGGGTGTCTTGAGCTGAGTTCAAGATTCCCTACAACAGCTCCTTCCTGTCAGATGGCCACTTCAGGCTGACCCTCTGTCATCAATCTTCATCCTCAGCCCACCGTTCCTGTTTCCTCTTGATTATCCATTCCCCACAAGTCTCTTCTCACACCCCTATTTTGCCTCTACCAGAATGATTGCTACACATCCACGATCAACTGCCTTCCCTAATTTCATTAACTGTCCAGACGTCCTCAGACATCAGACACTCTGGACAAATCCTACAACACACAACTAAACCCAAGCCATGTCCTCTCCGACACACGTACACACACACACACACACACACACACACACACACGTATACATACGTACACGCGCACACACACACTCAGAGACTTACACACACAGACACTCTCACACACACACTCTCACAACACGCTCTCACACACTCATTCATATACAGACACACACACACGCACGCACACTCATCCACACACATGTGCACACACACACATTCGCACACTCTCACACTCACGGCCAAGTCCTCACTTACATTGAGCTCATTCAACAAACTCTCTCCTTAGCTCCACTGACCCTTCCCTTACTGCCTCCCACTGCTTTTTTTGTGACTCTCAGTTAGTCCCTCTCTCCGCTGATACCCCAGTGGCCAATGCCCTGCCCCCAACACTGACTGTTTGTCCCTTTGACCATCCAAGTTCCCCTTTGGGAACCCGAGCCAAGTTCTCTCAACCTTTCTATCACAACCCCCAAAACCTGTTACCAACCATCCCTCTCACCGTTTGCCAAGAGCTTCGCTAATCACCCATGTTCCTAGAATATTTCAATTTTAGGACCCACCTGGACACCTCAGGAAAAACTATTCTGATGTAGCAAAACCCTCTCATATTGCATTCTCTCCCAACAGAACCAGATCTGGCTTTCAGATAAAAATTGTTCCCCAATTATCTTTATACAGTCAATCAAAATTTCCCTGCCTCCTCTCAAGAACTCTCAAACAGACTCCAGATAAGTACTCCTGCCCACCAACAAAGGTGACTATGGCCGGGGCAGCCCGGTGTTTCCAAAGTCTCTGTCGGGTATCCCGAGGGGAGCTGCTGCTTTCCCGGGCTCCATGGCTGTCTTGGGGGAATTCCACAATTATCGTCGCTATAAAGTGGAGTGGCCATGGCGATCTGCAGAAGACCTTGGTCCATAGTCCCCATAGTAACAGGCAGAACCATGTGATGGATCGGTCCATGGATTGCTGGGGAGGGGGAGCTATGGCTTTTGGGTTGAGTAGGAGTGGGGGCTCTTTAGGGTGGAGCTGGGGTGGGAGCTGTGGCAACCTTTGTGGCACCCATGTTCCTGTAAATGCATTGATTTGCTAAGCTGCCCTTGGATGGGCCTGCATCTTTGTCCTGAGTATCCTTTCTGTGTCGGTAAGCATTCCTTTACACACAGGTCACAACTGAACACTAGCACAACTGAACACCAGCTGTTTTCAGCTTAAGCCATCTTCTTACAGGGATCCGCCCCCAAGGCTCCGAGGCTGCCCCTGGCAGCTGCCGGGTCTGCACAGGATTCCCCCTCTGTATTTTAGGAAATGTGCCTGTGGCTACAGTTCCCCATCACAGGCTGAGGCAGAGCCTGACAGGGAGTGAGGGTGAGGGACTGGGTGAGGGGGCGGAGAGGCCCAAGGCAGAGGGAGCCAGCATATCCTGGCTCAGGGTGCGATGGTACTCCCTGGCTTAGGCAGAGCCCAGGCTTCCCATGTTAACAGGAACAGCATTCTCCAAGGACACTGTGTCTTGCTCCTTTGCTTAGGATTCCAGGCAGTTCTGGTCAGACAGTCTCAACAACCGGGAGGAGTCTCCTGGAAACACTACAGGGAGTGAAGGAAGAGACACAAATCCCAGCACTATGGCTGGGGGGGGGGGGGGGGGGGGGGGATGCAGGCTGCGAGGAGACCTTCCCATTCATGCTGGGCCATCTCTAAAAGATCCTTTCTCCATAGTGCACCCTTTCGGAGCAGGTTCCCTCAGCAGGTCAAGGCTAAGAACATTGTTTACTTCCTTATTGTGTAAGCAGACCCTCCTAGGAACATGAGATCCGATTGGACCGATTGGAAGCCTTTAAGTTATTCTCTCCTGAGGAGAGAGACCCCCATGTTAATGGCCTGGCGGTTTGTGTACGGGGAGAGGGGGGTGGTGAGACTAGAACATGGAAGCATCTGGGGCCACCATCTAGACCTCCAGAAAGGAATCCTGAGGCTGAGCTGCAGGGCGAAGTTCAGCTGTGGCTGTGTGTGGCCGGGCTGATAACTCCGCAGAAGGGTGAAGGTTGGGAGACTCTGTGAACAGCTCCTGGAACCACTGACCAGTGAGTGCCCCAGGGCTCTTGTTTGGCCGGGCGTTTTTTTTTTTTTTGTTTTGTTTTGTTTTGTTTTGTTTTGTTTTTGTCGAGATTAACTGGAGCCTGAATTTATGGGGCAGCATGCTGATGACCGTGTACAAACTGTGCTCGGCTTTCAGACCACAGACATCTGTTTCCATGTCTTGAAATGAAAGATCCATTCTAGCCGGGTGGCGATGGTGATGCACACCTTTAATCCCAGAACTCAGAGGGCAGAAGCAGGCAGATCTGTGAGTTTGAGGCCAGCCTGGTCTACAGAGCGAGTTCCTGGACATCCAGGGCTACACAGAGAAACCCTGCCTCAAAAATCCATTAAAAAAATAAAATAAAGATCTGTTCTGATATACTTGAGGTCTTGACTTCCCCACCCTTCCCTCTCACCTTCATCCTGTCACAGAGATGGGTCCATGAAAACTGCTCTGCCCTTAACAGGCTTGAATTACCCGGGAGGGGCTCTCAGGTTGTCTGGGTTACCACATGTCTTACTAACCTGGCATGTCCGAGAGGACAAAACCAGGGCCAGTTGGAACATTCTTCCAGAAATGTCCATGGAGCCAGAGAAACTGCCTCAGTCTGGAACAGTCAGGGAGTCAGTAAGAGGTAGAGCTGTGGGGGACTGCCTTTACTTCTGCAGCACCACAGGATGCTCCAGTGGCACATCCGTGGCCCCCTCACTTTCCTGTGCACCCTTTTATTTGACTGTTATAACAAATTACCCGAGGCTGGGAGCTTTATGAAGAAAAGATGTTTATTTTGGCTCATAGTGAAGTGATGAAGTTCAAGATTAGGATCTAGTCAGTTTCTGATGAAGGTTTCAGAGACTCGAATCAGGGCAGAAAGGGGAACACATATGAGTGGGTGAGAACACACATAAGAGAAAGACCAGGGGGAGGCACCAGGTTTATTTTGTAACACCTCACTGGCATGCTAATCAGTCTAGTTTCTCTCTTACTCCCTCAAAGATGGATATTGGAGTCCCCAAGAGTGCTATGTTCCCATGACCTAATCACTTCCTACAAGCCCTACCTCTCAAAGGTCATACCACCCTCAATACCATCACACTGGGGACCAACTTCCAGAACATGAACCATTGGGCGAGAAACTACATCCAAACCCTTGTCGTCATCACATGAACTTCAGGGTCACATGAGCATCCTGCTCCCCAACAACCTTCGTTAGCATCCATTGACAATCCTTGGTAGAGCCATTGATGGTGGTGGCTGTAAAATGCAGTCACTTCACCACGCATAGGCCTTCGGGAAAAGTCCAGTGTGGTGTCATTTGCTGACGGACACTGCTTGAGGTCAGTGAGAGCTGAGTTTCCAAGCCATTCATTCCCCTTAGCTGTAGCATTTGCTTGCTCTTTGGAACAACAGAATGCTCTAGGCTCACCCGGTGCTAATCACATCCCAGAGTCAAACAAATTCTGAAGTGTTTTGGTGAGAAGGGCAGATCGAAAACAAATATGAGGCCTGAGAACCTTTGGGCATCAAACAAGGCAAACAAGTACATTATGGAACCCCTGCTTCTCCCTCCGGCCTTCACATTGTCTCCCACTTGGGCCCTGGGTCAAGACTGTGTTGGGAGCAGAGTGGTGGCTCCCAAGGTCCTCCCACGATCCTGCTGTCCCAGCTTTGTGGAGCAGAGACAGGGAAAACACAGCATCTGAGGGATTGGAAATGGCCTGGCCATATGGTCACTTTGCCTGGCTGTCAATAGGGCTTTGGTTTGTCTGTGTGCCCTAGGGCAGTGGCAGCTCGGGAGGTGGGACTGGGAGCAGGGTTGTAGGTCACCCACCCTAGGTCATTCAGAGGCCTGAGGTGAGAGGGGGGAAAGGAAGTTTCTCTGGATTGTGGAGTTGGAATCAGCAGATGAGGTTTCTAGAAGTTGTTTTACCAACTCGCTAAAATTCCCAAGCCTGTTACTTCGTTAAAAAGGGGGTGGGGGACTTTCATTGTATTTACTCACCTCCCAAGGCCATTGGAAGAGGAGCCAGGAAGGAGCTAAGGTAGCTAAGTGTCTCTGCTCCGGTGGACGCTGGGTCCATGGCTCCTCTATGGAGGGCAGGCCCCTGGGCAGCAGCAGCAGAAGGAAGAGACCCCACTGACAAGGTAGTCCTCTGAGGGCTCAACATCTCCTAAGCGGGTCAGCCCTTCCGTAACTGAACAACGGGCTTTTCAAAAATTAATTACTTTTTAATGAAGTTCAAGGGAGGCTTTGGAGCTAGCTTCCTGGCACCCTTGTGAGATGGATTGCTGTCACAGCAGGAGAGATGATGGGGTTGAGCGTGGAGGGCCCTGGAGGGAGAGAAGGCGGGGAGGATGACCTGCCACGGGGGCTGACCGCCAAGGTCCGGGGGAATGCTTTGCCACCAGTCTGAGGCTGCAGGTGAACAGATTTCATCCACAGCAGGGCTGGTCCATTGACTCAGCAAACGCCATCCACCCATTGCGTGTTTAGCTGGGCCTCGTGTTTGTCAGCTTATACTGCTATGATGGAAGACCCGGGCCAATTAACTTATAGAGAGAAAAGGGTTATTTCAGCTCATGGTTCTGAAGGCTTGTGTGTGTGAGACCAGGCAGCCAGGATCTGGAGCGGGCAAGGGTACTGCAGAGAGTTGCAACCTTCAAACTCCTCTAGCAAAGCCCCCTCCCCAAATTCCCTAACCTATCAGTTCAGGCGGCAAAGCCTTACTTGACTTATCTTGGGGCCCAAGGCCCAAGATCTCCTCCTTTTCTGACAGACTGCCTGTAATTCTTCAACCTTATGGATGGAGGGCCCCCAGGCAGGCAAGGGGCCAGCTGCCAGCCAGGGAAGACAGGTGCCCAAGTGTCTCTTGCACGTATCTGTGGTTCTCTGATGAACCCTAAAGGCAACCCCAAACTGAAAATGAATCGTAGCGATTTACTTTCTGGATGAGCGCTTGGATCCTGGCATATACCGCCAAGCCAGTTTGCTGCATTTCTCACAAACTGTATTCACCTTGCTCACTTACTCAGTAATTTGCTGTGTTGGTCAGTTTCCCGATGCTGACAAAATACAGAGAAAGTCACCTGCGCGAAGGGGAAAAGGCTTCAGCTTTGAGCCATTTGGTCCTTCTCCTGCTTTGCTTTCTGTTGGGACCAAAAGCAACTTGGCAGAGGAAAGAATTGGTTTCCCCTTGCAAGTTACAGTCCACCACTGAGGGAAACCAGCCAAGTCAGGAACTCAAGGCAGGAGCCATGGAGGAGTGCTGCTTACCCGGCTTGCTCTTTCTGGCCTGCTCAGATACCTTTCTTATAGCAACCAGACCCATCTGCCGAGGGATGGTGCCGCCCACAGTGGGCTGGGGCCTCTTACATCATTCATTAATCAAGACAATTCGCCAGAGGCCAACCTAATGGGGGCAGGTCTTCAAGTGAGGGTCTCTCCTCCCTGGCAACTCCAGTTTGTGTCATGTTGACAGTAAATGGGTAACCAGTACTGTTGCTTTGAGTCCAGTGGTGCAGTGCCTGAATGAGTGGCAGAGGGTGGCGGATCATCTCGCAATAGCTAGGAACGAACTGAGAGACAGGAAGGGGCCAGTACTCCCTAGCTCTGCAGTTTGCTAGTTTAGCAGTTCCAGGCGACTTGTTAATGGTCCCTTAGATGTCACATGAGGAACATTACGAAGCTGTGACAATAAAATAAGATGATGTCAGTGGAGCACTGTGGGGACCCGGGAAATGGAGGCTTATGAGAAATGCCTTGTTGATGGGAAAATGGAAGTAACTTGTGGGCGATATCTAAGATAGTGCTAGCTCTGGCAGGAAGATGCCGGGGAGGAGCTGAAGCCTGATTGTGGGTGTAGCTGATTGGGTGAGCAAGACTTCCGTGCTCATGACCAGTGCGTGATCACCATGTTACCAGGCTTGTGCTATGTGGTGTGATAGGATGACCTTTAACGTGATTGACCCATGTAGCCTCATGTGGAAACACCCATTTGGTTCAGTATATAAGCTAGGGGACAAAACTTTAAAAACTGGAAATGCTTAGACATCACCCCTGTCTCGTCTGTTTGTCTTCCAGAGGGAAGGCTGGAGGTTTGGGTGGGCAGTGCGCTCACCTTTCCCTGAGACCTCCTTATGTGGTGATCACCATGTCGGGGGTTGCTGCAGAGCACTTATCACAGGGCACAGAGAGGTCCTGTGCATGCCAGTAGCTGACTGCTTACGGAATCTTTACATTCTTTTCTTAAACTCCTCCTCCTCCTCCTCTGGCCTTGGGCCTGTGTAGTTCCCTGGTGCACCTGAGGAATCCATGGCCCCACATGAGGCCCCCTCATGCCACAGAGCCAGTGGGATCCAGGGTCCCAGAAAGGGCCACAGGGATCAACCTCCACAGGCTCCAGGACTTCTGTCCCCAGGGAGGATGTATGATCACTGGGGTGCTGCTGCCATTGCCTGGTGGCTGTTCCGTTGGCTTTGGCTCCTTCCAGACAGAGAGAAGCTGCTATCCTTCTGCTGGGCTGAGTAGAAACTATTCTTGGGTTTCTGGCTTCATACCAACCCTGGAATTCCCTCCCTCCTTCTCTCTCAGGCAAGACAACATAACCCCCAGAGACTGCACCCTAAAACGTAATTGGCCAAACCCCACATCACTGTTCTCAGGGGCAGAAGTACCCATGGGGTGCTTTTACAACCCAGAACACCAGCTTCTGCCGCAGGGGACCCAGCCCAGGCTTCTGGTGGCACTAAGCACCGAGTGGCAAACTGGACAGAACTGGCACCTTCTGGGAGCTTTCCTGCTTCTGGCACGCACAGCTCTTCAGTCACACACTCTTATCAACACGGGGAGGGAAACGTGGCCATTTGTGGGGGAGACTGGACTCACCAGCAGCTGTGTGCATGGTCCCCATCAAGCAGGCACACAAAGGGCCAGTTCCATCCCCAGGATAGGACTATGGCCCCAGAAACACTGGACCAGTTACTATGCACCAGGACCTTTTTTGCTCCTATTCCTGAAAGATAAAATGGTGAGAAGCAAAATCTCCCCAGCTCTCAAGTAGACAGCCAAGCAGCAAAGAAGGACTCCCTGGACTGCAGGACGGACAGGGGCAACCACAAGTGACTCCTTAGCTAGTGGCTGAGGCAGACTTACTGGAAAACATCCTTTTTGTGAGGAAAGGCAGGGGCTTGGTGCTGCAGGAGTGAGGACTCTCAGCCTCCTGGCTCTACTCAGGGGATGGGGGGAGGAGGTTGCAGGAGCAGATACCACCTGTCTCTCTGTGCTGTTTGACCTGGTCCCCAGTCCTCCCTGCTGGATCTGAGGACCTCTGCCTCCAATCCCAAGACTGCTCTAGAGGCCAGGGATGGGCGGATTCATCTGTCTGGTGCTGATGCCCAGGTCCTGGAGAGGGAGCATCATCAGAGCGAGTAAAGGACCTTGGAAATGAACCGTAGCTTCTTCGCCAGTGTTTTCAACACAGCCAAAGGCTCAGAAAAAGATTTAATTCCAGTTCGTGGGGGAGGGTCTGCTCTCAGGCAAGCTCCATTAAAACCTGCATTCTCTAAGAAAAGTCTGGAACGACCTTTTGCTTAAGCAGGGAGAAGCTGCCCTCTGTTGGCCACAGCTGGAAACGCTATGGATGGTAGCAGAGTTGTTGAGTTTTTAGTGTCTCCATCCTTATCCCATCAGGCCCCAGCCCTATTCCTGCCAAGTCTATCTCTTAATTCTGAGTGCCAGGTGAAAGCTAAGAGCATGTGTTAGATGGAATTCCATCTCAGAAGAAAACAGTTAACTAAGGAGAGGAAAGATGCTTATTAAAAACTCACACATTTAATCCCAGCACTCAGGAGACAGAGGCAGGAGGATCTCTGTGAGTTTGAGGCCAGTCTAGTCTACAGAGCAAGTTACAGGACAGCCAGGGCTACACAGAGAAACCAAACTAACTAACTAACCAACCAACCAGTCAACCAAATAAACAAACAAAACAAAAAATTCCCACCACCACGAACAAACCAAACCAAACTATTAAACAACAGCAACAAAACCAAACAATCCTCACATCACACCACCAAGTTGACAAAGCTTTAGAACGATTTACTCTCATGTAACAGGAGTGATTGTCTTGGGGAGCAGTTGTTCTCCACCCCCAAAGGTGAGTGTTTAATACTGAGACCTAACATGAAAGAGTGTACATCCTGCCTGTGAGTCCTCTGACTAAAGTATGCTCTTGGGCTGGAGGGATAGCTCAGTGGCTAAGAGCATTTATTGCTTTTGCAGAAGACCCAGGTTCAGTTCCCAGCAACCACAAGGAGGCTGGCAACCATCCGTTACTCTAGAAGCAGGGATACCTGATGCCCTTTTCTGGTCTCAGTGAGTATTGCATGTATCTGGTGCACATACATACATGTATACTCATATACATAAAATAAAAAATAAATCTTTTTAAAAGTCTGCTGTTGGGGCTGGAGAGATGGCTCAGAGGTTAAGAGCACTGGCTGCTCTTCCAGAGGTCCTGAGTTCAATTCCCAGCAACCACATGGTGGCTCATGACCATCTATAATGAGATCTGGTGCCCTCTTCTGGCCTGCAGACAGAACACTGTATACGGAATAAATAAATAACATCTTAAAAAAACAAAAGTCTACTGTTGCACTGTGGCATGTGGCTGGCATAGCCGTGAGGGATCTGAGGTCTTGGAGGTCTCTGAATTGTGCTTTATGCAATCCCAAATATTTAGACCAAGGCTCTTTATGTCTTTTTGTATTCTATTCATGTCAATTAGTTCAGATCACAAAGAGTACTTGGAGCTGATGAGAGCCTGTATCAGGCTGTCCCTGCAAAGTCACTTCAACAAACAGAGCAGCCTGGATAAGTCCCAACAACATAGGGCAGCGGCTCTCAACCTGTGAGAGCCGACCCTCTCACAGGGGTCACATCTCAGATATCCTGCCTATTAGATATTTACATTATGACTCATAACAGCAGCAAAATTACAGTTATGAAGTCGCAACGAAAGCAATTTTATCCTGGGGCCACCACAGCATGAGGAACTGTGTTAAGGGGTTGCAACCTTAGGAAGGCTGAGAACTGCTGGCGTAGGGAGAGAAACTGTCTCACCATCCGGCTGTGGAGCCCTGCTGGGCAGCCGTGGACGCTGGGACTTTGGCAGGTCTCAGGCCTGCCATCTGCTGGCTTGGCCTAAAGCCATTTCTTTAGTCTGTTGGAGGCCAATTGCCATCATATCAAAGCACTTGGGTGAACCTCACATGATGTCCTTGGGAATCTGGTGCCAGCTCGCAAGAGACAGCGTTCACCTCGGCAGGTGGGAACTGGGCACTGTTATCAATGGCAGGCCACTGCCCATGCCGTGTGTCACAGGTGTCAATGGCCAAGGGGACTGGGCCTCTTTAGCCTGAAAACTCTACAGAAGTTTAGAGTCCTCAGATTATTTCATGCCAAAGCTGAAATATATGGGAAAAATTGTGTCTGAAGAGGCTGGGGAGGCTTGAGTTTGAACTGATCCCAGATGAAGCTGAGCTGACAACTAAGATGGGCTATCACACTGGGCAGGCAGGAGCTGAGTTTGAATAAAGGGTGCCTTTGTCAAAAGCCAGGCATAGCTGAGTGCTTAGAGGCCAGCCTAGCTGTGAGACACACTGTCTCAAAGCAATAAGGTGTCTTATGGACATCTTCCCCTGGCCTGGACACCTGTACTCACAGGTATACAGATATACACGGCCCCCAACTGTGTCTATCCCGATCCTGCATAGGCTTTTAACATTATTCTGTTAACGCATTGTAACAATTTATCTAGCATTCACATCTTAATAGATATATGTCATGGAAGGGTGTGTGTAGGTGGAGGGTGGAAGGCCTGTGCAAATACCACACAATGTAGTGTAGAGGGGTTGAGGATCCATGGATTAGGGGTTTCTTAGGGGGTCAATCCTTGCAGGGTGACACCAAGGGGTGAACATACATGCCTATGTGTACACACACACACACACACACACACACACACACACACACACACACCCTCTGCTGTCAATCTATATACAAATGGCACACAACTCAAGATTGCTTCCTTAAAATCATCACAAACAGAATGCGTAGTTGCGTTTTCACTTCAGGGTATCTGCTCCGGTTCCTGCTAAAGAGACCGCATCTCCTCGGGTTCTGAGATGGGGAGAAACATCCAGACTTAAGCTCTGTTCTCCCTAGGGACTCATCTGCACAGTGAAACCCACAGCGGACCAGGTCTCATATGTAAAGTTGTCTATATGCACAGACTGACACATAAGCAGAGCAGCACTGTATAAGGAGCTGTTGTTACATTGTATCATTTAAGGAAGACCCACCAGGAAAAGGTCTGTACAGGCAGCAAGCTTTCTGAATACTGCTGGCCCAAGGGCTTGTTGAACGGTTGGATCTAGAGCTGCCCCACAACCCTCCCAGCATCCTAGCAGGAGCAATTCCTCCTGATGTCTAAGTTTCCACGCCTTGGATGGGTTGTCATTCATTTGTTAATTACTTAAACACTTCCAGGGAGGTCTATGCTCTGCGGGGAAGGACCAGAGGAGGGGAACTCAGCACAGCTGGCTGACCTGGGACTCACTTCTTCCTCAGAGGCCATCATAAGGTGTGGCTGGATGGAAGAAAGAGCGAGCAGTGAGGACCCTTGTGGGGTGCATGCTGGATTTACATCTCTCCATCCAAATCTATACCTCCTCTATTCCTCAAGGATCCTCACCCGTGCACATTCTGGGGGATTCACAATGGCATATGTTATGGTTAAAGTCTTCCTCTTGGGGCTGGAGAGATGGCATGGCACATAAGAACACTGGTTGCCCTCTCAGAAGACCAGGGTTCAATTCCCAGCACCAACATGGTAGCTCACAATTGTCTGTCACTCCAGAAACAGGGGATTTGATACCCTCTCTCGCCTCTGGGTACACTGCACTCATGTGATGCGCGCACGCATGCACACACACACAGATAAAACACTCATACACATAAAAGTAAATAATAAAAACATTTAATTTTTTCATGTTTATATATGACAACCATTAATTATTTTTTGGACAATCATATATATTTCTAGATCTTAGACAAAACCGAAAGTTTCTAAGTTTTAAGCAATTCAAAATAGCTGGATTTTGTGCAAGAAATTAGAGAGGGGGTAGAAATGACCACAGATATTGCATGAGGGATCAAATAGATCCTGAGAACAAAATGCAACTTCATGAAGATGGACCATCAACATGGAGAAAAGGGGTAAGAATAAAAGTCAAGGATGAAGGACGCTGGAGACCAGGTGGGAAGTGCGGGAGGGACAGGGCATTGACTTGGAGGCTATGCTAATGACGCGGGCTACGTGGAAGAGCAAAGCTGGACTCCAGAATTTCCATCTGTGGAACAAATGCATCATGTTTTGCTAAGCATTGCTTGGGTGACAGTACCTAGTAGTTTGACTCTACTTGTAGCCCAAGTTGCCATCGTGAACTGGAGAACCTCAGGGTCGGGTGGGAAGGCATGCCTGAGGAAATTGTGACAGATAACTGACTGTAGATCGTGCATAAAACAGCAGCCCGTGGGCATCAGGGGCGGTTCCGGGGGAGGGGGCCATGTGAGCGGAACCTTGAGAGCCGGGGAGTTGGTGCCGTGTGGGGAGGGCGGGGGCGGCTCAGGGGTGGTGGGGGATGAAGGGCTCAGCGTGAAGTCAGGTGGAAGGTGAAGCTGGCGCGGTGCGTGAGGCCTAAACACGGGCAGCAGAGGGATGCTGCGGACACATGGTTGACCATGAAGTCGGGGGCTTTGAATGGACGAGAACCACTTTGGAGTCCAGTCTCTGGTCACCCGTGCTGTGGGGGTGGCCCTAGCGCAGTGTAGTTTCTGTGGGGCTGCCTGGTTGTTAATTCCCAGTACTGTGCTTGGAGGAGGCTACAGAGGCCCCTTTTCCAGCTCACTTACGGGAGCTAGGATGACCCATTGCCCGGTGGGGACAGTCCAGGCCTGAGAGCCGGAGAGAGGGTCCTGCCTCTGGCTGCACGGTGTGCCAGGTGGAGGGAAATGTCACCTTGGGATGCTGCAGGTAACTGAGTAAGACGGCAGTGCCCTTGAGGGTCACGGGAGCAGGGAAACGTCAGGATTCTAGGACTCGGAGCCAGCTGGGGTATGAGCTATTGGTTTTGCTCAGCCCACCCTTTGGCCCAGAGGCAGGAATGTGTCCACAGAGATTCAGGTTCTAGAATTCCCTCCTGGGTGAGATGCTGACGGTATGTGATGAAGACTCCTGTTAACAGTCCATACTTCATAGAGAGATGGAAACCAACCTTGGAGGGCTAGTGAGCACTCCAGCCTCCTGGCTTTAGGCACCAAAGGTGGACATGTTGTAAAAGGGCGTGCATTTGGGGGAGTTGGACTGATTTGGTCTTTAAAACCCTTCAGACCATTCTGCCTGCCCTGTCCCAGGTTTGCCAGCTGCAGGCCTAGTTCTCTCCTAAAACAGGTTAGGACCAGATCTCATGGTTTATGCAGTTCCTTCCAGCCGGTATGATCAAGGGGAAAGACCTTGGGGGAAAATCAGATACAAACAAACAACAGCAACACACCGTGTTCTTTTTTAATCAGGGCCTTTTGAAAACAAGAAAACAGAAAACGCTGGGTCGTAATTTTTTGAAATAGCCTATAAAAATCTCTCAGCTAAGTCATTTGCATATGATTCACGGTCTCCACTCTCCCAACACACCTTTAAAATCTGCAGCCGGAGGCTCTTGTGGACCGGCTCCTTATAATTCTTGAACACAGCCCACAGACTCTGGAGAGAGATCGTCCCTGAATGTGTTCTTATTGTCCTGCCCATGGCCTTGCTTTGCTATGACTCATCAGTGCCAAGCCTCTGAGAATGCCCCGCACCCAGCAAGCATCTTTCATATAGCAGAGCTTTCTGCCCAAGCTGTGTTCATAAGTAGGACACTTCATTGCACTTATGAATACCTGGGGTAGGAAAAGCAGCTGGCACAGAGAACCATTAGCAGGCACACTCCAGCACTCACAGACATGCACACACGGACCCAGAGCTCAAGGGCAAAATCACTCCCGAAGAAGTTGGCTGCCAGCGTTAACTTACAGCAGCCAGGAAAATGTTTCTGCGGAGGACTAGGTAACGGTCTCCTGAACAGTGGCTGAGGGTGGGTGTTTAGGGAATGACTCTTCCATCCTGGACACTGCTCCCATTGCCCCGTTTGAGGAGGGAGAAGAAGCCAGATTGAGCAGGTGAATCGAGGGGCAAGGCTGTGCAGATTAAGGATGATTGGATGTGGGGTCTTAGGTCAGCCCCCTTACTGTCTTCTGCCTTGATTTCTTCTCCTATCAGTGGAGAAGGGATACTGGAAGTCTCAGCACTTTGGAGTGGAGGCAGAAGGATCTTAAATTAAGCAAAAGCTAGCCTAGAACTCACTGTGTAGACTTGGCCTTGAACTCACAGAGATCTGCCTAAATGTGTTCATAGACTCACAGACTGGCTTCTGTCCACCCCAGCTGATCTTCAGCCCTGTGTTCCTGGGGTCTCCTTTAAATGGATGCTACTGTATCTTGACCAGGAGCACATAGCCTCTTCTACTCTGGCTGGGTCACATGACCGCTCAGCACATGTTCATGCCATGCTAGACACACAGGGGTTCTGTTCTATGTACAAGAGATCCACCTGCTTCTGCCTCTCCAGTACTGGGATTAAAGGCCTGTGCTACCAAGTCCCACTTAGATCTCATCTTACTGTTATTTTATCCAATTTTCATTAAAATCCCTGAGATATTTGCCTATTTTATAAATCAAGAAATTGGTTTTTTGGGAGCGAGAGGGCGCTGGTGTCCTCTCTCGCTGAGCCACATCCCTCAGCTACACAAAGAAATTAAATGTGTAAAAATGCAACAATTAACCAAGTGCCTGGGAATGAGGGTGGAGCTTGGAGCAAAGGGTGGAGCTCTTTTCTGCCCATGGCTCCCAGTGAGTCCTCAGCAAACAGACCAGCCTCAGTGCTAATTACTTAGTACCATTCATTTCTCCCTGTGTGTAAAGCAAACACCCAAGACTGCTAGTCACTAGCTCACCAAATCCAGATTTGGGTCTATTTCAAAAGATGATGGTTCTAGCCATAAAACACACGCTTAGCATGGAAAACTCAGAAAATGTTCTGAGTTCACTTAAAAACACACTGTGTTAATATATATCGCTATAACTATATATAATTTTGAGATTTAATTTTTTTATGTGCCTGAATGTCTGTGTACCATGTGCACGCAATTCCTGCAGAAGCCAGAAGAGGGCATCAGACTTCCCGGAGCTGGAGTTACAGATGGTTGTGAGCCTCCTCGTGGATCCAATCCCTGGTCCTCTGGAAAAGCACCCGGTGCCCTTAACTGCTGAGCCATCCCTACACACTGTATTTTTGTAAGAGGAGGTTTAGGAACCAGAAAAGTGGGCATTGAGGTAATGTCCCAAGCCATGTGTTGGTGGCGTGGCCCGGAATCTAGTTTTCTGGCAGCCCCATCACAGGTCTTTTCAAGCCTATCGTCATAGACTGGTCTCCGCCCACCCCAGCTGATCTGCAACATCTATGCTCCTGGGCCTTCCCTTAAATGGGTATCAGCTGTGTCTTATTCAGGAGCGCAGAGCATTGTCCACCCGGACGTGTGTAATTCAACATGCTTATGCCATGCTAGGCACATAGGCTCTATTCCATGTCCAAAAGAAGCTATGGCTGCCGAGACGTGCGGCGTCCCATCCCACCCGCGCTGTGACCATGACCACCGCAGAGGTCCGCTGCCGTGCTCTGCCTAGAACTGACAGAGGCGATACACCGAGGGAGCGGTCCTTCAGCACAGGTAGTCTTCAGAGTAGTAACGGTTCCCGCGAGACCTAGAGGCAGACTGGACGTGGGGTGATGCTAGGCCGAGGGCATCATCTTGAGCGCCAACCAAGGGACAGTGTTGGGGGCAGGCTTTTGTTTGAAATGCAAAGTGTTCATTGGACTTATGGTCCATCCCGGAGGGAAGGCAAGGCAGAAATGTGAAGGACCCTGGAGGCTGCTCTGCAGGATGGACTGTATAACCTGTAAGCTAAAACATACACTTTCTTCCTGGAGTTGATGGTGTTTATCATGGCAACAGAGACCAGAATAGGAAGCAGACTGCAGGGCCAAGGAAACAGGACAAGTAGGGGCAACCCATGCTTCAGATCCACCTTTTCCTTAAAAAAAAAAGTAAACTTGAATAGCCCAAGGGACTGTCATTTTGATGCTTTCTGATGCTGACGCCTGTGTTGGGGTTATGTACGGAGCCACCCTTGTCTGCCGAAATATGTGTGAAAAGACGTGATGCAATGGGTAGGGGTGGCATTCACTAACGGATCAGGAGAAAAATGAGTTTCTTGAACGGAAACTGACCAACCGCAAGCCTTTTCAGTATATAACAATATTTTATCCAGCGCTCATAGGTCGTAGAGCAAAAGGCCATTTGGCTAAATCATCTCAGTTTTATGGAGAAGGGAGGTCAGGCCCAGAGACCTTTAGAGAAATCGCTGGGGTCACACAAGCTAGTGATTTAGAGAGCCAGATCTACTGCGTCTGTTTTCTGTGGCTTGCATAAGATTCAGAGGAGACTGTGGTATTGAGGTTCCAGGGTGGGAACACTGAGAGAAACCAGGACAGGAAACTGGAGGCCACGGAGAGGAACATTATGGCTTTCTCAGCCTGTTTATACATAGATACATACATACATACACACACACACACACACACACACACACACACACACACACACACACATAACCCAGGACCACCTGCCTAGGGGTGACACCGCCCACAGTGGGCTGGTCACAATGTTTCACAGACCAATTGGATGGAGGCAATTGAGGTTCTCTCTTCCTGGGTATGTCAGGTTGACAACCAAGACTGGCCATTCCAGAGAGACTAGCATTTTCAGAAGAGCCTTCAAGAAACAAATCCCCCAACTCCTAGAGGCCCAGCTACACACAAACAAAATCAGGACATGCCACCACCGGATGTACTGTTTCCCAGGGGAGACAGCCTGATGCATTTACTCTGGTCACATTTCTCTTATTTCACAGGGGCCATTCGAACACCTTGCTTGGGGAAATAAACACATACGCCGTGTCTAATGGAACCCCTGATCTACTGACTCCAGGCCATTTTGACTTTATAATCCATCAGAGGATCCTTGTGAAACCACTTGCTTTCTGAGAGGCATTCACTTAATATTCAAGTCTTCGGTTGCCTTGGCAATTGGTGGCGAGCCTAAGACTCTTGTTTATTTTGCTCTCAGAAGGAAAGGGCTGAGCCGACCATTCGCTCCAGCTCATGGTGAACTTTATCATGGACTCCTGCATGGCCCCAGTCCTCTCGTTCGATCATTTACTCTTGCATCCTTCTCCTTTCTTACAGACAGTCATCCAAGTACACTGACTGTGTGTTATTATTGACCAGGCTCTGTCAAAATGTCAAAAATAGAGTGTTTAATGGACCTATAATTAATTGAACACAAACTCCCATGGATCTGTTTGCATTTTTTCTCCTTCCCCTTCTCTCTCTCTCTTTCTCTCTCTCTCTCTCTCTCTCTCTCTCTCTCTCTCTCTCTCTCTCTTCCTGGGTTTGAAAGCCAGAGCCTCAGACTGGCAGAAACCATTCTACCACTGAACTGTAGGCAACAGTTTAGATTCAGTATTGCGTTTTAAGAGCTGTTATTCATGTCGTCTTTGGTGTGTGGTGGTTATTTCTTCTGACTCTTGGTGGAGGTTATCCCTGTTTGTGCCCACCTAGCCTCCATGACTGGACACCTAATGCCAAGAACAGACCGGCGGCAAGCTTCTTCATGCGTGGCGCCTTGGAACACACCAAGAGAATTGCTTAGGAATGCATTCCTGGAGTTCGGAAGTCTGGGACATTTAAGTTGACAAAGTTCTGCTCTTCAAAATGGCTGTGCTCATCACAAATGCTGAGCAGGGCCAGGGAATCCAATAGCCCCACATGCCAGTCACCCCTTGGCAATACCTGGCTCTCTCATTTTAGCCTACTGGACAGGTGCACACAGTAGCAAAGTATTTAATTGTATCTCTGCAAATTCTAGTGACTATGGTTGTCTCCTTCCTGGAAGCTAACTATCTTCTGTTCCATTGAGAGGAGGGGTGGTATGACCTTTCTGGTTTTGTTTGCTTGTGGGATGCTGGCGATGGATCCCCAGGCTCATGTACACTGAATTCCACCCTCAGTTAGACTCCATCCCTAATTGGTTTTTGACATTGAGAGCCACGGCTGCATCCTTCTGCGGACAAACCCTCTTCCCAGGATACGTTCAAGGCCATCAACTCTGAGCCGCACCTGTGAGGTTTTGTGTCCTATTCTCTTCCCACCCCAGGGCCACCAAGATCCTCTATGGAGGCAGCTACATCCACACTGTGAATAACCACTGGGAATCTGTGCATTACCCTCTTGGTGGTGGGCCTTTAGCTCTGGATTTAAGCACAGTCCTGGAGGGTGGTTTCCACACTGCCCTCCCTGGCACCATACTGCCAAGATACTACTGTCTTGCTCACTGTCAGCCTCTGCAAGGCTGTCTGCTCTCCCCTTAACTGGCTCTGACCATCTCTCAACACCCATTTCCTCAAACGCAAAAACCAATAACTCTGATAAATTTAAACCTCTTTGGTCTCTTCCTTTCTGTATTTTTATCCGTGTTGAAAAATGCCCACGCCATTACCAGAACATCTTCTTTAATGATCTCACGCTTGCTCTGTTCCCTCCTGGGGACAGCTTTCCAGTTTATATTTCGTTTGCCCAGGCCTCCCGGGTCAGCGCTCTTAGAAGGGACCCAATACATATTCCACACTCCAACTTCAAGCTGCTGCCACAGACTGCTTTCTTCAGTCCCCAAACTTTTTTTTTTTTAAAATGCATTCCTTCCTCTGAAGCTCCACAACCACATCCCTGCCTGGCTTGCATCACATGAGCCCGACTCTCACATCCTCTTGGATCTCTGTCCTTCCTGCCTGCCTCTTCTGCCCCAGGGTGAGCAGAGAGCTGGGGAGAACCAGGGTTGCTCTGGTGTCTGGATTCAATGCCCCACATGGAATCCACTTACCTCAGGGGTGGGGTCCCCCTCCCAGAACTCTCATTCCTGCCAATAGCTGCTCCCTCTGCTTGCACAGTGAGCTCACTACCCCCTCTGGTGTCCAGAGAATGAGTCACCTTGCCAGTCCAATGTGCCTTCTTGGGACTTTTTGGAAAACCCTCAGTGCCTCTTTTGTGGTTCCAGAATGCATTTCCTGAAACTGTGGCTCTCAGAGCCAAGTATGTCTTGAGGAACAGAATCAAGAATTCTCCCCGTACCCCTCTTTCCTGGGAGTGCTGCAACAATTTGCCATGCACTTGTTAGTTTAAAACAGTAGAAATTCATTCTCTCAAAATCCTGGAGACCCAAATCCAAGAACGAGTATTATTGGGTTCTACAGTTTTGAGTCTGGATCCCCAAAAGGCCCATTCGCTTGGTTTCAATTTGGTGCTATAGGGAGGTGTTGGTTCCTTTAAGGGGTAGAGCCTAATGGGAGTTTTAGACCACAAGGAGTGTGTCCTGAAAGGGGCAAGTGTGTGAACCTAGCTTTTCTTTTCTTGGCTTTGAGGCTGCTGTGTAAGCAGCTTCTCTACCATACCTCCTATGTTTCTTCAGCGCAGGCCCCACCAGCCAGCCAGGGGCTGCGACCTCCCACTCTGGAAGCCAAACAATCTTTTTCTTCCCTTTAGGCTGATTATATTATGTTTGTTATAGTGGTGGGAGACAAGAATCAAGGTGTCCTCAGCCCTGTGCTGCCTCCAGAGGCTCCACTGGACAATCTTTCCCTGCCTCTTCCAGTTTCTGGCAACCGCTGCCTTCTCTGGCTCATGACCTAAGGGCACAGAATCTTCAAGTGTCCTCAGGTCTGCGACTCAGCCGTCAGCTAAAACACCATCCACAGGGGCTGGAGAGATGGCTCAGCGGTTAGGAGCACTGGCTAGTGCTCTTCCAAAAGTCCTGAGTTCAGTTCCCAGCAACCACATGGTGGATCACAACCATCCACAATGTGATCTGATGCCCTCTTCTGGCTTCAGGTGTGCATGCAGGTAGAGCACACATATACATAAAATAATAAATAAATAAATCTTTAAAAAATCACCATCCACCTCCTGCTTTACAAGAGCAAGGGAGGTCCTGTTTAGGACCCACTGAAGTCTCAAGAGTCTTAAAACTTAATCCCCTGTGCCCACCCTCATGTCCACAGGAGGGGCCATGGCTGACATCACCACAGCAAGGAAAGATTCCTACCTCACCAGCCAGAAAAAAAAAAAATCCTCACAAAAGCATGCAACAGTGATGCTGAGTACGTTGGGGGACAGAAACCCTTATACACTACGGGTAGGTTGTGTATACTGGGTAGCCCCAGTGGAAACCAGTACGGTCATTCCCCAAATAACTAAAGATAGAACTCCCATGTGACTGGCATATTGGCATAGACTTGCAGTCCCAGGCTGAGTACCCAGGAGTTCTTAGAACCTACTTTAATGGAAGGCTTTCAGACAGCCTCAGTGAGCAGCACGCCCATAGAAAGGTTGGCCAGGCTCAGAGACCAGACTTTCTGTATCTGCTGTTGTCTTAGTGTCCAAGGCACCCTGGTTTGAGGCAGTATATTCTGAGCCCCGACAGTTCAGAGAGTGCAGAGGTTAGGAGCTGGCCATTTGGGGAGCGGGACAGTTTTTAATCTATCGTAGCCTGCCAAGATATCCTAGGGGCCTATTAGGGTTTTTTTTTTTTTTTTTGGTGGTATCACCATACTGTTAGATTCATGGTGAGCATATCCTCATTCACAGACCCTAACTAATTTGCCTGAGGGCCCTTGGTTCCTTGGCTACCATAGTACCGGATCCCAGGTGAATGTCACATGGTCAGCTTCAAACCACTGCTCCAATTCTGTCAACACCATGTTAGATCTGTCAATCACACATTTGTAGTTTGTGCTAATGAATCAATCTGTAAGCTTTAAAACTGGTGAGTTTGATTTTATTAATTATCAAGCTGTTTCGCAGGTCTGACCGAGAGCAGAGTCCTGTGGTTCCCTGAGACCTCTCTCAGGGTTCCAAGGGGATTCCTGTCTCTTCCGGTTTGATCTTGTCTGTCTCCCCTCCTCCCCGGCTGGTGTATGTTTCATTTAGGTAGGAATGAGAGTTAGTAACTTAGCATTTATCAAACCTTAGGTCCTAGGTTCCAAATCCTATTTAAACCCCTTCCTTTGGGTTCTGACATAAATTTAGGGAACTAGGATGGGGGTGGGTCTTGAACTTGAGAATACATCAGAATGCATAGGCTGGACTGGCTTGCTGCTCCTCTCTGCCGAACTGGAGGGGGGAATGTCGAGCTTAGTGAGCCCTTGTGGTTCTCAGACGCCCCTGCCCGAGCTGATGAGGCCAGCCCAGGAGCCCCTCCCGATTTGGAAACCACTGCAGCAAAATCCAACTCCGTCTGCACAACAGACAAAGCTGCTGCCTCAGCTACGAAGTTTGACCACAACGGGTGTTTCGTATCCGCTGACACTGGAGCGCTGCTGGATGTCTTTGTTATGAGATTCAATTAGATTTTTTTTACAATGTCATTTATCACAAGTATATGGGTCAAAAGCCACAGTCTTTTCTTCCTCTGTAGTCTGTCCCCCCTCTCAGGATGAGTAAACACTTTCAGGGTTAACGTGAGAGCTGACAAGCTGAATGCACTGTTTTCACCCAAATCACATAGGTTTAGGGAATTTGCCCTCCATCTGTCTGTCCTTTTGGGGTTCCCTGGGGTATGAGTACCTCTTTTTTCCTTAACCAGTGTCATTGACCCGCATGAGGCCTGGTTCCCTGCAGCCTTCACTTCTCGGCCCTTCTCAGCTGGGAGGTGGACGAGGCCTGCACCACACATGCTGGCCCTTCTTGAGGATGGAAGGAGACAGTCCCCATATTACCAACTACAGGTGAAGAGATTGTTTCCCAGACAGGGGACCTGTGTACCTTAGCTTCTCCACACTTCCTGGAGGTGGGGGATCCCAGTCCCAGAACGGCACACCTCATCTTGTCTGATTTGATCTATAAAAAGATACATCTGGGGCTGGAGAGATGGCTCAGCAGTTAAGAACACTGGCTGCTCTTCCAGAGGTCCTGAGTTCAATTCCCAGCAACCACATGGTGGCTCACAACCATCTACAATGGGATCTGGTGCCCTCTTCTGGCCTGCAGGCATACATGTAAGCAGAACACTGTATACATAATAAATAAATAAATCTTAAAAAAAAATACATCTGTCAGTGGCTCCTCATGTAGCCCAAGGGTAGAGGACAGGCCCAAGACTGGTTGTGGGTTCACTTCTCAGCACTTGAAATCTACCCTTGATATTCATTTTCTCAGACTCTGTCTTTTGTTGTGTTGCTTAGAAACATCCGCTCCACTTCCCGGAAGATTCCTGCAGGCAGCCTGCTCATCCACAAAAGGCTTAGAAACATCCACTCCACTTCCCGGAAGATTCCTGCAGGCAGCCTGCTCATCCACAAAAGGCTTAGAAACATCCGCTCCACTTCCCAGAAGATTCCTGCAGGCAGCCTGCTCATCCACAAAAGGCTTAGAAACATCCGCTCCACTTCCCGGAAGATTCCTGCAGGCAGCCTGCTCATCCACAAAAGGAAAATTGAGGGGAAGGAAGTCCATGTCGACTGGGATGGCTGAAACTCTCAGGGATTCCCCACACTTGTATATTTTATTAAGGAAATGAAACGCCGGCTGGCCTATACTAGATCTAAATGGATGCCACCCCAAATTAATGTTACAACCTGATGTCATAGAGTTGGTCATTAAGTTGACACATCCGGGCAGAGAACTTGCCCTCCATCAGATTGGCCCGAGGACATGTCTGTGGGGGATAATTTCTTGATTGTTCATTGATTGCTGATTGGTGTTGCAGTGTCCAGCCCACTGTGGGCAGTGCTATCCCTGGGTAGGTGAGTCTAGGCTACACGAAGCAGTGTTCCAGGCCAGAGTCAATGCTGTTCCATTTGCCCCTCAGGTGACTGCAAGCAAAAGTAACATCCCAGTTGCTACTTTGTTTGTAACATGAGTGACTTGGAACTCTGTCGGCCTGCCCTTTCCAGTATTTTTTTTTTTAATTGCCTCTTCCCTCTTTCTCTCTTTACTCTGCACGAACCTGGCCACCAAGGTTGCTGCACCTAAATGACAAAATTCTCTACTCCCCTGGTTCAAAACAAGGGAAAAGTCCTAACATTCTGGAAAGCGACAGGGAAGTGGCCTCCACCAGGGGGAGCCCTGCCCTTCTCTGGACTCTGCAGGCCTGGTGCACCGTCGGACCGCAGGTGACCAAGGCTCAGAAGGGCTGTGATGGACAGGCGGTGAACAGGTCATAGAGTCACTAATGGCCTCGCCGCCCGCCACCGGAGGAGGAAATGGTCCTGCCCAGGCATCAATCTTGCAAGCGGCTGAGCTGGCGCTGTGGGTCCAGGGAGGCTGCCTGCTCCAGAAACCCTCCTGTGTCCATCCTGAGCTTCCCTGCCTCCCCACAACCCCTTGCTCGCTTGGTTCCATCCGACCTTCCTTCCTCAAGGTTTTTAATCGCAGTTTACGTGTGTGCGCCCTCAATAAAGCCATCATCCTCAATGCACTTGCAATCATAAGCTGGCCTCTGGAAGCAAGTCTCTCAGCTCTGCACAGAATGGGAGCAGGAGGGAGAAGGGGGCGCTTTCTGTCGACACTCAGTAACCAGCTTCCCGCTTCTCCACAGAAGGTCTAGAGGGGGTCTGAACAGGTCCCCACGAGGAAGTCTGGGAATCCTGTGCCCACCTTCTTGCTGAGGCTGGTCCTAGAGCTTGAAGCCGGCATTGGGAGCCAGGAGTTGTGCTGGGGCCCAAAGAAAATGATCCATTTCATTTCCAGTCCGCTGGGCCACTTTTATTTCACAGAGGCCGAGAGGGTATCTTATCCTGGGTCCCCCTCCACCTTCCCCAGGAAATGGGACCTAAGGAGCGAATTAAAAGAAAGCAGCCCCTCACCCAGTGAGGGATGAAACAGGAAAGGCTGGTACTTTTGCTGTCCCGACTTTCAAGGTTCCTATTTCCTTGTGCATCAACGAGGGTGAGCAGAGCTTGCTTCGGCCACTCTTGGCATCGGTGTGACCAGTGTCCAACCCAGGTTCCCAGCGTTGGCCCAGCACAGGGAGGAAGGCCATTTGGAGCTAGATTAGGTAACCTGGGCTCCCACAACAAAGCACCAGGTTTCCTGGCTTAGACAATAACAATAGCTTGTTCTTTAAGTTAGAGAGACTGGGAGATGAAGGTGGAGGTGGAGGCAGCTTTCTCCCAGCAGTCTACACAGTGGCCTCTCACTGTGTTCTTTTGTGCATGTGTGCTTGTAACCAAATACCCATAAACACATCACTAAAATTGGATAGGGATATTCTAAAAATCCGCATTTTAACTCAATGTCTTCACAGGACTCATCTCCAAGTTATGTTCGTTTGGAAGCACTAGTGAATTTTGGTGGGAGACTATGGGACCATTCAGGCCCTAACAGAGGCCTAGATAAGCTTTAGGTATATGCAGTCACACTCTGAAAAATGTGCAGGATATCCTTATTTCATATGCAAATTAGCCAATTTATATGTATGCATGTAAGCATCTTTCCTAAAAGCCGTTGTTGGAGAGAAATATCCAAATAGTAGGTACATTGCCTTAAATAATTGTTTTTAAGTCATGAGTTTGGGGTTTGGTTCAAGAAAAATGTGTGAAGCCCACTTTATAAATCAGCCGTTAGAAAAATGTCTGTCTCAAGAGGCCAGTTTTTTTCTCCCCTATCAAGTCTCAAGACTTTTTCCATACCAAACCTTTCCAAGACAAGCTGGAGGATGTAGTACAGGAAAGTGGACACTAGGTGGCGCCCTGGGTAGTGGTTGGATTGACTTTAAGGCTTCCTCCCCTGACATTGGTTCTCCAGCCTTCTCCTTCCGGTGCAGAACCTAAGTGGCCCCTCTTTAAGAACTGCTTCTGTTCTTGTCCTCCAGGTTCCTTGATATCTTGCTTTCACCTCGACTATTACATGAAGGAAGAGTGGATGAGTTTGTTTATTCGTGTGGTTTCCCTTTCCTCCTGCAGGTAGGCAATAGCAGGTTCCCCTGGGCCCCCAGCTCCCACCAGTGCCCCCCCCCACAAGTTATACTGAGAGCCCTTGCTGGTTTTCAGCATCACCTGCCCCTTGAGGCTTCAGCAAGAAGCAGCTTCCCGCATGGCCTTCCAGGGTTAGTTTGTCTCTGTCTCTGTCTGCAAACTTCTGGAAATTTCTTCATTAAATTTCTTTCCAGTCACAGGCATGGTGGCGCACACCTTTAATCCCAGCACTTGGGAGGCAGAGGCAGGTGGATCTTTCTGAGTTCGAGGCCAGAAAACAAAACAAACAATTTCTCTCCAGTCAACCCTTAGAGGTGTTGGCTCTTCCTAAAAACTTTCGATAGATTAACAGATCCAGCAAACCCTTTTTGTGCCTCCATTTCTCTTCTTTTAAATGGGAGAATTCATATCTACCTTAGTAATGAGGATCTAATATAACAACTACTAACAAACCAAGTGACATCCCAAGCTATTAATTTCTCTGTATAAACTTCTGTTATCAGCTGAGTGAGTACCACAAATTAGCCACTTGGTCCAATGTCTTCCTTCCTTCATTTATGTTAATTTTTTTCACGAATGGGTGGGTTAATGAGTACCTTTATGCTGAGGCACCACAGAAGGCTGGCCCAGCAGGCCAAGGGGTGCTAGCAAACACTGTGGCCCTGTCTTTGGACTCTGAGGCCAGACTGTCTTCAGGAGAACCTGGGGCCCATGTGGTGTGGTTCCTGGAGTATATTAGCCTACTGTCCCCTCTTTTCCATCTTGCTGCCTCCTACCACCTGCAAACCAGAAGCTGCCCAAGGCCAGCTGTTTTTTGTATGCAGGCTCAGCAAAGCCAGGGAAACCAAACAACACTTAACAGGAGCCCTGCTGGTGGCAGGAAGTTGCCTTTGACTGTCCTTTGCTCCCTTAGTAGCTGCTCACTGGGTCCTTCACACTTGATGGCAGCAATTCAGAGGCCTGGTGAGTACAATTTCTTCAAGGCACTAAACTTGAACTGTTCATCCCAGGAGGGAGCAGGGTGGAAGTTCCTGGAAGCTTAGAGTCGGCAGACAGGTCGGGGTTGAGCCTATGCCAGGTGTCACAGGCCTAGACAGATGGACAAATCCCATTCAGCCTGGAAGGATGTCATGTAGGTGCCTGAGAGGCAAGGGTCACTGAGAGCCCTCTCAGCTCTTTCTCTGTTCTTGGAGACAGAAGGATCCTGGTACACATTGCTGCAGAGATGAGACAGTGGGTCCCTCAAGGCACCCAGGGTTGAGTGAGTGGCACTCTCTATAGGCTGTGGGTCCATATTTAGAATTTCCGCCATGGCCACTCAGCTCTGGTCACCACGGATGCCCAGAAATTCCACTCTCCCACCGGCAAGTGGGTACCATGACTATTTCTTGCAAAGAGGGGCATCTGTCATGACAGCCCAGACACCAGCCTTTCGCTGACCTGTGCAGTCCTGGAGCTTAACGAAGAGGAGGGTGGGAGAGGAGGCCCAGAGTGACTGGATCAGACAGAACTTAGCACTGCTAGGTCTGGAATTCCCAAGAACACCCGTACACTGCCAGGACCCAGCTATAAGCCCCTGAGACTGCCGGGTGACCTCTTGGGAATTCTGGGCCCTTAGTTCATTATGGTTGTATGCTGTGTGAGTCCCACTGTGTCGCTTCTGCTTGCTGGCTGGCCGACGTCCGTGTGTCCTTGAAGGTTACAGTGAAACATTCCTGTCATTTGGCAACATGGTTGGTAACTTAATTTGTGACACACTTGGAGATATTCTTACGATGAAACAGCTTGATGAAATCCCAAGAACAGACTGTACTGTGAAGCAACGGAGGAGTCATTTTTTGTGTCTTGCTGATAGACCCCAGTTTCCCTATTTCCTAGGGCTAGCAGGGCCATTTCTTAAGTCATTTGCTTTTTTTGTTGTCGTTGCTTGCTTTTTGAGACAGGGTCTCACTATGTAGCCCTGGCTGGCAGAGGACTCAATATGTAAATCAGATGGGCCTTAAATGACTCATGGAGGCCTCCTCAGGGCTGGGGTTAAAGGAGTGTGCTGCCGCACTTGGCCACTCCACACTTGGCCACTTCACACTTGGCCACTTGGCAAGTTCATTTCTTTGTAATTTCTTCAATTATTTATCCTTATAGCCTCTTGATATAAATGCACATAGATTATGATCACTTCTAGTTATTGCTGTTGTTCTAAAATAACGTCCTAGTCGATTTTGATACCATCTGGCCTCTTAAAACCCTTTTTTTTAACAGTCACCTCACTGTTCAGTTTGTGACTATAGTTTTTGCCTGGTTTTCACGTGGGCCACCTCTCCTGGATCCTATTGGATGATATCTTTTTTAAGAAAAAAATTATGATTTTACATGTATGGATGTTTTGCCTGCTTGTATGTCTATGCACCGTGCATGTGCACACAGTCCCTGTGGAGGCCAGAAGAGGGTGTCAGATCCCCTGAGACTGGGGTCACAGATGGTTGTGAGCCGCCATGTGGGTGCTGGGAACCATACCCAGGTCTTCTGGAAGTACAACAGCCAGTGCTCCCAACTACCGAGACGTCTCTCCAGCCTCAAATGTCATCTTGTTTTTGAGCAGTCATTTGTGTCATTGTCTCAGAAAGCCTGATGTCTTGGAGACTGTCCTGAGAGGACAATGTCTCTCTTCCTGCCCACTATGGTTTGTACTTTGATAGTGCATTTTTTTGTTTGTTTTTTTTTTTGCTATTCCCACAGAGGAAAGAGTATGTAGTAGTTCACTTACCAGGGCAGCTTCCTCCCTAGTCGCACCGAAGGTGGAATTAGCACTGGGACCTTGGCCTCCCCTTTGGTCCCAGGGGTCTTCCAGGACTTCCACTGGGCTCATTTTCCTTCAGGGCTAACCCTGGGGGGCCTATGACAACTGAACTCTACTTGCCTGCCTGCCGGGCTGAGGGAATCATTACCAGATGGAACCCGAGGGAGGGAGAAGGCCAGGTATTTCCCCACATCATGGAACACGAGGCCCTGGTGACTCAGTGAGGTTGGAGAGGCAGAGGTGGCAGCCGCCACCGCAGTTGGCAGGTGGCAGCCTGGAAGGATGTGGGGACGTTAATGACTCCCTCCCTCCCTTCCTCCCTCCCAGTCTGCCTCATCTCGGCTCTGTCAGGGCTGTGATTTTATCATGCACACCTTTGTAAACAATCCATTTAACAGCCCAGGTAATTACAGCCTTCCAGCCTCGTGTCAGGGTTCCTGACTCACAGTCTGTTCTTTTTTTTTTTTTTGGTACTACAGCAGCCTGGGGAGGAGGAGCTTGCTGAAGTTCTAAGGAGACTCTAAGGAGACAGCTGGACATCTGGGGTGTCCAGCTGTGGCTTTTGCTAACTGCATCAAGTCTGTGGGTCTTATTTTGACATGTCTGAGACTGTGTTTGGATTGTTGATTAGACCGAATATGGGAAGGTAGGTCGGAGGAGGTGGCTCCCAGGAAAAAGCAGTCCAGGTAGGATGACTCCTCTGGGGTGGGGGTGGGAGTCTCACTTCACAGAGCCTTGTCATCTTTGTTTCCCTGGAAGCTGCTTTGCTGCGCACCAGCTCTTAAGATCGGACCCAGGAAACCAGCTGGGAGGGTAAAGGGGTGGGGACAGGGTTGAAGGCCAGCCCTTGCATTTAAACTCCCCATCCTCCATGGAACTGTGAGGGTGGGAAGGAGGGTGTAGAGGGTGCAGCTGAAGCTGAACTTATGTACTTGGTTCTGGGCTCAACTCCCAGCACCCACTGTATCAATACATAAAATAAAAGGGAATAAAGAGTCATCCAAAGATTTGCCCATACACAGTGGCCCCAGTGAAAATTGTATGCAGAGGGGCAGGGGAGGGAGGGCGGGCTGCGAAGTTGGTAGGTAGCCATGGGTGGCCAAGGAGAGGTGAGCCAGCTCCTTGTGTCACGAAGCGGACAGATTTCCCAGATTGACTCAATGTTTCTGATAGTGGCGCTAGGGTTTGCAGCCTTGCATCTGAAAGGTTTCGTCACTACGTGTCCTTGAGTACCCACGGCCATTCCCACATGCCACTTTCCCACGTGGAATATGTGTGTGTAGCCTGTGGTTCGAAGCTGGGGTTCCCTAGGCGTGAGGCAGAGTCCCACGGACTAACGCATGTGAGATGCAACAGTAGCTTTGGAGGAGAATGAGCAGGCCTAAAGCGCCTCGGGCCACTCCCACCTGTCCCAGAAGGCTTTGCATCTGGTCTGAAGTCACCTTTCCAAGCCTTGTCCTCTACCCAGATGTTTCTTGGCTCAGACAACTATACGTTTTGAAGACAGAGAGGCTGGGCTCTGGGAAAGGACAGGAGGCTTACAGAAGTACCATTTTGGGACACGTGCCTGCATCGCAGTGTTAAAAAAAAAATGCATATAAGAGCTGCAGCTGTTGAAAGATGACCCTGGGCAGTGTTTGCCAATGGCGGCCCTTGTCCAACACCGGACCACCTTGACTGCGGCTTCCACAAGACCATGGAGTGAGAGGGTGGTCCCAAACAGTGACATGCCAGTCACAGCTTCCTGTCACTCTGGAGCCCTAAAAAATGACAGTCTGTTTGGCTTAGGCTAATGCCCTGAGAAGTTCAACACAATAGCAAACCCAGAAGGCTCAGTAGAAACCAAAGGAAAACCCCACTTACCTTTAGATTAACAGTTGTTCTCAACCTTCCTAGCTCTGCGGCCCTATAGTACAGTTCTGCCTGTTGTGTTGACCTCCAACCATAACATTATTTCATTGCTACTTCATAAACTGTAATGCAGCTGCTGTCATGAATCGCAATGCAAATATCTGATATGTGACCCTTGTGGGGTCTCGACCCACAGGCTGAGAACTTCTGTTTTAGACCCTGAGCTTCCCAAGTCATGGCCCAGGGGACTCTGTCCACCCTTCCCAGAACTCTTTATGGAACTATAATTCTGTGTTTTAAAATTCATACGAGGGTTCCTTCAAATGCAATGGATCATTGGCTTAGTTAAACTATTAGCATAAATTTGCATGTCATTTTCATAATTAAACTATGAGCAAGAAGGCTAATTACACACAAATGGCATGAGTGGCGACGACGAAAATGGCGTATGATAGTTCTGTTCCCTGCTTTCGAAGTCCCAAGTGAGCTTTCAGTCATGATTACACCTCTGTTTTCACTGTGTGCTTGGTGCCAGGGTAGGATAGGATACTGGATCCAGCGCTGGGTTGGGGGTGTGTGGAATTTAAAGGCAGTCTTAGGCCACGGAAAGATTAAAATCTGAGAAAGGAAGCCAGGTGGACACTTGCAGAATGGAGACCAGAGCCGAACAAGAACAATGCACAGGCACCTTTGGTAGCAGGGTCTGTTTGAGGGAGCTCGGATGTGGGACCTCTGCAGAGATCAAGCCGCATGCCCGAGTTCCTCGTGTAAAATAGTGTAGAGTAGCGATTGCATACCGCCTGCTCACACCCTTCTGAGTACTTGTTTATGATTATTGATTTATCTTGCGGTGGGTAGAGGGGTGGGGGTGAGGTAGAGGTGGAGCAGGCATGTGTACAGCGAGCACGTGGTGGTCAGAGGAGGACTTGCTGCTGGAGTCAGTTCCTGCCTTCCCCTCGTGGGTCCTGGGGATCTAACGCAAGTCATCAGGATGGGCAACAAACATCCTTGCCTCATCGGCCATCTTGCCAGTCCCCACCTGAGCACTTCAAAGCATCTCAACGATTTTTTTAAAAAACTTAGTTTATTGTTTTACTGTGCTATGGGGCGATCACAAAGTCTCCCAATGTTTTTGATCCATTTTTTAAAATCAGTGAATAGGGAAGTCTGACTATATTAAGATTCTTGGTCTTAAAGGTGTGTGAGGGGCTTATTATTCTGCTTCATAATCAAATAATATTATTGGATTCTTGTTACTGCTCTATTTGGGAGAGTGGAACCTAAAAATGAGGTGGACTACAGACTCATGCAATAGCCGTCTTGTTCAAGGCATCAGACGATTTAAATTCTGAGGGTTAAACAAGGTCTTGCGAGCAAAGTTCACTTGAGTGCAAGTTGTATACAGCCACAAGGGCAAGGCCACGTGAGTTTAAAGGGCAAGGCCACGTGAGTTTAAAGGGAAAGGCCATGTGAGTTTAAAGGGCAAGGCCACGTGAGTTTAGAGGGCAAGGCCACGTGAGTTTAGA
>CAJQZJ010032578.1:2620588-2643444 GCA_907164525.1 Lophiomys imhausi | reverse complement strand
GAGGGCAAGGCCACGTGAGTTTAGAGGGCAAGGCCACGTGAGTTTAGGGTTTTTTACACAATTACGAGGGCAGCTTGTGCTTGGAAACAGCACTCTGAGTAATAGTGGATAAGCTGATGGGTGATCTGAAGCAAACCCACTCCTCTTTGTTACAGCTGGGAGTGGCACAAAACCAAGTTCCCAGAACAACCCATATTATGGAGGGACAGAGGTTCCTCTTGTCTTGTTTACTTGGAGTTTTTTTCCACAAACTCTTGGAAATCTCCTCAGACACCTTCATTCAGGGACCGTGCTCCAACAGCCTCTGAATTATACACTTAAATGGTTTTGAAACTATTGAGTTTGACTCCAGTTTTTAAAAAGAAGACACTAGGCTTGAGCAAGAGCGGATACAATGGAAATAGCTGTAGGTCAGGAGGCAGGGTTGTGGATACAGGGCTAGTGCTGTGAAGTTGATCCTCTTAAGGTTAGACTGGCATTTGGAAGGCTGCTGCCTTTTCTTCATAATATAGAGCCGTAGGGGAATACAGAAGGCTGCCACGTTAACTTCAGAACCCTGGAAAGCAGGCTCACAACAGGGCCACATTTTCTATGAGGCTTGAAGAAGGCTTACCAGCTCAGGTGGCTCTGTGTGAAGAAGCGTGGAAGTTGGGCGTTGCTTCCTCCTGGCCTGCAAAGACCACCTGTCCATTAAGTGATAGGGACAATGACAGTTGGGATGAGTTGTTGGCCGTAGGCCCTGGCACTGAGTCATCACCAGCCATCACCACCTTGCTTAGGCCTCTGATGGATAAAAATTGTAACTCTGGGCGCCTTCCAAAGAGACAGAATTCCTGAGGTGTGTGATTGTAAATTTCCTCAGCATCACAAGATATTCTGAGATGTAGAGAGGGAGACAGGCCCACAGAACCTTCTTGCTTCTGGTCCTCTCATTCTATGCCCATGCCCTTGGGCAGCAAGGGCTTCTAAGTGCTTTGGGGCTAACTCTGGTACAGACAGCAACCCCCGCTTCTCTCCCAGTGGTGGATGAGCACTCCCGACCCTCCACTAATAAAAGCCATAGTAAATAAGCCATCATGTTCTTAGGTGTGTTTTTGTGTGTGCAGTGTGTGCCGATTGAGATCCTGTCTTCACCCACCTGCTTCACTTCCTCCAGCCCAGCTTGGTGCTGGATACCCTGAGGGGACAGGGATGAGGCTGGAGGTAGGATGACCTGCGCACCTAGCCTGTCTGTGGGCACTGGGTATTCGAACCCTGGTCTTAGATACTTTTAGGGCAAGCAGTTTACCTGCTGAAAGATGTTCCTTGTCCTTGAAAAAAAAATGTTATCATTCCATTTGCTGTGGGGGAGACCCATATGTCGAACAATTCACACAGGATCAACACAGTGACTCACTGTGGTGGTTTGAGCGAGGATGTCCCCTGTGGGTTCAGATGTTCGAACGTTTGGTCCCTAGTTGGAAGAGTTGTTCTGACAGATTTAGGAGGCAGGGCCTTGTTGGAGGAAGCTCTGCAGGCCAGCTTGGAGGCTTCAAATGCTTTGATCCATTCCCACCCATCTCTCTCTGCTTCCTGTTTGTGGGTTAAGATGTGAACTCTCAGCTATTGTTCCAGAGTGCCTGCTGCCAATCCTCCCTGCTGTGCTGGTGATGGACTCATCCCTCTGGAGCCATAAGCCCAAATAAATCCTTGGCCATGGTCATGGCATTTTATTACAGCAACAGAACAGTAACTAACACATGCGTCTTTTTCATAAAAATTTAAAGTAAGTTTTGGTAAATATAGGAATTTTTTTCCAATGAAAAATGCACAATAAGCCATAAACAGACATTCTGGGGAGAGGGGGAGAGAAGAGTTCCCACATTTCATTCTGAACTATTCCACGTGGTCAGGCTGAGTGGTGGAGAGCTGGGGTGCTGGGTCGGGACACTGGAGAACTGGTCAATTTGTGGTTTTACTAGTCAGTTAGATTTAAGAAACATGATAGAAACTTTTAGAAGACAGGCCCTGGCTCGGCTGGTGAGAAGATGTGAGGGGCTCAGTCTGTCTTGCATGCATGAAACAAGAGCCCCAGGAATTCTGTGTGAGATGGGATCAAGCGTGTTCAGGGTGGTGTGGCCATATGCAGGTTGTATGAGAACAGAGCAAGCCATGGAAAGAAAGTCAGAAATGGAGAGGAACGGGGACCCTGGGAACATCACTGGTCTACAAAAGGCTGGCTAGCCCAAAGGATAACTGCTTCCTGAACTCTTCAGTTATAATGTCAATATACACCCTTTGTTGTTTAAGGCGGCCTGGGCTGAATCCATCACAGTGCACACTCACCCGACCGATGAACCTCCATCAACTCAGACAGGCAGAGTATGCCTTGACTCTTTGCAGTCCCAAGTAGCCTAATTTATAAAGTGCTTAATGATGTTTCCGAGATAAACCCTGCCTGACACCCTGGGCTATGTCTGACTGCCTGCTATATATTTCTACCTCTAGAAATGAACTGTCAACTGAAGAAGTGTGTCCTTGAGGGACAGTCTCTTGGTTGGCACAAGAAGAATGCTTTGCTCTGGCACTTTATCACAGAACCTCTTTTATTTGCCACACTGGGGATGATGAGATCTACGCCCTGCACGTGCCAGGCTGGGGCTCTACCGCTTAGCTAGATCTCCAGTCCTGTCATGGCACCCTTGAATACATTTCGTTTCAACACATCGAGGGCATATCAGGGAATATTTCTTGCAACTTAACTGATATCTGTGTTTGTTCAGTGAATCATTAATTTGACAAATATGTGTGGAAGGCCCAGTCGTAGCAGCCCGTATATTGTCAGGCACTGAATACATATGCAATGACCAATGCTGCAGTTGTGTTCTTGCCTTCGGTGCAGTTAGCAGCTAACGAGGGAGAAAAACAGTAAAGTAACAATCAATAGCTACGTAGTTTTACACTTAGCTGAGTGCGGGAGGAAAAGCACCGGGTGCGTAGAGAACACAGAAGAATTTTTCATCTATGTGTAAAGGTCAGGTCTCACTCAGCAGAATGACCCTAGGCTAAGCTCGGAAGAGTGAGTTGCTGTTAATGGTCAGGGCAGTGATAAGAACGTTGTAGGCTGGAGGAACTCATGTGCAAAGGTCCCGAGGCACACAGCTTGACTAATGAGAAAGTCTGAAGACCATCAGTGTAGCCCATGGGGTGATTGACAGGCACAGAACAGGGAGAAGGGCTAGAGAGATAGGCAGGCCTGGGCTTGGGGAGCCTTGGCATCTCTCATAAGGACTCCATAAGTCACATGGAGAGTGTCACCACAGCAGTGGAGTGGCTTTCATGTAGAAAACAGATTCAAGAGGCTCAGGACAGAAGCCATCATCAGTTAGGGAATGCTGCAGCAATGCAGGTAGAAGGTTCTGGGGCTGTGGACTCAGATGGTGGCTGCAGGGGGAGAGATGCTGAAGGATGAGAGGTAAATTGCTAACTCCATAACTCTATGGAACATAGGGGACAGTGTGTGTGTGTGTGTGCACGTGTGTGCGCGTGCAGTATATGGGTGTGTGTGTATGTATCCAGGAGGGAATTTCATGGAGGCCCATAAAGCTGGTGACTGACAGGATGCTGCTTAGAATTCATGCTGAGACTTAGTATTTTAGGTAGAGATTTCAGCTTCCTGTCGCTGCTGATTGCACCAGACCTTCTGCATTAAGGCAGGCTTTTAAAAATCTATCTGATGGGCTAGAGAGAAGAAGGCTCAGTGGTTAGGAGCATTGGCTGCTCTTGCAGAGGACTCAGGTTTGATTCCCAGCACCCACACGGCAGCTAATAACCATCTGTCACTTTAGTTCCACGGGATTCAACGCCCTCTTCTGGCATCCCCAGGCACTTCATGTATGTGGTGCATATATATATATATATATATATATATATATATATACATACAGACAAGACACTCAAACACACGAAATAAAAATACACCTAAAAACAACAACAGCAAGAAAGCAACTCATCTCAAGAGAGTGGGAAATCACTTCCAATTCTCTCTTAGAAGAGCAGGTGAGAATGAAGCCAGAACAAAGTCAGAATGTGGCAATAGAGTGGGGAGATGGGCTGCGGAGGGGTCCCCTTCACCATTACTTCTCATTCACACTGCTGCTCTAACTTCCTCTTTGTCCAGAGGCTCCAGCGCTGGCTGGGAAGGGTTGTGGCCCAGGTAAAGTGATCAAGACCGGTCTCTCTGCCCTTGAAACAGCCTAGAGTTCTAGTTTCAGTAGGAAACAGACACTAGGGGGACTGGGGGCTATGAGGGCTGGCTAGTGAATACACATATATTTGAATATTGTTGACATGACAAAATGTTTTCAGAGTGCTGAATCCTCTTTGTTTGCTTCTGTTTTGATCTCTGCAGCAAGTTCAGGATATGCCATCCCCAACTGTGGGATCTGTGGACCAAAGTATATTCCTCTTGAAAGGGCTATTGCTGTATATTAATTTTCTGTGGTAATTTTCCTCATGTATTATAGGGTACTTTGAGTGGGGCAGTACTGGCAACAGAATACAGGACCTTGAACAAGCTTGGCTTGTGGGTCCACCACCAAGCTTTGCCCAGAGTCCCTGATAGCTCTTTATAAGCAGACCAATTCCCTTTAGGTGAGTGGTTCTCAACCTTTGGACCAGTACCCCTTAGGGGTTGAATGACCCTTTCACCTAAGACCATCAGAAAGCACAGATATTTACATTACAATTCATAACAGTAGCAAAGTTTCAGTTATAATGTAGCAACGGAAATAATTTTATGGTTGGGAGGGGATCACCACAGCATGAGGAACTGTATTAAAGGACCACAGCATTAGGAAGGTTGAGAATCACTGCTCTAGGTAGACCTCACCCCCTAAAGTTTCCTGAACCTCCCAAATATTATCACCAGCTGGGGACCAAATCTCAATCCTTTGCAAAGTGTGGTCGTTTGGATGAAAATGGACCCCATAAGCTCATATATTTAAATGCTTGGTTCCCCTTTGGTGGAACTGTTTGGGAAGGATTAGGAGGTGTGGCCTCACTGGAGGAGGTGTGTCTTTGGGGGGGCAGGCTTTGAGGTTTCCCAGTTAGCTTTGTGTCTTCCTCCAACTTTTGTATCAGATGTAAGCTCTCAGCTACCGCTCCAACACCATGCCTGCCCGCCGCCATGCTCCCCTCCTTGATGGCCATGGACTCACCCTCTGAAACTGTTAACAAGCCCCAAATTAAATGCCTCCTTTTTATTACTTGCTTTGGTCATGGAGTTTCTTTACCCCAAGAGAAAAGTAACTAAGACAGAAGGACACTTTATATCCCAAACTATAAACCAGGTGTTATCATGAGGTTGATCTGCCTCCTCCCAACATACTGATGTTCTAGCAGTCAACACCCTGGGGACAGGACCAATCTGGTGCTGCGGCAGATGACTAAGACAAGGCCATTAAGGTGAGCTTTCATCCCGTGTGATGGAGAATGAAATGTTTGTAAAGACTGCCAGAATCCACAAGAGGCTGGGAGACAGTCTCTCTCTCTCTCTCTTTTTTTTTTTTTTTTTTTTTTTGAGACCTCAGAAGAAACTAATCCTGCCTACTACTTGGTCTTGGTCCTCTAGCTTCCAAAACCATGAGACAAAATTTCCTCATTCCAGGACTTGGAATGCTACAGTCTTTGCCTAACATGTGCAAGGCCCTGGGCTCCTTGCCCAGTACCCTGAAGCAAACAAGCCAGTTTGTGGTACTTAGCTCTGGCTGTCCCAGCAACCAACAGGGATGTTTAATAGAACATAACAGCCTCCAGGTGATAAATGGCCTCTCTACCTTGCTTTGATATATAGAAATTTTTTAATTTAAAAAACTCGAGAGAATTCACGCTTGCCTGGTTTTGTTTTCATGTTTTCTTCTTTTTTTGTTGTTGTTTTGTTTTGGTGTGTGTGTGTGCACGCGTGTGGTTTCCTGAGGTGGGTGGGGTGTGCTGAGGGCAGCCTGTGTTCATTAGATAAAGCGAAGCATCAACTAAAAGCCTAATTGAATTTGATTTAGTAAACATCTGTCCAATTAAGTCTGAGAAAAATAGAACCTGTAATGTATGTATTTCCAGCCAGCACAGAGGACTCTGCTGAACTTGCAGAAACAAGAACTTCCAGACAATTCCTCAGAGATAATTACTGGGCTCATGTCATCTAGAGCGATCTGCCGTGTGTCCCGGCTGATTACCTGTCCTGCCTGTCTTGCCCTAACAGACTGTCAGGGAAAGTGGGGGCAATGTTTTCCTCAGCTTTGCGCTTCTAGCTCCGCCCCACCCCACCCCCGACCAGGGATCGGCACACAGTAGGGCTCCTACAAGCATCGAGCTTGGGATGATTTACTGCACCCGCAACCCGACGCCAAGACTGTGAACGGGACAGTCTGAAAATGGGTCCCGTAGAAGTCCACGTACAGATGCCGGTTGGAGAGCGGGAGTTTGCCGCAGAATTTCTAGAGATCTTGAAGTCTGAACCCAGGACAGGGCCGGGGGGCGGGGCGTGGGCGGGGGCAGAGCAAGGGACGCGGAAAAGCTAAGAGTTTCCAGTGAGGGGTCCTTACAGGGTGGTAGGGTTTTGTTGGGGTAACCGCATTCTGCTTCTGCCCAGTGTGCTGCGATTCAATGCCAGCTCAGCGCTCAGGTGAGAACTCTGGAGACTGCCAGTTCTAGCGCCTTCCAAATCCACCTTTTCTGCTCTTCCAGGAGTAAATAGCAAGCATTGATCGACAAAGCTTGGCGTTTTTTTCATTTACAATGAAGTCACTTCTAATTCCAGCTCTGTCCTGGCTGTCTTTTTCTCACTCACTTCGTGAGAAAGTTACTCTGGTCTGTCTGCACCCGGCTCTGAGCCAAGTTCAACCCTGATTTGGCAGAGTTCAACCCCCTTGGATGAGTTTGAAAAGCGAGGGAATTGCCTCGTTCACAACTTTGTCCCAAGGCTTAAACTGGAAGTGGCAAGAAGTTCTGCTATTTAAGCAGTGGCTGTAGCTAGCTAGCACTGAAGCCGGTATTTTATGTATATGTGTTATTGTCTAAGCCCTAAGAAGTCAGCATAATCATCAAAAGGCAACAAACGTAAGAAGCAGCCAGTACTGAGGAGGGCTGTGGCCTGAATAGCTGTCTTCTCCCAACTCCCATTTTGAAATTCTGACATCCAGGGTTATGATACTGGGAGACCACCAGGTCTTTGAGAAAAGACTGGGTAATAATGGTGTCAACTAGAAATCCTCTCACCAGGCCAAACACTGCAGCCCTTGTGCAGATCTTCACAGGGTCACCATGGCAATGGGACATTATTAGATCATGCTGTCATAGATATGTCAAAGCCACCCAGAGAGGCGGGCTGTGGAGCCTTGCGGCTTCTCCACTTCCTCACACAGGTGTTGGGCAGGTACTGTGGGGAGCCTTGGGTTGTGGTGATCTGACTGCTTGTGATGGTTGGCATGAATAAACTCATCCAGACTTTCTCACAATCCTGGGATGTGAGAAATTCACAAAAGAAATCCTAATGTGTACCCAGGAGATGGTCCTGGGGCTTGCCAGTAGAATAAATTAATCTGGATTAGATTAACCTGTACTCTGTACGGAAAGACTCATCATAATTGTGGCTGGGGCCATTCCCTGTGGCAGGGGCTCAGGGACCTATAAGAATAAGACAGTGAGCTAAGGCCTTGCTCACATTTGTCCCTCTCTGCTTCTTGACTGCAGATGAAGGTGGCCGTCTCCTGCCGCTGTGACTCCAGTCTGGAACCGTGAGACAGAATAAAACCCCTCTTCTCTATGCCACTTTTGTCAAAGTATCTCGTCAAAGCATCTTATCACAAGCAACGGAAAGAAATTTCAAAGGGTATTGGCATCCCTGAGATTCTTCAGGTCCTTCAGCGTGGCAAGAGGACCATGGGAACACCAAACATCTCAATGTCACAGACCAGGTCCATCTCTCTTATCCAGAGGGAAAACTTCCACATCACTGGCCAAATTAGGTCACCTGAAAACCTGGACTGACACCTGGCGGGAGCAACGACTCAAGTAGACACACACACAGGAGCCATTCGGGGGCACTGGTTCTCTGAGCAGGAGAAGGCATGGCATCCCCAGGAGCTGCAGCAGGTCCTGGTGCTGAAATGCACCCTGGTCAGAGGGGAACCACGGAGCTGCTGCTGACTACAGTGTGCATGAGACTTGTGGTTCTCTCAGCCACAGCCTCAAAGACACACTGGCTTTCCCAACTGAAGAGTGAGCCCAGTTCTTTCTGACCTTGTAGGAGGACTGTGGAGGCGGGGAGCTCTCAAGTGAGAGAGGTGCCGAGGAACAGGGCCGCCTTGGTACCTCCAGCCATCTCACTGGCGGCTGTGGCTGAGATACGTTCCCGAGGCAAGAGAAAGACAGGACATTTAATCAAGAGACATGTGACGTTCAATTGAACTCCAAATTGCTTTTTTGGACATAACATCAAATAAAATGCGGAAAGGAAAGAGGGCCGGACTTTCTGTAGGCAGGTGACTCACCTACAGGGAGCAGGGGGAGGCTTTGGGTGCTTCTGGAATGAAGCAGAACCAGTAAGGCACAGCAAGGCTCCGGAAGTCCGTGGCCAGGGCTGGGCAGGACGAGAGACAGCTCCACAGTTCCCCGCCTTCCCTGGCCTGCCTCCTCAGCCTTCCATCTCCATCTGTCCAGCAACTTTGTGTGGCTGGAGAACTCCTGCTCTTTTCTCTAAATGAAAAAGCTGCATGTGTGTTGAATCCCTTGGGTATCTGGCAGATATAAGCTAAAGGGTAGCTAGAAAAGGAGAGTACTGGCCTGGTGAACTTGTCATTGCTAATAATTCTTAGGTAACATTAACAGCTTATTGAAATATGTTATACAGTCAGTTTTAGAAGAACTACATGACTATTTGTTTTAAGATGGAATCTCACTATAGATAGGTATTCTCCGCCCACAAAATAAGCCAATTCAGCAGGGCGTGTTGGCGCACGCCTTTAATACCTTGGAGGCAGAAGCAGGCAGATCTCTGTGAGTTCGAGGCCAGCCTGGTCTACAAAGCAAGTCCAGGACAGCCAGAGATACACAGAGAAACCCTGTCTGGAAAAACAAAACAAAACAAAACAAAAAGCCAATTCAAGCTTAATTAAAGTATAAAAGCAGGTTTATTGGGGCCAGCTCTAGGGCGGGTTAATGTTCCCAAGGAACAGAGCCAGGGAAGTTGCCATGCAGAAGGGGATACAGAAAAATGGGGGACAGAGAGAGAAAGAGCATGCAGAGAGAGAGACAGAGAAAGAGAGAGAAAGAGAAAAATGTCTGGATTATATAGGGAAGAGCTTCTGCAGAGGGGAAGCCCAGCCCCTGGGCTGGAAAGTTCAGGTAGGGACTGAGGGATGCTGGGAGCACCCGGAGGTCAGGTCAACTTTCCTATGTAAAATAGGCACCTTAGTCGCATGTCCTGGTCTGAATCTCAATGATTGTGTTACTTAGGCCTTGAACTCCTGGGCTCATAGATCCTATTGCCTCAGCCTCCTCATTGCTGGGGCTCTAGGTACGTGCTGTTCCCCACCCTGATGAATTTTGATCAATATAAACAGCTTTTTAAGCAGCACCATTACAAGAGGAAAATTTGTACCTCATTAAAATGCCCCTTACCCCCTCTGCAAATGAACTGTTCCCCTAAACCCTCATCCCTGGCACAGCAGGAAGAACCAGCAGCAGTTTGGGGGAGCCCCAGCAGCAGGAAGAGCAGCAATCTCTCTCTTTGTAGCCCTTCTTTCTCCCCAGGGCTCTGGTTTTTTATCCCTCAGTCCCCAGAATTCATGGGCTGCAGGTGGCTAAGCCACACATCTGCTAGCTCATGAGACACATATTGATTACACCTGAGGACTAACTGAATCAGCCCCATACCTGGGATTAAACAAAAATATTCTTATAATTGGCTCTCTTTTTTTAAAAATAAAATTCTTAACACACATTATTTTTCTTTACTATTCATTTCTTTTGATCTCTAATTGGAGTGAAACACTCAAATTTACCATTGTCAGCATTTTTTAAGTACACAGTCCATGAAACAATCACCACCATCCCTCTCTGGAGGTCTAACTTTCCAAACCCAAACTCCATTCCCTAGTGCCTTGAGCCCTTTTCAGTAAATCTTAGGTACTGAGTAGGTGGTCATGATGCTCAGTGGGCATAAGATCCTAGGGGCAGTGTCCTGATAGCCAGGGTGTGGCAACTGGAGAAGGCAGTTGTCTCTGACATGGTTCCATCACAAAAGCAAAGTGTGGCTCTAACAATGAATATGTGATTAAACAGTATGGCGGTTGGATGGATGGATGGATGGATGGTTGGGTGAGTGGTTAGATGGAAGGAAGGAAGTAAGGAAGGGAGGAAAGAAGGAAGGAAGGGTAGATGTGGGGGGTTGGGGGGGATGGGAGGATGAATGGAAGGAAGAAAGGAAGGATGGATGGATGGGTGGATGGAAGGATGGATGGATGGGTGGGTGGATGGATGGATGGATGGATAGATAGATGGATGGATGGGTGGGTGGATGGATGGATAGATAGATGGATGGATGGGTGGGTGGATGGATGGATAGATAGATGGATGAATGGGTGGGTGGAAGGATGGATGGATGAATGGGTGGGTGGTGGATGGATGGATAGATAGATGGAGGAGTGGGTGGGTGGTTGGATGGATGGATGGATGGTTGGATGGAAGGACGGATGAATGGGTGGGTGGGTGGATGGATGAATGAATGAATGGATGGAAGGATGGATGCATGGGTGGGTGGTGGATGGATGGATAGATGGATGGATGGATGGGTGAGTGGAAGGATGGATGGATGGGTGGAAGGATGGATGGATGTGTAGAGGAGTGGGTGGATGATGAATGGATGGGTGGGTGGATGAATGGATGGATGGTTGGGAGGAAGGATGGATGGATGGATGGGTAGATGGGTGGGTAGATGATGGATGGATGGATGGATGAATGGGTGGGTGGGGCATGGATGGATAGATGGATGGAGGGGTTGGTGGGTGGTTGGATGGATGAATGGGTGGGTGAATGAATGGATGATAGATGGATGGGTAGATGGGCGGGTGGATAATGGATAGATGGATGGATGGATGGATGGATGGATGGGTGGATGGATGAACAGATGGATAGATGGATGGGTAAATAGATATATGGAAGGATGGATGGATGGATTATGGATGACTGGGTTGATGAATGGAAGAAAGGATGGATGGATAGATGGATGGATGGATGGATGGATGGATGGATGGATGGATGGTACAAATTAGGCCTCCTTAGTGAAATTAGTATGCAGTTCAGCCTAGCATGTAGTAGCACATAAGGGTTTGGCCGGGCATCCTTTGAAGGTGCCAAAATTGAAACACAAACTGCCCTGTTGAAGGGATCTGGCTAAGAAATTGAGCAAGCAGCAAAGAGGATGTCATTTGCCCTGAGAAGCAACAGGACTGCTGGACATCTCCAGAGACTTTGTGGACCCTTAAGACTGCCAAGGATCATGAGATAATGTGATATATAAGCCAGAAATCTCTACACAGCCTCCAGAAATCTCCACACGGCCGCTCTCTTCCTCCTGCCCTCACCGACTGAGAAGTCATGCTGGAGAAGTGTGCAGAAAGGCATGGCATATTCAAGCCATTAGCCCGCAATGGTCATAAAACGAAAGGCGAAGTCTAAGAGAAATGCAAGCTAGCCCAAAAAAGACCCTTTGCTGTAATTCAGCCTATTAAGGCTGGCAGCAAAGTAGGTGGAGTTTGGAAGTTGCTTGGAGAAGCTTTAGGTGGTGAAGCCCATGGAAAAAGCTGGCCTCAGTTTGGCAGTTAGAACAGACTGACTTTATAAACTGGCCACAACTTTGTGGTTGAAATAAATCGAGCTTGCGAACTGGCAAATGAACTTTAAGCTTGAGAGATACCACCTGATGGGACTGCTGTAAACCAAGACATCCTGCATGGACCTACACTAAGAATATTAATATCCGCCGGGCGTTGGTGGCGCACGCCTTTAATCCCAGCACTTGGGAGGCAGAGGTAGGCGGATCTCTGTGAGTTCGAGGCCAGCCTGGTCTACAAAGTGAGTCTAGGACAGACAGAGCTGTTATACAGAGAAACCCTGTCTCAAAAAAACCAAAAAAAAATATTAATATCCTTTTAAGAAAGTTAAAATAACATTAGTTTAAATGTTCTTAGGTAGGTATTAGAGTGTTCTTAGATTATAGATTTTAGATCATAGGTTTTAGGTTATAGGATTTAGGTATTTAATAGGTGTTTGTTAAGTACTAATAAATATAAATGTTTATAAATAAAAATATTTTGTTACATGGATGGGTGGATGGATGGTTGGATGGATGAATAGGTGGATGGGTGAATGGATGTTTGGATGGATGGGTGAATGGGTGGATGGATGAGTGGGTTTATGGTTGGGTGAATGGGTGGGTGGATGGATGGATGAATGGGCAAACCAGGAGCTCTTAGCATAAATACAGGGATTAGCATTACACACCTGAAATCTCACTGTTGAGGGTGTGAGTTGTTTAGATACAATACCCTCCATCAACAAGGAAAATGAGAAAAACACCGAGCACTGCTCTACCAGGGAGTCTCGCAAGGGCACACACACCCTGGCACAGCCTGACTGATTTTATGGCAGCAAATCTGGGGCAGGAATGTCTGAGGTCAGGGATTTCCTGGACAAGCCTGTGTCCTGGCAGGAGAAAGCATGACACCAGAACAGAGGGAGGCAACCTTTATCAAGGGACTTGTCATAGGAAGTATGGACACAGTCAGACCTGCAGAGAGTGGGAAGGTCCCTATGCTGGGAAATGTGGGAGCTGGTGACACCAGAGGCCTAGAGAGATGAGGACAGAACTCAAAGTAGTTGTGAGTTGTGTTTACTAGCAGGTACCATGGACCAATGTAGTGCTGAGGTCAGGCACAGAGGGAGGCACCTCCCCAAAAGACAACAAAACCCATGATGAGTCAGGTCCGGCAGTCATCAAAATCTTTTTAGTAACTTCTCTGGGGGGAAACAGAAACACTGGATGATCCTACATTCTCTTGTAGGAGGACACATGAATTTACATACAAAAGGGAGCCGGAATGCTAAGAGCCTGGCACAGTAAACCCAGGATCTCCCGAGGCAGTGGCAAACAAAGCCAGATCACTTTCCTAACTACTAGGTGGGATGATCACACAGGAACAACCATAGATCATTCATGGCTTAAATGCAGAAGTGTCTTCAGCAGGAGCAGGAGCATAAACCACTTCGGTCCCTATTACCTGAGAAGGGAATTTGCTGACCGCATTCAGGTCTTAGTCGAGACTGTAATGTGCTGCTCATGACCTCAGGTCAGGGCCCTATAGTCTCTCTTGTAACACCTATAGTGGACCCTTCCTTCGTTTCATCCTTTCTTTCTTTTTCTATGATGGTTTAAATGTTGAGGCCACTTTTGAGGTCTGTGGAATTTTTTTCCCCACATGGGTCTAGGTAGCAGTAAAACCTGTTCTCCCCACTATGGTAGCTGAATATCTGAATGATTGCTTTCCACACCTCTGAGGGTGTATATTGAAGATGAGGAAGTTTTTTAGCATGGAGTGGATTAAAGGGCCCAACACCCCCTTGTTGGACATTCTGTGAGGCTTTGTGCCAGGATTGATTTCTATAGCTTACAACTAAGAATCCAGACTTATACACATCCATAAAAATGATCGGACTATAAAGAATTTACTCTATGGGTAAACTGAATTGTTAGACCGGAATATGGTGATCACTGTGGCCGGCCATCATTCACACAGCACATGTGGGGACTATTCAAGCTGCACTGTGGGCTGTTAGCTGTGACTTGTGGCCTAGAATTAATTCTGCCTTTGAAAAGCCTGTGTGAGGATAGCAGGTCATACATCAAACACTTCAGACTGCTTTCCTAGAGCAGGAACGGCAAGAGGAGACCAGGGAGAAGGAGAAATGTAACATTACAATAACACAGCAAGCAGTTCTGCAGCTCCCGGGCAGCTGAGGAGCCATAAGTGTTTTTTGTTTGTTTTGTTTTTGCACAACTCAGTTTGCCGCCATGATAAGCTCACGTTGGGAGGCGTCATCCTTAATCCTGGTTGACATGACTTGAACTCAGGTCATGCCAGCCCCCAGGGTTTGAACCTGGCAGCCCTTAGCCACAGCTACAGGTGGCAATTAAAGCTAGAGAAGCCAGGCTTGGCAGCACATACCTATGATCCCAGAACTTGGGAAATTGAGGCAGGAAGATAGAGGCTACCCCTTAGCTGCAAAGGGAGTTTTGAGGCCAGCCAGAGCTACATCAGACCCAGTGTCAAACACATAACAAGCAAAAGAATTCTGTTTTCTCTGCCTTTGATGTACACCCAGACTCAAAACAATGAAGGAAAGGAAATGAAGGTCAGTAATTCTTAGCCAGGCATGTGAGACATTTTGCCTGAGGCATTCTTTAACTTGCTCTCAACATCACCAAGAATCTTAACTTGGCAGGTCATTCTGGGTCAAGAATCTGATTGTGGGAGAGCCTTCACAAGTCCCAGAGCTCTCTGGCTCACCCTCTAATCTGGCTGTAGCCAGTGCAAATAACTGAAGTTATTTGTCACTCTCAGGGTATCAGAGCCAAGCTTTGCAAATCACTCTGTTTACTGGGTTTTGCTGACCAAATACGCAGGTAGTAAGTCAGCCCAATGGCTCAACGCTTCCCAACATAGAGGCTGAAGGAGCAAGGTGAGCATTGGGGTGGGGGATTCAACTAGGGAAGAAAGATAGAATTGTTGCCAGTCCTCAGTGGACCCTGAGGAGCGCTTGTCTCTGTGGCTGACAGGATGCACACATCTGGCTAGATTTATCTTGGAGAGAGAGAAGGAGGCATATTGAAAGGGGTTCATTTATACAGGGTCAGCTTCTAGAAGTCAGGGAGCTCGGCAAATGTCTTACAAACCAGGGCTCTGGGACCAGGCTGCGGAGAGGGAGCATCCCATCTTCACTCACAGCTGTCACATCATCTCCATCTTCAGCTCCCTCTGCCTCAGTTTCCCCCCCACATAGGATGGTTGTCGTTCAAGAGGTGGTTGTAAGTGTTAGAGGCCTTGACATACATGGTGCTTACGGAGAAAGCTGAGTGGTGAGGGCGTAAGCGCGACTTCACAATGACAGTGTCCTTTCTGAGTGTCGAGAGACCAGGATTTCATTAATAACAGCACTGATGCAAATACTCAGCAGTTACCAATATATTATTGTGTGTCTCACTTCTCTCTGTGCCCAGAGAGGCTCCTTGTCAGCTCCAGCCGTTCCCCCCTTATCGATTCTCCCAGTGGTTAAATCCCACTCACGTGAGGCTGGGCTGCGCCTCGCTCTGCCACCTTAATACCTATACTGTGAATGATAACATGACCCTTCAGACTGGATGATGGTGGTGGCAACCAGTAGCTTTTGTCATCATCAGCAGTTTGGTGGGGTTTGGGGACGGGGCTATGAGTGGTCACCTCCAGTACCGTGCAGAAGCATGGGTGCTCTACAGGACTACCCTGAGGCGAGCTGACGCCACCTGTAAGAGCTCATCTGGGTGTGCTAGCCAAGGTCATCACAGCTGAGCTGTTGACCGTCAGATTCCCTCTTGGAAAGGGTGGGAAGATCAGGAGACCTTCATCTGGGTATCCAGCCACCCCTTCCAACTAGTATGTAATTCTGCCCTAATTGCACATAATCTTAGAGTCCCCAGAAGGGCTAGGCAGAGGTTCTCAACTTGTGGGTCGCGACCCTTCGGGGGTTGTGTATCGGATTCATAGCAGTAGCAAAATTACAGTTATGTAGCAGCAACGAAATAAATTTATGGTGGAGGGGCCACCACCACATGGGGAACTGGATTAAAGGGTTGCAGCACTAGTAAGGTTGAGAACCACTGGCTAGAGGATACAAGATGGGGGAAGGATTTGGGGAGGGGGCTCCGTCTACTCAGCCCTAGGGGCGTCATCTTCAGTGTTGGGAACAGACCTTTCATTTTGTGGCTGCTTTAAGGCCACCCATGCTCTGTAAGGAAGCCCCATAAACTCATTGGGAAGGGTAACTTTGGTGGAATCGCACATTCGTTTGTTTCTGGGACCGAGGAGGGGTAAATAATGATGCTTATAGGTCTATATAAAGATGTTTATATCTACATGTAAATGCCTATATAGAGAGACAGATACAAAATGATGCTTGTATCTTATATAGAAAGAATTTTTAGAAATGACAGGAATTACCGGGAGGAGGGACAGTTCCAGTCCAGTCGCAAGAAGCAACCCCATCTCTTCCTCCTAGAGGGAATTTAGCAGCTTAGCAAAACTGGCCTAGCCGGCCTCCTGCTCAAGGTCACAGTCTAACAGCAGCAGAAGGTCTTGTTGACAGATTCTAAACTCCAGGGGAGCCTTGACCACTTACTCACCTGGGGCCCCTCTCCTGGGGCCCCTGTCCAGATTTAGACTCATTTAGAGCAAGCTGGAAACGGTGATCCTCAATGGGAGGTTCATTATACTGCTGTGCTTCAGATGTAATTGGGGTTGGCGAAGGGGCAGCTGGACCTGTTGATAAAAACACCTGTTTGGTCTCTCATTAAGGTCTCCCTGTAAGCCACGGTGTCCCTCAGACCAGATGCCTCCTCCACTTGGCTCTGAGTGGCTCCTGTCTTAAAAACACACATCACTGCAAACCGCTTCATTAATGCAAGAGGCAAGCCGTGTGCACTGTGAGTAACTCCGGTCCTGCTGACAGTGCGGAGTCTGACATTTGTAATACTGCAGCGATCTGAGCTCCGACTAAAACAGTGAAGATGTTGTCTTCTGTAGGAGAGACCCGCCTGGAAAAGGAGTTTCCCAAAGTCGAGGTAGTAGGCAGAAAGATGCCAGCCTGTTCCGCAAAGACGCCCTCAACCCCGTTCTTATCCCTGGAACCTATAAACAAAGTGGTTTACACGACTGGAGGGATTTTGCAAACGTGCTCCAATCAGAGATCTCGGGGTGGGGAGAGAACATGGGACCAGTTGAGTAGGTGCAATGAACTCTGTAGAGGGGGACAGATGTGAGGCTGGAAACAGATGTGGAAGGGAGGCGGGAGTGGATGCTATATTGCTGGCTTTGGCAATGAAGGGGTCCCGGGCTTCTGTAGCGCCCCTGGATTCGGAGCCCTTTCAGGGCACATCAATTTCCCACAGTGGTAGCAGGGAAGCATGAGCAACTGAGGGCGCTCCAGGGCCTGCCAGCTACCCACCCACCGGCAGAGACGTTTCCGCGCTGGGTCAAACTTTACACGGCAATCCTTGTCCACTATCTTTTTTTTATTTGAGGGAGAGTCCTCATTTCCTAATATTTTTACACTTGAAAAATACCTCGGCCTGACTGTTCACCTCCAGCCCCTTATGTTGGCTTCTTCCCCGCAGCACTGAGACTCCAGCTCCATGGGGGACCTCTTGTAACTCCCGTTTTCAGGTAGGTAGCATCTGTAAGTCATTCTGGGCAGAGCCCCCCTCGGGAGTTCTGTTTCTCTGTCCCTTCATGTCTAACAGCTCTCTAGAGCAGAGACGTTATGTATGTTATAGGCTTCAGGACTGCCAGCACATGCATCAAATGCTCTGCATAGGCCCAGATCCAATGCAGCGAGACCCAGCTGTGTGCAGATGAAGCTTCCGGGGACGAGCGCCAAGTGGGATCTGAGCCACCCTCCATGTAGGAAGGACATGGAGGGTGAAGCTTCAGTATCCACAGTCGCCATGGGCTTTACTGAGTCATCCCTGAAGAAGAAGCAACGTTGACACCTATGGCATGTTGGTTGGGAAAGACCTCCCAGCCTCCAGGTCCCGGCTGACTGCCTCAGGGCCTGAAGTCTAACAAGGTCCCTGCGGGATTCCTCTCTGCCCCAGAAGCACGGGAGAGCTTGTTAAACAACACCGGCTGGGCTCTGTTCTCAGAATGTGCGAGTCACCCATTTGTGGATGGAGCCCAAGAATTTGTATTTCTATGAAGTCCCCAGGTGACCCTGGTGTAGGTGCATGGGGAACCTAAGGTAACTGGTTGCCTTAGAGTAGGTCCCTGTCTCTAGACAGGGCAGTGCATCCCACCCGAAGTTCTGGAATGCCTGAACCCTGGACACTTGTTTGCTCCTGCATTTGGGTGCTGGGATCTACCCATTTTGTGGAACTGAATTTTGGTAGTTTCCTTGAAATAGCATATGCGCTTTCATTTTTATAATAGGAAACAATCGGTGCTGGCTGGGGGCTTTGTGCGGAATTGTTTGGCCTTGAGAAGGAAATCTGTCTCTCAGGACTCTCCACTTTTTATCGGGAAAGGTTAACCGAGATCAGGAATGTGCTGTGGAGACCCCACCCCTGCCATGTCTCAGGTGACTGACTTTGGCACCCTTCATGTCATGACTTGGTCACATCGATATTTATTTGTGCAAACCCTCAACTAAAGCGGCATAATGAGATAATAAAATCTCCTCCCCTCCCCATTTTATTAATTCCAAGAAGAGATATTCTGAAACACTGACAGCAATTTAAGAGATTAAAAACTTCATTACACTCTAAAGCAAAATTGTTTACATCTTCCTATGTTTGGTGTTCTGGGAGAGAGAAAAAGAGAGACAAAGAGAAACAGACATACACAGACTGAGACACAGGGACAGGGACACATACAGAGAGAGACAGAGCCTGCAAGTGTGAGCTTTGAAGTGGAATTCATTTTGTATCCTGCATCCTCAGGTTTTGGTCATACACATGTTGCCACTGATATAGAAATAAATCAGCTCACTCTGATGTCACTGCCCTGCCCTTGGTGACATGCCGATGGCTTAAAATGTGACTTTTACTTTCAGAGATCTGGACCTTCTTTCCTGTATGTCTTTAAAATCCAGACTCACTGAACTGCCTCACCCGCGTGCAAAGCTGCTTGGTACACAGCCTGCTGTACCGTTTTGTTTGTTGCCTTTCTGAGTCTCATTCCTTCTCCGGGACACTCTAGGGAAAGTGACAAGTCTGGGTGACTGTTGGTGGGTGGATGTGGTACGCTGCCTGCTCTGCAGTAAAGCTGGCTCTTCTGGAAATCTCTGTCCATTGGTAGTGTAGTTTGAATCTAGCTGATACTCATTTTTGACAACGACTGTTCCTAAATCCCTCCCCTGGGAGAGATACAAACACCGTGGTGTACCCTTCCTCTTGAGGTCTCACAACAAACCCAGGTATGATGCCATTCAAAATTCACCCCCCGAAAAACCAATATGTTTATTGGGTTTCCTTACAGAGCATAGCTGAGAGGTTACTTTCAGGAGTGTGGGTGTCATCCCCCCCACCAAAGGAGGTACTGGAAAGTCTTCACCCAGCGGGGGGTGAGATAGTTTTTCAGAACATCCACATAGTGGGTCTCTCCCATAGTGTTCCCTCTCCCCTGCCTCTCCCCCGGCCCTCCCCCTGTTCCCTTGTCCTCTCCCTGTCCCCCCTCCTGTCTATATATTCTGGCCCCTCCCAAGGCCAGATATAATCAGGGAACAATTGCTTACAACTTGTGGAATGGAAAGGCAGAATATGAAACTGAAGGTCCCTTTTCCCTCCCCACCCCTCCTTCTATGAGGGGACATCAGCAGTCAGCACATCTAGATGAGCTGATGTTTGCAATTGACCTCCAGCTGTTTGGCAGTTGTTTGGCTTGGAGGATCGACCTATACAACAGTTCCATGACCACACCCGAGGAAAGGTACGGCTGCCTAGACGCAGCAGCTCGGCTTTCCTCATTTGCAAAATGGAGTTAATAATGACTAAATGCCGCTCCTCCTGCCTTGCGTCTGGCACACCACCAACATTCAAGGGCCAATAAGCCTTCTCAGATGCTTTAGACCCAAAAGGTGATTAATTTTAATTTTAATAATCTTGGCCAGATTGCCTCTCTAGAATCGAAAGCGGCTCTTGTTTAAATTCAGAAGGCTGTTCTGAACTTCGAGTTGCGAGGCTGATTTGCATTTTGAGAGTCTGAGGCAACACGCTGTGCTGATCCCTGGTCTCAAAGCTCCCGTTTAGGAAACACTGAGGACAGAGGCACTTACGCAGCACCTAGCTGAAATAACCATGGCCAGAAAGAACAGTGCTTTTTAAATGTCTTATTTATTTGTGGCAAGCACTGCCCCTCCCCCAGATCTACCAATAGCAACAGAGTCGACTGAGGGAATTTGTTTCCAGTGTCATAGAAGATTTTCCAGTGAACTTGGGTCAACCATGAAATATCCCCAGTAGTGGGCTTATTATATGTGTGTGTATATTATTTTATACATGCTCAAACATAGAGGATCCTAAGGAGAACCGCTCCTTTCCCAAGACACAGCAAATCAATTGGAACACCTCATGTGTTCTAAATGGTTTATGATCTGCAAAGCAGGTCCTCATAAATTTTCTAGTTTGGTTCTCATAAAAGATCCACAAGGCCAAGCAATCTGTATTTGCCTCCTGTGAGAAAGGGGATAGCAGTCCTCAGAGAGGTCCCGGTTTGCTTGAGGGCCCACAGAGAGCAGCAGGGCCGGGCCTGTATTGTGGGTATATGGGCTCTGGGCTTGGGGCTAGACTCACCATGTGACAGCTGGGGCTGCGGGAAGCCCACGTGTTGGACAAACACAGCAACTCAGTGTGTGTCTAGAAAGAATGTTTCTCAGAACCCACAGGGCAGCTCACTGCCATCTGATGACCCCTTCTGGCCCATGGAGGCACTGCATCACACAATGCCTAGCCATAATTGCAGACACTCATACACATAAAATGAAAACAAAACAAAACGAAACAAAAATGGACAGGATTTTCTAGGCAGGCCAGGCGGATTGCTGTGAGTTCAAGGCCAGCCTGGTCTACAAAGTGAGTCCAGGACAGCCAGGGCTACACAGAGAAACCCTGTCTTGAAAAACAAAAAAACAAAAAAAAGTTTAAAATACAAGCAGCTGTGCGTAATACTCTGGTGAGAACCCCCTGGGCTGTGTTATATTACAATGGGGAGCGGGGAGCATGTGCAAATAAAAGATTATACTTAGAACCAGGGAGGGAGAGGAAGAAGGAGAGGGAAGGAAGGAGGGGGGAGGGGAGAGCAGAGGGAGGAGAAAGGACAGTGAGGGAGGGAGATGGAGGAGGTGCCCACAATCCCTTACAAGTGTGAGCCAAGTCCGTCCATGAAGTTCTCCTTCCTGAAAGGCCCGCTACCTCCAGGTGCCACCAGCCTGGAATCGGAGGAAGGCCAAGCAGCATCCAAGGACAGCAGCTGACTTCTGCAGTTCTGTCATCCCCGCTGGCCCTGTCTCCCGGGCTTCCTGCTAGGACCCTAGTCTGGGAGGGGGCATGACAGTCCCTGAGGGTGCACAGGGGGGTGCGGTTTCCTCATCCTTAACAGCCAGTGGCAGTAACAGTGTTTATTCTCCTGCCATAAGTGGGGAAATTTGAAATGTGTATGAAAGAGCATTTTTTTTCTCCTAGTATTTTGATTGTTAGATGCCTTCCAAGTTACGAAAGCGTGACACAGTTGGGTATAACAGCAGGCAGAGCTCAGTGTGCCCAAGGGAAAGGCTGGGCCTGCCTTCCGGGCTCTCCAAAGCCCACACACAGTCCAGACTTGACGCTGCTCATCGGAGACTGCAGGTCAACGTGCAAGCATAGGGTGCTGGAGGTTTCTCCATGCCTCGCACGTGGTTCTGAAACTTGAATTTTCATCTGAGGTATAGAGTAAGTGAAAGACCCGGGGAGGGAAGTTCCTCACCCGACACTCAGGATATCACGGCCGCCCCAAAACTCGCAAGAGACCATCTTGATGCAAGAGGTTTATTTCGGGGGGGGGGGGAAAGGGGGAAAAAGGGGGAGGGGCTCAGTGCACTGAGGGGCGCCACTCGTATCCCACGCAGGGCTAGGAGCCGCGACCCCCACGCAGGGCTAGAGTAGAATATTTAATAGGGGAGCACCACAGATTAAGGGGCGGGGGAAATTACAGGTGGGAAGTACCAGCCCAGCCCATTGTTTACCATAACCCAAGTGGGAGAGGAAATACAGCTGGAATGTACCAGCCCATTAGTTAACCAGCGGGAAACATCCTACATCTGTTTGTCTCAGGAATGAATCTAATCTTGTTTTGTTATCTACTTTGTGGTCAGCCAGTTCCTGAAGCCCTGGGGGCCCGTGGCCCAATTGACCTTCATTCTTGGTTTCAACCTGTTTATGGTCAGCTAAGTTCCGGGAATCACCTGGCGGCTGGCCTGGCTCTACTGCCGACTTAGGGGGTCTTTTAATAATTTTCATTCCCTTCATAAGCATTCTTGTAAGTTCACATATGTAAATCTAACTTTGTCTTAGTTCCTTGACTTCTCTATAAACTCTCACACACGTGAGTCATGTGAGTCATCTTGTCCAGCTCTTCCTTTCTCTTACTTAGTCTTACCACCTGTGTCCTGTCTACTTGCCTCATGTTCGTATAATCATTAAATATTGCAGAGATGGCTCGGCAGTTAAGAGCATTTGTCGCTCTCGCAGGGGACCCAGGCTGAGTTCCTGCACCCACCCGGCAGCTCACATTCATCTGTAACTTCAGCACCAGGGGATCTTATGCCCTCTTCTGGCCTCCATGGGGACTGCACACACACAGGCCAAACACTCACAAAAGTAAAATAAATCTGAAAAAAATTAAAATGTTGCAAAGCATATTTTTCACATTTCTTTAAAAAAAAAGGAATATGCATACCTTTTCCCAGTCAATAAAGGCTCTTGTAATAACTCATTGAAAGACCCCTGAAACGGGGACACCGCCCCTGGGGCCCAGCGTCCA
>CAJQZJ010032578.1:2519034-2608837 GCA_907164525.1 Lophiomys imhausi | reverse complement strand
TTCTTTCTTTCTTTCTTTCTTTCTTTCTTTCTTTCTTTCTTTCTTTCTTTCTGTCTCTCTCTCTCTCTCTCTCTCTCTCTCTCTCTCTAGCTCTCAAATAAAAATAAAAATGTTCTGGGTTCCCTAGTTAATGTGGGGGCATAGGCCTGTAGTCCCCAGTTCTCAGCAGCTGAGGCAGGAGGAGCTGGAGTTGGAGGTCACACTGGACTGCCCAGCAAGACTCTGTCGTAAAAATGGAACACCAACCAAATGAGAAGCCATCTGGGCTCCCAGATTTGCCTAAGGGATTTCTCCACGCCCACACTTTATGTCTAGAATCCTACATTTCCCTTGAAAGTACTCATTCTCTTATTGCTTGAATCTCAGTCATTAGTGGAAATGGAACTTATTTTTGCTTAAGGTCTGAAACTGGAAATCCAAATATCCTCTCTGGTTAATAGTGTTTATTTAATGTTTATTTAATTTAATAAATCATTTCATTTACTGTTTGCCTATTGCATTTGATTTCACCTTTTTGCTAAATTCCTTCCGTTTGGGGAAATCTATATTTGGATTCTTCTGTTCTACTGAACCAATATTTTGCTATGTGGCTGTGCCATATTACTTTAGTTACGGTGGTTTCCTAAGTATGTTCCAATACCTGGTAAAATAAATAAATGACCTCTCCCCCTCAGTCTTTTTTTTACTTTCGGGGAGCTATTCTCTGGTATTTATTCTTCTAAATAAAATTAGGATTATTCAATAAAATTCTCACACCTCTATTATTTCAATTTGACCTCTTTAAATATATGTAGTAATGTTTGGAGACACTGACCTTTTATATTTATTTTTCTAACTCAAGAATATAGTATAAACCAGGTGCAGTGGCATATTCCTTTACACCCAGCAGATCTGGAGGCAGAGGCAAGTGAATCTCTGTGAGTTTGAGGCCAGGCTACACAGTGAGGTCCTGTTTATTTGAGTGAGTGTGTGTGTGTGTGTGTGTGTGTGTGTGTGTGTGTGTGTGTGTGCATGTTTTTCTGTTTCTTCAGATCTTGTTTTGTGAGGTTCCCAGCAACCTCATGGCAGCTCGCAACCACCTGCAACTCCAGGGTATCTGATGGCCTCTTCTGGAATCCTTGGGTACCACATGAGTGTGCAGGCAAAACACTCATCCACATAAAATGAATTTTAAAAATTAAAGATCCGATCTATACTTAATATCCACAAACATTTTTCTAGTCATTATTCCTTAAGCAAAATAGTCTAACAAATACTTACGTGGTGTTTCCATTACAGTGTAACAAGCAACCTAGGGATGATTTAAAGCCAACAGTTAGATGTACATTTTGATATTATCTATATAAGTATTTTGAGTGTCTGGATTTTAGTATTCATTGGGCCAATTTCTCAAGAATACTGGATAACAACTGAATATATATATTATACATATATGCATATGTATATGTGTTTTATATATATATATATATATATATATATATATATATATATATATAAATATATGTCTTCAAACTTTCTTACCAATTAGTGTTTGGGCGTAACAGTTCCATACTGTACTTAGCCATATTACAAAAGTCTCCCTTTAGCAGTGGTCTCTCTCTACCTTTTCCCCCTGGAAATAAGACAGTGGGGGATATGCTCAGAGGCAGAGCAGTAAAGGGTGAATTGGTTGAGTCCTCCACCTCAGTAGGGTGTCAGCGTAATGTGGGGAGTATACACACATAGCCAGCATTGATGTGATCACGGAGCAAGTGAGCTGAGATATCTAAACTACGTCATTGTTCTTAACAGCTCTGCTGGGGTGGAGATCACCCACACCTCTGGTACCTTTCCGTGAAGGCTCCTGAGACAGTGAAAAATAAAATCTAGTTTTATGAGTCTCTTACAGCCCGGGGGCAGTCACCTGCCACAGGCTGGACACTTCCCAATGCCACATTGTACTTTTAAACCTCACATGGATTTTGCATCCTATTCTGTCATTTTTTTAATCGAACAAACAATAATTTAACGACTTTTAAAGTAAAAGTCTTGTTTTTGTTTGTTTGTGACAGGGTCTCATTCTCTGTAGCTCGAGCTGGCTTTGAGCATGCTATCCTCCTGCCTCAGCCGACCCTGAGTGCTTACGAGTGGGATTACAGATGTGATCTACCAGGCAAATATCACAGGCCTTAAAGGTGTTAACAAGAATGTTCCAGACCCCTGAAGGCAAATTTTGGAAATAAAAGCCAAATGTGGTTGGTTTTGCTACTGTGCTTAACAACCAGTTTATCATTATAATTAAAAAAAAATCTTATTCTTTGTTTTGGAATTAGTTATCAATCTTGTTGTGTTTCAGAAATGAGTGTGTGTGTGTGTGTGTGATTCAGGGGATGGACACAGTGTCTTTCACATTCTAGATAATCTCTCCCAATGAACTCTATCACTAGTATCATTAGCCATACATTTTTAATAATTATTATCAAAAGGCTTTTGCAGTTGAGTTAACGTTTTTTTCTTTTCTATATATGAGTGTTTTGCCCGTATGTGTGTCTGTGTATCGTATTCCCGCAGTGGCCATGGAGGCCAGAAAAGGGTGTTGGATGCCCTGGAACTGGAGTTGCAGATGATTTGGTGCCTCCATGTGGGTGCTGGGAACTGGGCTCTCTGCAAGAGCAGCCGGTGTTGTTAACCTCTGAGCAATTGCTCCAGCCCTGTTAATGCCCCTTCTCATGATGTGTGGTGCGGGGTCAGGACAGACAGCTCCAAAACACGGTGACTTGACACACTGAATGTTGGAAGCTGAACCTATCTGAGGGATATGTCATGGATGCTTCTAAGAGAGGCACCCTTATCCTTGGAATAGGAACGTCCTCTTCTCTGGAGATATGGCACAGAGGAAATGGAACAGGTTCATTTGAGGTGCCCCACTTACTCAGTACCCACTGTTCTTAGCATTTTTCTCTCTAGCTCTCCACACTTTTCTTCATCCTGTCAAGTATTAGAACATCCCATTTCATTATTTCTTCAGGTCTTTATTTCCTTATGAAAGAGCCAGTGTCACAGAAAACCCATATTAACGGTATTTGTGTGATTGCCTCTTCTCGCTGGGAAGCTGGTGTTCTCTGTATCCCGAAGACAGCTTGACCTTGGCTGAGTCGGACATTGTGACCGTGGAACGTTGCAGGTCAAGAGCCCAAATTACCTTGGGTTATCTTAGTCTCTTTAATAGCTATTTACTTTCAGCCTATACCTGCCTTCCCATCCTCATGACTATTAGGTAAATCCGAGAGGATGCGTGGCTGAGCTCTACAGACCATTACCAGCTCTGAAGTGAGGCTGGATGAGTATCTGAAGCCCGTGGGAAATGTTTTCCCCACTCTGGTGTAGTTGGTCTGCTGTGTTTATCAAGTGAGTTGATTTATGGGTCCCTTTGTTCTATGGTTCTGGAAGTTACTGTAATCTCTTCCATAGCACACTGTGGCATTCGGGGTGACCTGAATCCATGTTTCCAGGCTATGGCCACTCACATTAGGGTCAGAATAAACTGTTTCCTTTAAAAATGAATATTTTCAGGATAAGGTCCTGTTCCCTGGCTTCCACTAGGGCAAGTGGGAGAGCTGACAAACCTCCTGACTTCCGCTCCAGGCTGTTCCCTCCAGAGAGGCAATGATAAGGGCCTAGCCTAGCTCCTCCTCTTCTCCCCTGACCCATTGTTCTCTGTTAGCATTTTCCTCTGTTCACAAATTGCGTCTGGATAGTTGTATTGGCTTTCATTCAGTGTTCATGCTTAGATACCCACCATGGCTGCTGCTGCCAGCACCAACCGTTCACCCCCCAGTTCTGCCTGTCCTCTCCCCACACCCGAAGACACTCCAGGGCAGTGGTTCTCAACCTGTGGGTCGCGACCCCTTAGGGGATTGAACCACTTTCTCACTGGGGTCGCCTAAAACCATCAGAAAACACAAATATTCACACTACGACTTGTTAGCAGTGGCAAAGGTACAGTTTTGAACTGGCAACGATATTAATTTTGTGGTTGAGGGCCAACACAATGTGAGGAACTGTATTAAAGGGTTTCAGCAATTGGAAGGTTGAGAACCGCTGCTCTAGGGGAAAGGAGCCTGGGGTGTGAGAGTCTTTTCTCTCCTTCCACCATGTGCATTCTGGGAAATGGACTGTGGTCATCAGGCTTGGCAGCGAGTGCCTTCACCCACCGAGCTACCCCGATGGCTCCAAACTATTTGCGTATTTTCTTGAAACAGAGCTGCAACTCTCTATCAATGTTGCTCTGTGTCTTAGTGCCAGGACCTTGGCCAGAGCCCAGGCAAGAGGTGAGGAAGGGAAGTAGCTGCTCCTCTATGTTAATCTGTCTCTTGGGGCAAGGCCTGTTGGGGTTTAAACCCAGCTACCCTCAAGTCACTGTAGGAGCCAAGGAAAAACTGCCCCAAAATATACTTCGCTGCTGCCATATTTTGAGCAGGATTATTCTGAGGACCACCTGCCTAGGAGCTCTGAGAAGCTCTCCTTTGTAAAAGAAATGTGCATCCATAAAGGAGCCATACTCCTGAAGTATAGAGGCAGGCTGCTCTAGACGATTTTATCATTTGAGAGGCATCAGTCTGTGTGAGAGATCCTCCTTACTCCCCTCACATCCCCTCCTCCAGTGCCTGGAACTGGCCTCCATTTCTTCCTGTAACTCAGGACATTATGTAAGCTCTAGGTATCTGACCCTTTGCAAATTTTCTGCTGGGGGGAGGAGGAACTTCAGTGTCCATACAGGTCATCAAATATGTCCCTTTCCCTATAATCTGTCTTATCAATATGTCAATTTAAGTCTTAGCTTCGCTGAAGAACCTACATGGGTGGAAGAAAGTCTTTGTGTGTGTGTGTGTGTGTGTGTGTGTGTATTGTTGTTTCTCTAGTTATGAGCTAATGAGCCTAGGATGTATAGAAGAAAATGATGTTTTTCCTTCCCACACTCTCAAATATTTATGGTATGTGTGAGGGGCACTCTTTGTTGTCAACTTGACTTATGTGAGAAGAGGGAACCTCAGGTGAGGAATTGCTTCCATCAGATTGGTCTGTGGGGCATTTTCTTGATTGCTGATTGATGGAGGAGGCCCAGCCCACTGTGCAGCGCCATCCCTAGGCAGGCGGACCTGGGCTGTATAAGAAGCAAGCCAGTTGCTTCACGGTCTGCTTCAGGTCCAGCCTTGAACTTGTTAAAGTCCTGGCTCCCTTGATGATCGACTGTTGTCAGAAAATGACCTAAGCCCTTTCTTTCCCTTAGTTACTTTTGGTCAGTGTCTTATTGAAGCAACAGAACGCTAGCTAGGACAATACCCCAAGAAGCCTGACAAACCCTTCTCCTGTTCTGAGGGCAGTGGGTAGAACACAGCCTTACCTCCCTAGGCAAGCACCCTAACACTGAACCCCACCTTCAGCCCTTTAGGGGTGTTGGAGACAGACGCTGACTGTAGCTCAGACTGGACCTGGATTTGTGATCCTCCGGCCTCTACCTCGGGAGTGCTAGGATCGTGGGTATGCAGAACCACACCCAGTTAAAGTTCTCGCCAGGATTATTCATGAATTTTTAGACATTATGACATTGTTTACCAGCTTTATGCTCTTGTACTTTTCAGCTTAAAATCTTACGTCTAAGTCTATTACTCAATTAACCATCAGTCAGGAGTAAGAAGCCTGATCCTCCCATACTGACTTGTAGACATGACTAATAACGGAAGTCACATTTCCCTCATCATCTCAGTTCTTTTTTTTTTTTTTTTAAAGATTTATTTATTATGTATACAGTGTTCTGTCTGCAGGTATATCTGCAGGCCAGAAGAGGGCACCAGATTTCATTATGGATGGTTGTGAGCCACCATGTGGTTGCTGGGAATTGAACTCATGACCTCTGGAAGAGCAGCCAGTGCTCTTAACCGCTGAGCCATCTCTCCAGCCCTCATCTCAGTTCTTAAGTCTACCCTTCTCAGAGTGAACATCCCTTACCTACTAAGCAGGACATTGACTCTAGGTGGGTGGTTCTCAACCTAAGGGTCTTGACCCCTCTGTGGGTTGCATATCAAATATTTACATTAAGATTTGTAACAGTAGCAAAATTACAGTTATGAAGTAGCAATGAAAATAATTTTATGGTTGGGGGTCACCACAACACGAGAGGGACTGTATTAAAGTGGCGCAGCATTCGGAAGGTTGAAAGCCACTGGAGTCTAGTGGGCTGTGGGCTCCATCTCAGCAGGGCGGGGTTCTCAGACACTTGCTGTGGAGTCTTTAGGCCGGGAACCAAGACCTAATTTGTGTTCCCAATGCTGTTTGTGATACAATGAAATGGAACCAGACTCTGAGCCAAGAGAAAACACTTCAGATAGTTCCGCCTTCGTAGGTAGCCTTCCTCCCTAAAAGTGAGCAGACCCCTCAGCTTGCTGATACTGCATGGCTTTGGGTTCTTTGGCTCTCTCCCCGTGCCTGTCTCCAGGGCTCCTTCAAGGACCCACCCTCACTCTTTTTTGAAGCTTTGTGGTTCCTTTTGTAACCTGCTAACTTCGGGGCTTGGAAGACATGCGTGTGTTCTTTTCTCAGTTTCCCCGACAGGCTCACAACTCTTAGAATTATTTAAAAATCATCAGGCTGGATGCCTTGACGGGATGGTATTGTAAGAGGGGAAAGATCTCTTGCTGGTCGCTTAGTCCATGGTGAGAGCATCCCGGAGAAGGGGGGGGGTGGGGTGGAAGAGGCGAGAGGATAGAAAAAAAGACCCCCAGCATACCATATTTTTTTCTCCTAGAAAACAACTTTCCCAGAAGGTCCCTCCATGTATACTTGCTGCAACTCATTGAGCACAGCCACCCACAATCCAAGGGTAGCTGCCATGTTCACCCCCCACTCTGAGAAGAAGTGAAGGCCCAAAGAAACAGGCAGATCTGTGGTTTTGTTTTGTTTTTAATACTAGGTTCAGTGAAAAGGACAATTCCAGAGAAGAGTAACAGAATAAAATACAACCTGAAAGTCACAATATGGGGGAGCTGCAGCAAAGTAACTTCTCTCTGACCCATGTCTTGGAGATGCGCTTGATCCTTTTCTGTAAGCTCTGGAGGGGAGTCTTTATGACCTGCCTTGGGGTAGGAGGATACAAGGACATGAGGGGGGCAATTTTTCAGGTTTTCTGACCCACTCAGGGTAGAAGAGAAGGGCAGGTGGGGTGGCTTCCGGCTTTTGTGTCTTCCAGAATCTGCATGGGAAATATGACCTAAACACATCGTCTACAGATGTGATGCTGATGTTCAGGAGAAATGCTGTGAGACTTCCCAGGGAGGGTCTCTATCTTCCAAAAGTTAGTTCCCATGATTAGAGAGTGTGTGGCACATGAGGACAGCTAAAAGCACAGCACACACCCCTCTTAGAATAGCACACATATGGTGGCATACCATAATAGTATTCTGGTCTGTCTCTTAACAGTACATCCTGCTGACAGACATTTAAACATGCCCGGGATGCTGGGCTCTTTTTCAGAGCCACTGTTTCTGTTCCTTCTTTCAAATCAACTCAACTTCAAATCAACTCAGTTGCTGGGGGACTGCCATTTGGGGCGTCCCTTTGGCACAGGGTGGCTACTTACCTGGCTGTGGTCAGTGGGATGTAAGTGAGAGGGTACTGACTGGGACTTCTGGAAAGCTGTTTCCTTGGGTGGGGGTGGGAGACAGTTTTTCTACTCTTTCTCTTCTTCCTTCTTCCTTCCCGGAATTCAGATACGATGCCCAAGTGCTCTGCAGTCCTGTGGTGAAGCTAAGGGAGGAAGGCCATGAGGAAGGTGGTGAGTGAGACCCATTAGATCTGCTCTGAGATAAATATTCCTACTTTGTTAAAGCCTGGAGAGTCAGATTTCTGTTAGATTCCAGAAAATCCATTCTAAAGGACTGGTGACTGTTCCTTTGTCTGTGTGGATCATGCTTAACTAACCCTCCCCAGTTGAAAATGGTAAGACCTTAAAAAGAGAAAGCTTATACTAGGCCTTTATCCAAATATGAGATTATCTGAAGGATAAATTCCTGTAATTTTGAAATACTGGGTCAAGGGTAGATGCACTGTCAATTTTTAAAGATCTATTTTTAATTATGTGTCTGTGTGAGGGCACACACACACATGAGGGCTGGAGCCAGCAGAGGCCTTGGATTTCTGAAGCAGCAGTCATGGACAGTTGTGACCCGTCCCAGTCTGGGTCTTGGGAACTGAACTCAGTCCTCTGCAAGAATAGTACATAACCTTTACTGCTCAGCCATCTCTCCAGCCATATTTTAAAATCTGATTGTTAGCCGGGCGGTGGTGGCGCACGCCTTTAATCCCAGCACTTGGGAGGCAGAGGCAGGCGGATCTTTGTGAGTTTGAGGCCAGCCTGGTCTACAAAGTGAGTCCAGGACAGCAAAAAATAAAAAAAAAAACTCTGTCAAAAAAAAAAAAAAAAAAAAAAAAAAAAAAAAATCTGATTGTTATTGCTCAGTTTCTCACCATGGCAGATACACAAGTTCTCTTGAGGATTCCTTTTTTTTTTTTTTTGGTTTTTAGAGACAGAGTTTCTCTATGTGACAGCTCTGGCTGTCCTCTATAAAGCAGTCCTGGATTTGCTTTATAGACCAGGCTGGCCTCGAACTCACAGAGATCGACCTGACCCTACATCCCCAGTGCTGGGATTAAAGGTGTGCGCCACCACACCTGGCTCTCTTGAGAATTTCTTAATGTACAGGGCAAGGGTCGCTCAAATGAAGGCTTCAGGGCACGTAGAATCCAAAGCTTGACTCTCAGATTCTCTCTTGGTGAACCCTTTTTCTTTTCCTTCTTAGGAAAAGAGAGGCTTCAACGGGTTCTACAACCGAGAACAAGATATCTTTAAGACCCACTGAGAGGGATGTAGCAAAGGAACACGGTCAAGCACAAGGGCGTGCTATGAAATCCTTTCCGAGGATCTGCCTTAGGGTGCACAGCAGGTGGGGCTCACAGCTGCTTTCTCAGATTTGGGTCACAGTTCCTGCAAACACCCCCCCCCCTTTTCCCCCTCTGACCCAGCAGGCTGTTAATACAGTTAAACATATCTCTACCCTCAGGTACCAATTGTGGTGGAGGAAGGAGTTGGACACCACCAGGTAGAACCACAGTCCTTAGAAAGAGATGCTCAAGGGGCTGGAGAGATGGTACAGTGGTTAGGAGCAACAGCTGCTCTTCCAGAGGACCTGAGTTCAATTCCCAGCACCCATATGGTGGCTCACAACTGTCTGTAACTCCAGTCCTATGAAATCTGACTTCACCTTCCGCTCGCTGAGGGCACTGCATGCTGCATGTGGTGCACAGATGTTTATGCAGGCAAACGTTCATGCACATAAAAGTAGATCTTTGAAAAGAGAGAGATACTCAAGGGAGAGGTAGCCCACCCCTGTTACCTGTGAATGGCACTGTATTTGGATACAGGTTCTTTGCACGGAAACTCATTCCGGATCACTGTGGGATGGGATCTGTCAACCAGTGTCTTCCTAAGAAAATCAGTAAATTGATCTGAACAGAGGGGAACTTTTCTATGCTGACGTCAATCAAGGAAAGCTATGGCTTTTGAGAGTCGCCAGGAAGCAGAAAGAACCATAGAAGGTTTTTTTTTTTTTTTTTTTTCCAGAGCCTTCAGAGAGCCAGCTTGGTCAACATCTGGCTTTGGGGCAATTTCTTGACTGAAGACTGATGTGGGAGGGTCCAACCCACTGTGAGAGGTGCCACCCTGGGCAGGTGGTCCTGGGTTATTTAAGAAAGCAGCTGAGCAAGCCATGGGACCAAGCCAGGAAGCGGGGTTCTTCCATGGTCTCTGCTTCGGTTTCTGCTTCCAGGTTCTTGTCTGTTTTCCTTCAGTGATGTACTGCGACCCCGAAGTTGTGAGAAGTAATACATCCTCTCCTCCTTGGTTGTTTTTGGTCATGGTATTTAGAATAGCACTAGAAAGCAAATGAAAATTCAGAAGGACACACACACACACACAAACACACACAGATTTACAAGCATGTCCTCCTCTTAACACTATTCTCACTGCAACCCAGGACAGGATGTATTCATCAGCCTCTGCCTCCCTCCCCTCCCCCCAAGCCAGTCAGATATCAGTTTCTGCCCAGTCTTCGTAGACTCATTGCTAAAACCCTTTCTCACCCCACCCTCCCTCGTGGCCTTATGCTGTCCGATGATCTCAACTAGAAAGTTCCCTGTAGGTAATGTGTGGCTTATCATGGGCCCCGGGACCAGAGCCCTTGCCACACCTGTGTTTACTGATGTGTGGTGACTGTGTGGGATTCACCCTGTCCATACTGACCTCACTCTTCCCCGCTCAGCCCATCCTTCTCTCGTGGTTCTTGCCTCAGTGTGTGGCTCTGTGAATTGTCTATTGCTCTCACCCCAGAGGCCAGGGAATCCCCCTCTTCAACATCCTCACAGTTGCCTTTTCTCCAGGTCCCCCATCAGGTGCTGTGTGCTCCCTGAGCTCCCCTGTCAGCCTCTCACCGACTTCCTGTCCCACCTTTCCTCCGCCCATTATTGATCGTGATTGGAATTGAAAAGAAAGTCTATGTTCTCCTCTAACTACTGTGTTAAAACTCACACAGCCTCGGGTCCTAATGCAGAACCAGGGTTTACAGATCCCTTCGGCTGCTAATGCCTGCTTCTAGCCCAACCAAACTACAGTTCCCTTCAGCTCCTCAAATTCACACACTTTCTTTGCTTCTTACAGGTCCTTCTGCCCAGAACAGTATTGTCTTTCCCACTGGGCTTTCCTCAAATCAATCAGCTTATAAACTAAACCCCATTTCCTTGAGGTAGCTTTTTTAGCTCTCCATACCCAGAAATCTCCTGCAGCACTATCCCATGCCCCCAGGGCTCCTCAGTCTCACATGTGTCATACTTTCACATATGTGTTCCTTTCTAGCCTGCACAATGATCAAAGGATGGGAACCACTATGTCTCCAGAGCCTATCAGTCCTCCCGTTCATAGAAGGTGCTCAATAAATAATTACTGCAGGAATGGCTGGCTCTTCAGGGTGCGCAGTAAATACTTGGTAACAGTAGGCTGGATCAGCGAGGGTCCATTTCTGTTACAGTCGCAGTAAGCCTTTATCAACTCAAAACGGGAATTTTACAATGTCATCCTTTCTGCCCCCCCCCGCCCCCCGTTTTGGCTGTCCATGTGTAACACATCCAGATTAACTGTGACAAAGCGCCACATTCATCAGGTAACTTTCAAGAAGAAAATGTAAAGTTCTGAGCAAAACTCCCACCCTCCATAGCTGGATCAGGGCCTACAGGACCGCTGGCTCGTATCCTCCTGCTGTTAGGTCAGCCTTCAGGGTTTCCGCAAGCTAGCCAGGTGGCTGACCAGCACTGCTTGTTCGGGAGAATTGTCTTCACCTCCCAAAGCACCCTGTTTGCAAATGAGTGTTTGCAGCCAGCGGCAGCCTGTGATTAAACTGAGAGTTGCTTGGTGTTTGAACTTGGTCATTCCTGAAGGTCACCAGTGGGATGTTTTCAGGAAGCCAGCAGCGACATTCACGACATTCACGAGGGCTTTCAGTGATCTTTAATTAACATCTGTGCTTGGGAGGGTGAAAAAGAATGAGGTTGCATTTGGAATGTGTCTGGGTGGCTAAGTTATGACACTTTCAAACTTTAAATGGTTATTTGTCTGATATATATATATATATATTTTTTTTTTTTTTTAAATGAGAAAGCCTGCTGTCCTTGGGTTCAGAAATATCTGGATCTGGCTTTTCTAGACTTGCAAGGTGCTTTCTTGGGAGTCTTTGTGGCTGCAGCTTATGCAGAAGGGAGGTGACTTATCACTGGCTTCTTCTCCCCGCCCTGGGTATAATTGCCGGTGCAGGTGTTGACTATGGCCCTGCTTACAAGCTGCTGGCAGCCCCTGGCATCAACCGCCCCTGGGTGCTTCCTCTACCAGGATGTGCCCATCTGGAAGCAGGTGGTGGAAGTACACACTCACAGTGAGGTTGAAAATCTTGGCAACACACACACACACACACACACACACACACACACACACACACACACCCCTAGCTGCCAGTCCCTAATTTCCTTTCCTGTGCCCAGCACCATGCTATTTATATCTCTGTCTTGCACCAAGGAGGAAGTCAGGTGACAGTGCAGACTGAACAGCACATTTCAAAGGAGACCTTTTGACACCAGCCCAACCTGGAGCTCAAACCAGCTCTTCGTCTGCACTCAACAGCAACTTTGGGCAATTTATGTGGCTCCTCTAGGCTAACTTCATCAGTCCACTGCAGATGACACTCATTTCTAGAGCTATTTCTGGGGACAAAGTGCAACAATTTGGGCTAGTGTTTACCTGGGACATCGAAAGAGCAATTACTATCATTACCCTTCGGGGAGACAGAGCTGAACTGTAATTGGATTTTAGGTCTGACTGTGGTTTGGGGTGGGAAGGGCAAGCTCAGAGTTGCTCCTGATGTCCCACTGGTTGCTGGTGTTATGATATGCAACACAAAGGTGCCACATGAGGGCTCATGCCCACAGAGCCTCTGTACCCTCCATGTGCAGCTTGTTTTGTCTGCATCCCTGCTCCCAGCGACGTGGATTCTCTCCTGGAGTTATTAATCACCCTTGTCATAGACACCTTTCCTAGCTGTCTGTTGTGCACCTCCAGAGCCCCACACCTGTGCCATTCCAGCACCAGTGCAGCTGAGGTGTCATCTCGAGGATGCACCTCCTTGCTGGGGCTCTGGGTCCATAGAAATTGCCCCTCTGCTCTCCCTCATCTCCAAGGTTTCTGAGGTCTGGTCCTTAAAGATGCTTCCCCTGTTACAGGAAGTCGTCTGCAGCCCTGGAGACAGGAATCAGGTGCATAGGGTCAATCTAACTATACATTTGATTTTGCTTGATTATGAGAATGCCTGGTGTAGTAGGTAAGATGGGGCTACCATGCTTGATAACAAATGAAAAAGGAAAATTGCTGGATGTGGTGGTGCACGCCTTTAACCCCAGCACTCAGGAGGCAGAGGCAGGTGGATCTCTGAGATTGAGGCCAGACTGGTCTACCAAGTGAGTCCCAGGACAACCAAGGCTAAGCAGAGAAACTATCTCCAAAAACCAAACCAACAAACTAAACAAACAAACCAAAAAGAAAGAAAGAAAGAAAAAGAGAAAAGAGCTGGGTGTGGTGGAGCACGCCTTTAATCCCAGCACTAGGGAGGCAGAGGCAAGCGGATCTCTGTGAGTTCATGGCCAGCCTGGTCTCCAAAGCGAGTCCAGGACAGCCAGGCTCTGTTACACAGAGAAACCCTGTCTCGAAAAACCAAAAAGAGAAAGAGAGAGAGAGAGAGAGAGAGAGAGAGAGAGAGAACAAAAACCATCAGTCCCCTTAGCCAGAAGATCACTTAGCAGTTAGTACAGTTGTCAAATATGTAAATCACATTTCTGTATAATTGTCATACAGAACAAATGACTTCTTTTTATACCCATAGACTAGCGCATCTTTCAATCCTCACCAAAAAAGCTTTTTTTTTTTGTTGTAGATGACGGTTAACACAGAGACCCACCCAGGACTAGTCAGCAAGCCAAGGCCATCATCGTTCTGAGGAGCAGAGCCAGATCTACAATGGATGAGGGGCTATTAACACAGTGAGACACAGAAGGAAACAGGATCATTTCTAGAAACTCCCACAGCAATATGCACCCTTCAGAGGAAGGAGGAGAGAAACACAAGTTAGTGGCAGAGCCTCAAGGGACCAACGTGACTTGCTGCCACTTTTGTGTCTGGCATACAACATGCAGGACTGGCATTCAAGTCTCCTCTTCACCATACCATCTTGGTAGCCATGGCTAACCAGCAACAGTCTGATCTTTCATCTTCCTCATCCTGGTAGTGCTCCTTTGACAGAATAAGGGATTAAATTTTCAGGAAAGAAATCAGCCCAATTGTGTATCACCTTCCAGTGCTTTTCCTGATCTGGTCAAATCTCTAAAGTAGAAGGGAGGTAAAGGTAGGGGTTTTTTGGGTTTTGTTTGTTTTTGTCTTTTGTAGCACTGGGGATGGAACCTGGGGCCTTGTGCATGCTAGGCAAGCAGTCTACTGCTGAGCTGTGTCCTCAACACTAAAGGAAGACTTCATTCCCGTAAGCCTGTGACGTTAGAGCAAGGCGGAGAAGAGACACACAGAGAAAATGCAGGTGAGAAGGAGGGCACTGAATTTTACCCTGATCTGATGTTATCCCTTCTGCGGTGTGGTATTTGTGAAGCAGAAAAACAAAACAAAACAAACAAACAAACAAAACAAAACCAAAAACCAAAAAAACCTGGGAGCCTACCCACAAAAGTAGGGAATTCTAGAAGGCTGTAAATTCCAGGATGATGGTAAGGTCGGGGTCGTTATGATCATCTACTGAAGGACAGATCCATGAGGTAAATGGTTCCCATTGTTCAGTGGTTCTCATCCTGTGGATTGTGACCCTCACAGGGGTCACATATGTGATATCCTGCATCTCAGAGATTTACATTATGATTCATAATGGTAACTAAATTACAGTTTATGAAGTAGCAATGAAATGATTTTATGGCTAGGGGGTCACCATGACATGAGCAACTGCAATCAGGGTTGCAGCATGAGGAAGGTTGGAACCACGGTCATATTCACTACAGCAGGACCCTGGAGGCTGTTTTGTATGCTGTGCACACAAAATATTGCCAAATGGGAAAACAAAATCAACTGAAAACAATTTAAAATATTTAGGCGAACATGCAGATGAAACATATGGCCAAATGTTATATTTAGAGTGAAAACCACAAAGCGATTTCCTGGAATGGACCTGCTTCTCACTAAGCAAAAACTGTTGAACCCAGAGGAGTAGACAGCCCACAGAGCCGCCATATCCTCCCGTGTCATTTGGCACACTTTCCAAAACATAATGATTACTTCTGACATCCTACCCATTGTCTTGGAACCCTGTGACACATCATTTTATTAAAGATGTCATCATGTGCTCATGAGACATAAGCATACACTTCCTTTATTAATGTGGACTGGAGAAAACACTGCTTTGAGAGATGTGTTCTGGATGCTGAAAACCTAAGTGTCTCCTACCCTTAAGGGTATTGACAGAGAGAGGATGTGCTGCCGGGGGCATCGTGATGAGATGCACTTTGGGGAGAGGGAAATGAGTGTGTGTGTGTGTGTGTGTGTGTGTGTGTGTGTGTGTGTGTGTGTGTAGCAAGCTGTGATCGGAAACACACGGGTGAGCCAGAGCGTGATATTTCTAATAATAATCCTCATGCTTTCAGAGCAGAGGACAACACCTGTCTGCCCACCCTCACCTTGGCATAAACTCAGTTGCAGCTACAGATATGGATTCCCAAGAGATTGTTACTTTCCTGCCCTGACCGTGCTCTCTGGTGGGCTCTATTTCAAAGCTTCCTGGGGATCCCAGAGCCTGGAAGGCAGCACTCATCCTGTGGGGGTGGGACAGCCTCTTCTCGAGTGGGGGGACAGTCACAACACGTGCTCTGGGTGATTGGTTCAGATCCCCCATGGATATGAGCCCGCAGGTGCCCACAGTGGCTACCAGTCCCTGGAAACCTTCGCAGTTTTCTTCAAGACTTGTCTAATTCCAGCCTCCTGGGATCGTTTTTTCAAATGCAGTCATGGAGGTTGGGATCCTAGTGTTTGGTTCTTTGTGAAGGGTGAGTGAACAAGACTCAGCTAGCTGGCACTTGGTGACAATATGCTACCCTGTCCCTGCACTCTTGTAAAGTGCACAGCAAACATTGCTCAACCACTGTCCCTGCCTACAATATAGCAGGTTCTAACAATATGGCTACAAAGGACACCTGACAATTGGAGGAACTTGGAATACGGATCGTGGGTTGGTAGAGCGGAGCCATTCAATTTCCTGATAATGACAACTGTATTATAGCTCTAGAAGAGAGGGCCGTTATGTGGTTCTATTCGTGTTGTTTGTTTTATTCTGTGCTGCTGGAGATGGGTGGAACGTCACATACTTCCACGACTCCACCCTGGAGTTCCTCCCCAGCCCGGCTGCGTTTCTCCACTTTGCTCTCAAACCATCCAGGTTTATACAGAGACATCAGCGAGGTTGTGAGAAAGTGCAAGGCCTCGAGTTCAATCCTCAGCATGGCAAACAAGGGGGAAAGCCTGTTATTTAAAACAAATCACAAAAGAGAAAAAACAAAAAGTCAAAGGATGCCCAGGTTGAGTGTCCCTTATCTGAAATGCTTCCGATCAGAGTGCTCTGCGTTTGGGTCCATTTGCGCATGTGCAGTGGGAAATCTTAGGGATGGAATCAGAGTGCTCTGCGTTTGGGTCCATTTGCGCATGTGCAGTGGGAAATCTTAGGGATGGAATCAGAGTGCTCTGCGTTTGGGTCCATTTGCGCATGTGCAGTGGGAAATCTTAGGGATGGAATCAGAGTGCTCTGCGTTTGGGTCCATTTGCGCATGTGCAGTGGGAAATCTTAGGGATGGAATCAGAGTGTTCTGCGTTTGGGTCCATTTGCGCATGTGCAGTGGGAAATCTTAGGGATGGAATCCATGTTTAGACACACAGTTAATTTGTGGTCCAGTACGCCTTGTAGACTATGATGAGTTTGAACCAGGGATAACTGTAGATGCCTGTGATACTGGCCCTTGGGAAGCTCAGGAGGGTGGATCCCTTGGAGTCAGGATAAGACTGAAAGAGTAGAGATCCTCATCCTGGCTTTTACCCTCCCCCTCAGCTATTACAAGCTCAGAAAAGAACAAAGCAGCAATGTCAGCCTGAGAGCAAAACCACACAGCGCCCCTCTCTAGAGACCTTGAGCTCAAGGAGACAGGGACCATCTGTGCAAACCACAGACAACCGGGACCTTCAAGGGAGAATAGCTCAGTGTTTGTACATTTCAACTCTACCACCACAGGCCGGCCTAGGTGCGACACCCCCTTGTGTACAGTACCAGATATGCCTCTAGTCTGTTTATGGTTTGGCCACTTGGTCCAGACCAAGTTAACTAAAGGTCAGCTATGCTCAGCCAATCGTATAATCCCAAGGCTTGAACACACACCCCACCTGCCCCGCTTGCTGTTTTAGCTTTTCTTTTTTTTAAATTTATTTTTATTTGTATTAGCTTTTAAAAGCCCTAAATTCTCTGGGCTTGGGGTTGTTCATTGTCCCCCTTCGTGGAGAGGGTGTACGGTCCCTGTCTAGACTTGTATCCCATTAAAGAACCTTTTGCTTTTGCATCGAGTCGGATTCCTGGCTGTCTTCCTGTGGTGGTTTTACGAACTGGGCATAACAAGACCAGTCTGGGTGACACAGGAAGACCTGTGACATGAAACCAAAATTTCATCGCGTGGACTTTCCTGCTATCGCCATCATTCTGGTTCCAGAGCATTTCTGACTTTGGATTTTGAGATGAAGGGTGGTCACCCTGTTTCTGTGTCACAGATCATCTTTATCTTTGTGCATTAGAGATTTCTGTACGAGACAATTGTTAGGAAAACGAGGCTGACTTATGAAGCTTTTTCAAATAGCTGCTCCTTCACAGATTTTTGTAAATAAAATTTGTTTGTTTTTTCCCCTTTTGGACTTTTCGGTGTGAGGTGAAGGCTGAATCCTAAAGAGCTGTGTAGTTTTTAGGGGTCGTGAAGTAGGGAAAATACTCCAGGCAGAACAGTAAACTAGACTCCTGAGGGAGGAGATATTCTAGAATGTTCTAGGGGAATGGAGTTCGCTAGCAAGAGATGGGAAGCAGGGGTTGGGTGATACTGAGCACTTCTGTGGGATAGAAGACCTCCTCCCCCAACTTTTAGTCTGGGTGAGAGGAAGGCCCTGGAAAGCTCTCACAAACCAACCCTTAGGAGTCTGAGGAGGGATGGGGTCACTGTCTCTACATTGCCAGCTGATTAAGCTGTGGCCATCTCCCTGCTGAGTGGGCGCGTGCAACTGGAGGTGACCAACAGGTAACCAAGTACAGAAAAATGGAGGAATGCTATGCTCTGTCCTGACCTCCCTCTAAAAATCTGCCAGAGGAGCAGAGTGAGGGCCGGTGTGGCATTTGTCTCCCATAGTGTTCTTGTAGGATAGGGAGGGGTGTGTGTCCAGAATTTCTGTCTGTCTGAAAGGAAACGACATGATCAGCACCCCCCCCCCATGGCCGTAGAACTCAGAGGTCCAATCATTCTTCACTTTCTAGCTACAGGTACCCAAGTTACCACACTACCTACCCCCCATTAATCTTCATAATCCCAGGCACTGTGCATCGTGGGGCTTAGGCAAGCAGTGGGGGTTCAGTGTTGTTTAGGGGTACCTCAAAAGGTCAGTGCTTCATCCTCCTGGCTCACTTAGGGATGCTTAGAAGCCTGAGCATGTTATTATTTTTGATGGTCCCCTTTGGGGACCATTTTAGTTTGATCAGGGATGCCCTCCAAAAGCTCGATTGTTAAGGGCTTAGTCCCCAGCCTGCTGATACTGGAGGGTAGCAGAAACTAAGCAATGGGCCCTGATGGGAGAGCTTTACTGATACTGGGACATATTGTCAAAGGGGATAGCAGGTCCTGTCCCTTTCTCATCCTCATAGATTCCCAGCTATGAAGTGGATGGGTGTTTTCTAGCATGTTCGCTCATCGTGATCTGGACCCCGGTCTCAAAGCAACCTTAAAAAATGGAGCCAAAAGAAACCCTTTCCTTTGTATATCGATTAACTCAGATATTGTTTATAACACTGAAAACCCATTACACGATGTTATCCTCGTCTTGTAGATGACGTAGCTGGCTCAGGGGGTGTATTAGACAGAGATTCTAGGAGAACAGGTCCAGTACATTATGAAAGGGGGGCTTATTGGATGGGCTTACATGGAGGGGCTGTAGTTCACCAGTGGCCACATGAGAGACAAGAGGAAGAAGAGCAGGCAACTGTTCAGTCCCGGAAGCTGAATGTCTCAGAAGTCACAACCCATCCTCCGGGCCTGGGTGCTTCCCACAGTTGCTGGCACCGAGTCTGATTCAAAAGACTGACGCTGGAGTCTGATGTCAGCAGACAGTAAGACACCGTCACTCAGAATGTAGGAGCTTGCAGGGACAAACGTGTCTCTTCTTCCTTGGCTTCTTCATCGGTTTGGTCCCCTTGTCACCGTCCTATGCTAACCTTTCTGGAAATGACCCTCCACAGATACACCAGTGCATTTTGATAATCCTATGAATTTCCTAAGCCAGTCAAGTTGACATCCTAGGCCAGCTTGTGAGTTTCAGCCCTTTGGGGGAGAGTCAAATGACCCTCCCAACTGGGATCACCTAAGACCATTGGAAAACACAGATACTTACATTACGATTCATAACAGTAGCAAAAATTACAGTTATGAAGTAGCAATAAAATAATTTTATGGTTGGGGGATCACCACAACATGAGGAACTGTATTAAAGGGTCACGACCTTAGGAAGAAGGTTGAGAGCTGCTGTCTTATACCAACAGTCACAACGCTATGTAAGGGGTCACAGAGCCATAAGTTTATTAGATGAGGCTCAGAACATCCAGTACCACAGCTGACCTTCACTGCCTGATGAGTACTCAGCATTGATCTGGACTATAATGGAAGATTAGTGGGTTCAGACATGGGCATGCTAAGTAAGGAGGCATTTTAAAAAAATAGACTTATTTATATGTGGATGAGTGGTTTGCCTGCCTGTACACACACACACACACACACACACACACACACACACACACACACATCACATCACATGCATGCCTTGTGGGTGTCAAGTTCACAAGAGGGCATCATGTACCCCGGAACTAGAGTTACAGATGGTCATGAGCCACTATGTGGGTGCTGGGAACTGAACCCAGGCTCCTCTGCAAGAGCAACAAGTGCTCTTAACCAGTGAGCTATCTCTGGGGCAGACTTTTATCACCTGACATCAGGTGTGTTCAGAATCCCTGGGGGCAGGTGATGAGAGTGTTTGACAGGGAGATGCCTCAGGGTACCTTGGAGTGGGTAGTGATGGAGCCCGGTCTAAAGGTAGTGGCTTTCTGTATTGGGTGGTCCCTTCCCGTTCCGTTAGCTGTTCTTCATAGTAACCTTGGTCATCATTTAAAGTGATGTCATAGAGACTCCTTCAATGGGTCCTGCCACCACTGCTCAGACATTTCAGTGAGAGTGCTGTCATTTGGCAGCAGGTGCTGAAGAAAAACCATTTTATAAGAAACTGGGCTGCATGGCTTGACATGAAAGGAAGGGAGAAAGAAAGGCGAGGCGGGGTAACTGTGTCACAGCTGCTTCCCAATGCCAGGCTGACTCCCGATAAATGCCCAGTAGGGAAAAAAAAACAAAAAACAAAAAACAAAAAAACTGCAGCTGCCCGTTCCTTTAATGCTGAAGTACGGGGAAAATCTTTAATTTTTTTTCATTTTACCAGTCCTGGGGGCCCAGAGGCATGAAACTTCGCTGAATAGCGTGCACTCAGCAAGCACGTTTGATTAGCTTCAGCATTCAGGGGTGTTTTCAATTTTTAAAACACTCACTTTAAAAACCCTCTGGGGGCATTGCCGGCAATCTCAGTTAATGTCGTAATAGTCAAAATCAGCCAGTAAACCTCGGCCGTACTAGTAATGACAGACACAGTGGCTTCAAGACAAGTCATAAGGAGGTGCTCCTGCCGGGGGTGAGGGTGGGGGGATGTGGAGGGAGGATTCACCTTGCCTGCCTCTCCCTCCTTAGCAAGCAGAACTGGCTTCATCCTTCTTGCTGGGTATTGCTGAGCTTGCCTGGAGGCAAAGGAGAGGTGAAATTATCTCTCAGCATCTTTTCTAATCCCTGGCGACCTATCCCAGTGGGGCACTGCCTTTTGCATTCCAGGTTGCCTGAGAACCCAGCTCCTTCAACCAACAGTCACCACACAGCCACCATGTGGAAGCACGGGGCCGTTTGGGGGGGAAATAGTAGAGGGAGATGGTGACCCCATAACTCAAGGGGCTCGCAGAGTTTTGGGTGTTCCGAGACATCCCGAGGCAGAGCGAAATTGAAAATGTGGTAGAAATTGTTTCCCCGTGTGGAAAGAGTTTGAAGGAGGAAAGACTTTTGAGTGTCTCAGGGATGGGAAATGTCCTTCAAAATGAAGATGGGGGGTTCACCCCTTGGTGCAATACAAAGAAGCATGACTCGGCAGCGAAGGGGTCACTAGGGTATTATTGCTTGGCAACAAGTAAGGGGCTTTTATTAGGAAAAGCAGCAAGAAGCTACAAACAGCCTTTGCTAAAAAGTGTTGGCTCCTCCCTTGGCCCCACAAGGCAACTAACAAAAGGATGGGGCCGGGTATGGCGGCCTTCATTTTGTATTTGCACTTGAGCTCAAGGCATAAGGATAAATTGCTGCCGTTAGCTTTTCCTCTGGAGTCACCCTAAAATCTAAGGACAAAGATCTTCCAGGACACACAGGCCTGCAGACTAGGACAATTACCCATGAAGGCGAGTCTACACCCTCAGGATGAGCACATTAACAATTTAACAGCGTTTAGACCATCTTGCTGGGCAGTGATGGGTCATTGAAGTGCCCTTCACCACACTTCAACCATCACCACCTGGCAATACAGACCTTTTGCCCTCTGTTGACAACTAAACCTCAATGTCAAGACCCAGAAAACTGATTGGGGTGGGGGTCCACTGGATCTTTTTACTTATCCCTCATCTTGATGTGGCCACATAGAATAAATGTTCTTTTTATTTTCTCACCATTACTTGTGTCTTTAATTGGCATGTGTGGGTAGGAGGGGTTGAGCTAGCCTGTGGGGTTTGCCAGCACCCCAGGCTTTCACTCTTACAAACTCTGCACATTGAGAGGACCTGTCATCACATGTCAAGTGAGTATGTTCCTGTGCACGGGTCTCCATACATCACAGGTTCAAAACTAATAGGGGAAAAGTTGTGGGTGGAGGATTTAGCATTATAATGAGAATATAATGAACAGAGCTCACTGTACCTGTGAGGCTGAGGTCAGAGTGACTTAGCATTTCCGGCTGGTTCCTCGTGGGTTTTTTCCTGAAGGATGTCTGTCCGAAGCAAGAGAACAAGTTAGCTTGAGAGGCGTTCGCTGTCATAACAGCAATAGCTTGAGGCAGGATGGAAAACTGATCTAAAGACCCCAGGGAGGAAGGCTGAACCATTGTGTGCCTTGGAGAATACTCAATGTAGTCAGTGTGAGCATAGAAGTCTCCTTTCCAAATTCCCAGAACCTACTCAGACTAGAATGGCTATATTTAACAAAGACTACCAAAAAAAAAAGTAACAAAACTCAAGAGACCCAATTAAATCTGAATTTTAAAAATAACAAATAGGGTCTTCTAGGTAAGAGGCTTGCCTCTGTGTGAAATGGTAAAGGAAGAGGGACTTTGGAAATCCGGGGAGGAAGTAGAGATGCCAAGGAAGAGCCTAGAAAGGAGGAATTCCAAGAGAAGTAAGATGAACAGGGTTGAGATATTGTGCAATATCATAGCAAACATAGCTTTAGCAATGCAGACCCCTGGGGTGAGGACAGAGGTGGGGGGACAAGAGGGAAGCAAAAGCCACTTCCCAAAGGCAAGCCAGAGGAAAGAGGGGCATTTCAGCACCTGCCCTTTGCCCTCAAAACCCTCAAATTGAGCTACCAGTTTTGGAGAGACAGTGATTTCTTCAGCTGACTATTTAGTGATACTGAGAACAGCCCCTGCCCACCCTACGCCCACCCCCATCCCATCTCACATCCCTCCCAATCCCCTGTCCCACCCCGCCTTTGCCATAAGGATAACTCTGAGGGCAGTTGGCTGGGCACCACCTTGGGAAACGATCTATTGTTAAAAAGCTGAACTAACCCAGGAGGCTGCGCTCAGAGAACACGCATAGATCCTCAGTGTGGCCCACCACAGCCACTGGGTGAGGCCCAGAGAGATGGTTATAGAGAACAGTCGGGCCAGACACTGACAAGCCCAGGGTTTCGGTTAGCAGGAAGCTGGCTTGGTCTAGGATAGCCCCACCCTCAGTGGCTGGGAACACACCACTTCAACTGAGAACCACCCTGGAGTTTGCTGACTCTAAGCCAGAAGAAGCCAATGGGTGGACGACACTCCAGAGCCATCTACTTGTTGCTCATAGCTGGGAGAGCCAGGGATGTCTGAAGTCGCAAAGGCTGTCCACTACCCCTACAGCTGCGTTCCCTAGCAAGGTGACTGATTCTCAGGAGATTTACACCCGTTTTGTCTTGGTTGCCTCCCACACATACTCCCAGCACACCTGGGGGTCAGCTAAAGATATTCATCTCCCTAAGATGTGGGATCTGAGGGTGACAGAGCCTGCCCAGCTCGCGGACTTTAAGAGAGGCTTCTAGAGAAAAATGCCCGCTGAGAAGAGAGCTTGGGTGGGCATCAGATGCGTGCCCAGTACAAACTAGGCAACCGCATACACCCTGGAAAGGACGTGTTCACAAGTAGCTGAGCCCTGCACCTCATCTTGAAAGGGTCCAAGAATTTCTGAAAGAAGGCCCAAGACTCAAATAGTATGCAAAAGCAAAGAGCGTTATTCTGCAGAAACAACCAGCATGTTGGGGTCCACCATTCATACAAATGGCGACGACCCTGAGAGAAGGTCACAGGCTCCTTTTAAGGCATTTAGGGGAATTCTAGTTGTGGCTACCTGACCCTCGTTGGGATTGGCTAGTTGGTGTCCATGGAGAGAGGTACCTGTTTAATTCTGATTGGTCCCTAACTTGAAGGAGGAAGGATTATTTTACAGGAGTTTTGTTTTTGTTTTTGTCCAACTTTAGCCTCTGAACTCAAGATAGAGGTTTTATTTAAAATGAAGTAAGCCAGGTCCTCTCCATCTTTTTCTTTTCTTGTTTTGTTAACCCCGTACTCTCCACCCCTGACACCTTAAAAAAAAATCACTTAACAGGCTTTTTGCGTTCCTGCATTTTAAAAATGTTGCTGTTATTTTCTCTGTCTATCCATTTACCTTGTGTCTAAGCTCATTTTTCCTGTTGGAGGACTTCAGTTATTCCTTTTTCTCTGTTTCTTTTTCTTGTCTCTTGTCTCCTGTGACAGATCACATTTCATCACATTCTGCTTTGCCTCAGCGTGTTTGTACTCTTATGGTATTTTTTTTGAAAACTCCCCTTCCCATATTTATTAAATTTTGTTTTAGAACTTTTTTATTATTGGGAAAAGGTTTTTCCTTTCTTTCTAAACTCTTGTACATTTCTGTTCTTCTCCATGCCTTTCTTTTCCATTCCTTCATTCTCCTTTTTAAAATTTAGAAAATATTTATTTATTTTGTTTTATGTGTTTGGGTGTTTTGTCTGCAAGTAGATCTGTGCACCACAGATATGCAGCACCTGAAGGGGGCCAGAAGAGGGCATAAGATCCCTTGGAACTGGAGTCACAGATGGTTGTGAGTCACCATGTGGGCGCTGGGAGTCAAACCCAGGTCCTCTACAAGAGCATCCAGTGCTCTTAACTGCTGACCCATCTCTCCAGTCCCTTTCTCCTTTTATTTAATTAATGTTGCTTCTCCTTGTTCCCTTTCCCTGGCTCCTTTATTTTTCTTATTCATTTACTATTTCTGTAATAACTCTAAATATTTTTTAAACTTTATTTTTGTTTTTTGTTTGTTTTTGTTTGAGACAGGGTTTCTCTGTGTATCCCTGGCTGTCCTGTCCTCACTTTGTAGACCAGGCTGGCCTTGAACTCACAGAGATCTGCCTCTGCCTCCCGAATGCTGGGATTAAAAGTGTGCACCACCACACCCGGTCCCTAAATAATTTTTTAATTTCACAGCACACTTTACAGTAGTTTTTCCATTTCCAGTTTTATGCAATGAGGTATTATTAGCTTGTCATTAATTTTAAATCCACTCCTCTGTCTTGTATGAATTGATGTTGCTTATATTTTCTGCCCACTCATTGTGAGACTAAGCATTTAAAAATGGGCTGCTTAGCAGGAAGATTCTTTCTTTCCCCCGAAAATCCACAAGAGACACCCCAACCAATAGATGCACAAATTGCAACATAGGAACAACATAAACAAAGTAACATGACTCCCAAAGATCATCTAACGCAAAGGTGCTGAAACAGGTAGGAGGCCAGATAAAGAGTTCAAAAGCTTATTGGCGAAGTGAACAAGACCCAAAAGAAGACACAGATAGCAGATAGTGTCAATCCTGGACCTGGAGAGGAAATCTAGAAATGAAGAGAAAAACAATAACAATATCGGTGGGAGAAAATCAATATGGAAGATAAATTAAGTAGAGAACTTATTATTTTGGGGGAAAAAACCCAATAGAAAAACTCAATAAATAAAAAACAAACAAACAAAAACCGTCAGTGCCTTGCCATAAAGTGTGACAGGTTGAAATTAGTAAGTAAGACGCATGTGGACTTGCGGAAGTTCCCTTAGCCTTCTTTTTGCAGAAGAGTTTGGAGGAGCAGTGAGTAATAGGGAGAAGAATTTTACCTACGGGACCAAGTCACTCCAGCTTCTACAAGGGGCTCACCTCTCCGCATGCCATAGAAAACAACCCCGGAGTAAGAACCAATCCCTCAGGCACAGAGCCAGACACTCCTGAAATAAAGGTTGACCAGCCAGAACAGCAAGAACTTCCCCTGTAGAGACTGTGGAGAGAGGGAAGGCAGTTTCCGCGGGAAATGTAAATATTTCTGAAATAGCCTCAGCAGTACCAGTAGATTAAACAAACATATCCTAACTTCATAAGGAGGCTTAAAGTTGAACGAAACAAAGTTTGGAAATGGATTCTTTCTGACACTATTTCTTTCACATTGATATATTTTAAACTCAGTTTGATGACTAGAACATGCCAAGCAATTGTTTGCAAATCTTATTGCCAACAGAAGACTCCCATCCCTGTAGATATGAGGGGGAAACAGCCAAGAAGGACCGAACACCAAGTATTCAAAAATATTGGAGCCGGTTTATCAATATATTGGGCAAAAGGAGCCCCGGTAAGAACATTTATATAAATTCATTAACTCCTTTTTTTGTTTGTTTAACTACACTAAAAACAATATTAGAAACAGGTTGAACATTGCCTAAAACTGTTTAAGACAAAGTGCAATTGAAAACTTCATTTTGAGGAAAATCAACCATCAAACAAAAATATTCTCCCATTTCAACCGTGATTGTGGAAACACTTCTCTTAAGAAACCCCTCCGAAAGGCTTACTCATTCCTTTTCCCTGTCTCCGTCACAACTTAAGCTACTTTAATTTCTCACAGATAACAAAGGCTGTCTGGATACCAAACATGGCCGTGAATTCACAGACCTGGGGAAAGCCAGAAGGAGAAGCAGGGAGAAAGAATCCCACAATCCCCTCTGTTGCCAAGGAGAAGATGGAAGTCTAGAGGTCAAGTGTCATGTGTCTTCTATCGCTTCAGTCAGTACCCAAGCCCCTTCACCTCCTGGTCTCAAGACCCCTCATTCTCTGTGCATCACACACAACACAGGAGGGGGTATGTATGTATGTATGTAAGTAATATATGTATATCTACACATATATACATATATGTATACATATGCATATTTATGCATAATATGCATGTGTATATAAACATATATTTTCCTCCTCATGTGCTGTTTTATATATATGCACACATATATTCAACATGTTATATATATCATCATGTTTATATAGAGATATAGATACCTCCTTTAAAACATTTGCATAGGTGACTATTTGCATAAATACTTGTTAGTCAATTGCATTAGTGACCCCTTCTGTGTTTTTCATTTTGGTCTAGCATCTTAAAATAGGTTAGCTTCAAGATTCTGTTCAGATAAGTTCATGTCATTTGCAGTTTGAATGTGAAAACATTTTACGGTACACCAGCATATGAAATCTCCAAATGGAATTTTTGTTTGTTTAAAATGATGGAAACTAAAAAAACTAAACGACCTCCGGATTCCATAGTCAGTTTCGTGTTTAAGCAATGGTGATTGATATACAGGGCCTGCGTGCAGATTTTTATGTCCAGATGAATTTTTGGAAAAGACAACCAGTTTTCTTTTAACCCTTAGGAGTGTTAGGTCAGGCTGGGTGTGGTGGTGCATGCCTTTAATCCCAGCACTCAGGAGGCAGAGGCAGGCGGATCTCTGTGTGTTCCGGGCCAGCCAGGGCTACAGAGTGAGTTCAGGGCAGCCAGAGCTACACAGAGAAACCCTGTCTCAAAAAAACAAAAAACAAACAAACAAAAAGAAGTGTTAGGTCGGGACGTGATCTGCAAGTTCTCCCAGCATGCCTCAGTCTCTACCTGTGACAGGGCATGGCTCTGCCCCCAAGCCCTTTCTTATATAATCCGGACATTATTGGGGCTTGGGCTCTCTCTCTGCCTCTCTTCCAAGCTCTCCCCTTTTCTTTCCCTGTCCTTCTGTCTCTCTGTCTCTGTTTCTGTCCCTCTCCTTTCTCTCTCTCTCTCTCTCTCTCTCTCTCTCTCTCTCTCTCTCTCTCCCTCCCTGTAGGTGCACACGATGTTTCTCTCTCCCTCTATCCAACAAACCTACTCTGGCCTGGATTGGATCAATTTGCTGGCGGAGAAGAAAGTATCAATTAACAGAGTAAATCAAGAAGACCCAAAACAAATCTGTATTTTCACTTGACAGAGCAGACTCATAACCCAGAGTGGGAGAGAAAGGGAGGGGAGGGGAGGGCCGAGAGCACAAAGACAGCAAACAGTGGCTTTTACTACAGCGATAAGGTTCCAGTGATGTGCACAGCCTGTTGCTTGGCCTCACTGGCAGGTGGAATGGAAACTCAAACCAGTGACATCAAAAGGTTCTGCGCTACCTCCCTTTCTTGGTGTTCACAGAGTAGCCCCGTGCATGCACAAGACATATATGTAGTGTATATTTTTTTTTTTTTTTTTTTTTTTTGTGTCTGTGCATTTCTGCACAGACACAAAAATTACGTGAGCATGTATAGATGTGTAGATGATACCCGTATGCACACATGTGTTATGTTCTCACTTCCTTTTTTTTAAAGGTTAATTTTGGTTTTAGTTTGTACGTCTTGTGAAGCCAGAAGAGGGGATTGGATCCCCTGGAGTTGCAGGAGGTTGTGAGGCCTCTGATGTGGGTGCTGGGAACTGAACACAGGTCCTCTGGAAGACCAGTAAACGCTTTTAGCCCATGAGCCATCTCTCCATCCCCTGTATTTTGACTTCTTATGGACCTCCACAGAACCTTGTTTCTCAGTCTTTGTTGATAAACACGTGACATGTGAGGGAGAGCTGGGCAGATGATAGACTGTTGAAAGCCAGATTGGCATTGTTATGGCCCCACAAGCTCCTGTCCAGGAGCCATGGACCGCTGACATTATGGGCTACCCTAAAGTAAAACAAAAACCCAACGAGGCCCATCTGCTTGCCTCACTGTATCCTTGGTAATTGTGCTGGTGTTAGATTCAAACTGACCTCTGTGGGGATTGGGGAGCACAGAATCTTGTGCTGCTGTGGAGAATGAATAAGAATGGATAATTCATAGGAAATAGAATTTCATTTGTCACAGCTTTGAATTCAGGAAGTTTAAGATCAAGTCGGAGCAGGTTGGATGTCTGCTGAAGATCTGGTCTCTCTCTGGGAATGGGCCTTGGATTTAAGCCTTTCCCAAGAAGCCAAGATGCCGTTGCCTCTGGGGCTGGGTTTCAGCAGGACTCACACAAGTACATTCTCCATCCCCACACTTCTGCTGTTCGAAGAGCATCTCCTCTGTCTGTTATGTGTAGCATTAGAGCTGCCGTCTTGGAACCTTCATAGAGCAGATCATAGGACATCTCCCAGCATGGGAGGGAGCAGAGTGTCAAGCAGGGAGGCTGGAGGAACTAGTTGTCCCCCACCACTGTTCCCTTTCAGGGGAGACAGTTGACCTCAGATGTCCTTCTACCTGCTGTGACATTCACACCTTCAGTACCCGGCTCATGGGTCCAGAATCTGATAGGGGTGTACCCCACACAGACACTACCTGTTTGATGCATGATGGCTTTCCTAAAACAAGCAGTCTGTCACAGTGGGACAATGGGGACACTGGAGACAACAGAGGAGAGGTATAGTCTACAGTCCCTTCAACACCATGCACAGTGCACCCTCGTTGAAAGATGTAAAATTCTACCACCTGCAGAAAACTCACCAGAAAGGAGACTGCTCTCTGGGGGTCAGACGGTTGACAAGCATTTAAAAAAAATATTTGTAGACATGCTTGAGGCTCCACAACATTTCCAGATAGAGCATCTTTCATTGAACCTATATACCTAGAATCCTTAAGAAATAGAGCAAAATCCCCACGTGCCAAAAATTGCCTGCTGCCTGCTGCCTCTTGGACCTACGCGCTCCTTGGCTGCCCCATGCAGGAAAATTGATTCCAAAGATTGATCCCACCTGCACAAATTGCTTCTCAACAGCTGGTCAGCAAATGTTGTGGGCAAGTGTATGATTAGCTCACAGCTCTTTGGCGATCTTGGAGGAAGCTCATTTCACACTAGACTAGAACCCATGCCCTGCAATGTCCCTGCTTCTGTCCCCCTGCCTATTGTGGCTCCCAGGCCCCTGTCAGTCATGATTTTATTCAGGACCATGTTGTCTCGGCTCCATGTTCAGCCGCACAAGGAATGCCAACCAGTGGTTAATGCCAAGTGAGGCACAGCATGCATGTTTGAGAGAGAAGTGCCTGGGCCGGGGACAAATGATTATTGTGGCAATCATCTGGCTGATACCAAACCCCCAAGGAGTTAAGTGCATTTTTCAAGGTTCTCTAAAGAAACAGTACCAGCGGAATGAGGAATCGTTGGATTGGCCTCAGGATGTGGTTCTACAGTGGCTGTCTCACACTACAGAGGCTGAGAATCTGGCCATTGCTCAGTCCACAAGGCTGGAAGTCCCAGCAGGTCCCAAGCTGGTTGCTGAAGGCCCAGAACATTCCTGGAGAGCTGATGGTCTTCAGTCCATGTTGGAAGCCCAAAGAAGTTGGTTCTATTGTCCGCTGCAGGATGGATGAGCCTGACAGCAAGAGTGAAGGCAAGCAGGCAAGAAGCAAACGCATTCTTCTTCCAAGTCCTTTTATGTGGGCTGCTGGCAGAAGTTGTGGCCCACAGTGAGAGTAAGCCTTCTGGCTTCAAATAGTCTGATCAAGGAAGCCTCTCACAGAAGTGCCCAGAAGTCTGTTTTAGTTGATTCCAGCTACAGTCAAGTTGACAACCATCACTACAATGCAGCGGGGAGGGAGCTGACCCCTGCCCAACCCTGTTGACGCACCTAGCAGACTCTTACCCTCTCAGGCCTGGACCATTTCTGTGTCCCCTTCTGGGCACTGTGGCTGTCATCAGGTGAGTATGGCCACCAACTCTCCTTCTGCTGTCCCGGAGAGAACAGGACAGAGGTGGGGGTCCAGACAACACAGTGCTGACATACAAAAACTAAAAGAAATGGCAACCACGTATCCTGTCTTACTTTCATGGGATGTCAAGAAATTCTTCCTCACCTACAGAGATTCTTTAGAATAAAATAAACAAGAATCAGTGGGCTGCTTCCTTTCACGAATTCTTGCTGACCCTTTGTTTCCCTTCCAGTGTTCAAGGCAAAACCCAGAAACTGGGCTGAACACATTTTCCTACCTAATAATAATACAAAACAATAGAGCCACTGGGACACGAGAATGCTTTACACTTACAGGGCGTATTTCACCTTTAAAACTCTGTAAATATCAACTAATTAATCCCCTTAGCAACCAAGTACTTTCTCTGCTTCTGGACAAGAAGCAGCACCGCACCCCAGGGAACAAATTCATCTTTTTTTTTTTTTTGTGAGATGCGTCACTGAGTACCGATAAAGTCTAAAATCAGTATTTGAGGAGGGAACAGCCAGTCTGCCCTTGTGTCAGCCTGCCTTTATTAAGGGCAGTAAATGTTCCACCCTTGACCCTCAGCTACCGCTTTCCGAAAATCAGCCAGGCCCTGGATCCGATCATCTCTGGTGATTCAAATAGAAAATTCCAGAAGCAAACACTCTTGATTCTGTTTGTGAGCCCATGACAGTGATGCTGCCAACACCGATATTAACATTTTGCTATGGGCTGTTTCCATCTCGGGCGTGTTCTCCCGTTTCCCTTTTTGTTTTGCTTAAATTGACAAACCTGTAAAGGCTTCAGGTAAAATATTAGTCCCTCCCTGGACCACCCTCTATTTCCCTTCCTCTAGACCGGAAGAGGAGTCGCTGTGGGTCTATGTCTACCACCCCCATCATGACATAATAACTGCCCAACACACAGAGCAAACAAATGCATCCTGGAGAACCCAGGAAGATGGTGCCTGCACACAGCACAGACAAGGCAGTTAAGGCCACATGGTTTCAGGGCAGCTTCCAGTGGTTTTTATAATGTGATTAGCCGTGCCCCACACATTCTGGGGTTTAGTTCTATGTCAGCCAAATGCTTGGCTTGCCAACTCGTGAAGAGGCTGGCTGTTGATGGGAGGAGATAAGAATACGTTTTGTACTCTTGTATATGTAGCCACCAGAACCAAATCATTGCTCTATGTTGTAACAGCTTACTAGAAATCCCTTGATTTCTGTTTTTCTGCTCGTTTCTGTGAACACGCGAGCAATTCCTTTTGGTGGGCATGGGACTCCTGACTTGTAAAAGCTGTACTATATTGTGGGTTGGTACTGGATTGTCTCAAAGGATTACCTTGGGTTTTCGGCCTGCACACCAATAGAAAGTTTTGTTTTTGTTTTTTTTTTTTCTGTCTCTCTGAATAATGCTTGAATTCTTGGTGGTTGGAGTTTATGTGCACCATGTGTATTCGGTACCAGTGGAGGCCAGGAGAGGACATCACATCCCCTGCAACTGAAGTTACAGGTGGTTGTGAGCAGCCATGCGGGTGCTGGGATCTGAACTTGGGTCCTCTGCAAGAGCAGCCAGTGCCCTCAACCGCTGAGACATCTCTCCAGCCAGTGTGTGTGTCTGTAAGGAACAAAGTGGCCAGGATAAAGAAATAGAGAGATTGTGGTCACAGGCATTTCCACAGCCTGACTTCAGGAGTCCTTCAGGGTCATCACCTGCCGACAAGTGTGCCGGGTGTGGTGGGATAAAAGTCCCAGTCTCTTTCTCTCCCTGTGCTCCAACTTCCAGCTGTCCCTCACGTCCTTCTTTCTCTCTTTCTCTGTGTTCCAGCTTCTCCCACAGCTCTGCCTCTGTTCCCTGCCCTTAACTCCCTTCCCCCTTCTTGGTTTTTGTTTGTTTGTTTTTTGATTTTTCAAGACAGGGTTTCTCTGTGTAGCCCTGACTGTCCTGGACTCACTCTGTAGACCAGGCTGGCCTTGAACTCACAGAGATCTGCCTACCCCTGCCTTCTGAGTGCTGGGATTAAAGGCGTGCGACACCACCGCCCGGCTCCCCTTCTTGTCTTAATAAACCCTTTATGCCAGACCTGTTGTGTGGTACGGTGTGATTTCCTTGGGTAATACACCTTGGCATGGACCCGCCATGGTGTACCACCCCACCACACTATCAAAACAGAGATCAGGATTGGATTGTTGAGCAAAGCAAATGCTGTATGTTTTCCATCATGTGTAGTATTCAGTTTTAAAATTTTGTGTGTGTTACATCCCCATTCCCATCCCCTCCCTTGGCATGATTCTCTTATTTTTTTATTTAAGGCAATTTTTATTTTATTTTAAAGAAGTTGGCTGAGCAAGTGTTTGTTGGGGTCCCACTTTCTCTTGGGAGGTCCCTAAATCTAGGTCAGACCTGCAGTATCATCCAGATACAGGCAAACAGACAGAAGAACAAATCCTAAACACACACACACACACACACCACACACACACACACACACACACACAACACACTACACACACACACACCACACAAACCACACACACACCACACTACACATACACACACCACACACACACAGACACAGACACACACACCACACCACACCACACACACACCACACACACTACACACACACACAGACACACACCACACACATACCACACACACTACACACACACACACAGACACACACCACACACACTACACACACACACAGACACACACCACACACACTACACACACACCACACACACACTACACACACACCACACACACACTACACACACACCACACACATACCACACACACTACACATACACACACACACACACCACGCACACACACACAGACACACACCACACACACTACACACACACACAGACACACACCACACACACTACACACACACCACACACACACCACACGCACACACACACAGACACACACCACACATACACACCACATACACCCCCACACACACACACTCAATCAAGCACATGCTTCTCTGTCCCACCTAGTAGCTTCCTGAAGCTCAGGCCTATTTTCCTCGTGGCCTGCAGAGGCAGGCGTGCACTTCTCCAGCCTTCGTTTACAGCCTTCTTTCTACCCGGCTCCCTTTCTGTGTTCTGAAACAGTGCTGCCATTTCTCAGTGTGTTTACTCGGGACTTTTTCCCCCCTACCAATCCCCACAATTCATTTCTTCATCTATAACAACCCCCATACCTCCTGCCCACCTCAGCTGCTGCTGTGATGTTTTCTGGCTGCCTGTCCAAGGTCTATACCCCAGACTGCCTTCCTTTACAGTGCCTATCATAGCTTGCATCTTTTGGGACTGATACTCAGAGGTTCCTAGGCTGAACAGACCCCGGTCACACAAGGGGGTCTGTGTGAATTCAAGGCCAGCCTGGGATAAATAGCAGGCACTAACAGTCAGCCTGGACAACTAAGAAAGACCCTGGCTCAAAAAAAAAAAAACAGCTGGGGAAGGGCTGGGGCTGTAGCTAAGCAGTTGAACACTTGCCTAGGATGTGAGGAAACTCCAGAGCATTCTCAAATGTAGAGTGAGGTGCTTGACAAAGCCTCATCATTACAGTAAAGGTGTGGGTTTGCACTGAGCTCCCATCTCTTGCTGGCCTCCAAGTGGTCTGTGACATTCAAAGGGTAAGCCCAGTGTGTCCCCGACCCCAATCCTCTGGCCACCTGCTCTGCTTCTGCGGCTGATTTATGCTGATAGCCTTTTTGTCTACCAGAGACTCACCCCAGTCAGTCCTTCCTGTGGTAAGAGCCAACACACCATGGCTCTGCCTGACATAGGTAGAACTGAATTGAGATTGCATCATTCCTCCTGTTGCAGGTCTGGCTTGTTCCAAATCACTTTTGTGCCAAGCCAAGATGCCCAGGCGTCTCAGGGGTAGCATCCTCCAGATTCCCTTGGGGAGTTGTCTGCTCAGTGTGGGGAGGTGGGGATCCCAGGTCCAGCTCTGGGTGCCTGGAATGTTCTCCTGTTTCCCATGGCCTTCTGTGACCACTTCCTTCTTTACACCTGCCTTTGACCACTGTGGCTGGAAGTCTGTTTGTAGTAAAATTCTATTTCTACAAAGGCTTTGCTTTCAGACAGTCCCCACCATCATCCTTGCTGCACATAGGAGACAGTGTCTTCAAGCCCAAGTACCTCCCAGCCCTTTATGCAAACTGGAGCTAAGGCAAAATTCCTTCCAGAACCTAGCATTGCTTAGAACTGGTTGGAGCTTTGGGTGAGGAAAAGACAAAGAGTTTTCTGTGTCATGCCCATAACAACATGTCTACTTACCGCTCTATGGGATGTCTTGACATCCGAGTTGAGCCTGGTTCCAGTCCTGGCTTGACTGCCCGGTGGACTGTCTTAGGTCACAGATGGAAATGGAAATCCAGGCTCCTAGAACAGGAACCAGCTACTTGCCTTTTCGAGTCCATAAAATGTGCTGAAGACATAGACCTCAATGGAGTTCCAAAGAGGGCCAAATGGCCACCTGCACGGACAGAGACATCATACATCACTCAGTCAACACGAACACCTCTCATGATGGGGTCAAGGTTGGAAATATTCCAGATGGAGAACACACCGTATCCATCTGGCCTTTGGAGGGAGCATCCTGGCTCAGCAGTACAGCTCATGGAGAGACCGGTGTGCTTGGCCTTGTAAGAAAGGACAAGCCGGGCAGTGGTGGCACACGCCTTTAATCCCAGCACTTGGGAGGCAGAGGCAGGCGGATCTTTGAGAGTTCGAGGCCAGCCTGGTCTACAAATTGAGTCCAGGACAGCCAGGGCTACACAGAGAAACCCTGTCTCGAAAAACCAAAAAAAAAAAAAAAAAAAAAAAAGAAAGGACCAGATGCATGGTACAGTCTGAGGAAAGGGCAAAGTGCGGCTCTCAGCTCCATTTCTCCTGAAGACATTGCAGTTTTGTACCGCTGTGACGTTGAGAAATGTTTAGTCAGTTAAAACACTACTGGGATCCATTTCTTCTATCCTATCATAACCAGGCTTGGGGTGTCACACCCATATTCTTTCTATGAATGCTGGCCAAGCTTCCACCCTGCAGATCTATCGGGAGAGGGGATCTTTTGAGATTCTGCAGAGCCTCCATCTCCAGCCCCAGCCCCCAGGGGGCCGTGAGCTCCAGTCCACACTCTCTACATTCAAACACACTCTATTTACCAGCTGCTGCGGTATGCTACAGATTTGTTGCCATGGACCACTGTGACTGTCCTTATTTACAGAGAGCACCGCTGCCATATTCTCTCTCCCACAATAGAGAGAGAAGAGGATGTGTTCTAATGGAGAGTGGGTATAAAGGCTCACTAGCCTCAGGACATTCTGAGGAACAAACATGAATGGCACGCCACACCCCAAGGAGGAAGCATATTAACCCCAGAGTAGCAACTGGCCCATGCTAGCCAGTTGGCTACATTTCTCATGCTAGCCAGTTGGCTACATTTCCCATGCTAGCCAGTTGGCTACCTTTCCCATGCTAGCCAGTTGGCTACCTTTCCCATGCTAGCCAGTTGGCTACCTTTCCCATGCTAGCCAGTTGGCTACCTTTCCCATGCTAGCCAGTTGGCTACATTTTCCATCCCTTGTTTCCTGGCCAAGAACAGACCACTGGGTTGAGGTTGAGGCCGCAGAAATTCAGAAGGAAGCCCACAGCACCCAGAACCTGCTCTCCTAGCTAGGCTTCTGCACCATGGGCATAAGCAGCGTGGGGAGGGCATCATGGGTTTTCTTAGTTTACAACTCTCACCTGCCATACTCCATCGCTGAGGGAAGTCAGGCAGCAACTCAAGGAAGGAACCTGGAGGCAGGAGCTGATGCCATAGAGGGGTGCTGCTTACTGGTTTACTCCCCATGGCTTGCTCAGCCTGCTTTCTTATGGAACCCAGGACCACCAGCCCAGGGGATGGCCCCACCCACAATGGGCTGGGCCCTCCCACATCAATCATCAATCAGGAAAATACCCCCACAGGCCAATATGGTGGGGCTAGTTTTCAGTTGAGGTTCTCTCTTCTCAAATGACTCTATCTTGTGTCAAGTTCAGACAAAAACTAACCAGCACACTGCCCTTTGAAACAACTAGATGCCTGGGACCTTACCACTCCATCTTGGGCAGACTCATGTTCTCTTATGTGGAGTATCTAAACTGAACGTAGAAGTTGCCATTGCCCCATTTGACCCATTCCCATACCCCAGGGCAGGCAGCTCACCCACCAGGACAAGTCTTCCCCACCAGGTCAAGCCTCCTTCAAAGGCTTGTCCTGGACATCGTCTAGCTGGGCAAGGGGAAGAAACATTCCTTGGGAGAATCTGGAAATGGTCCCTTAGGAACAGCCTGGTGACAGGTATATCAAATCAAGGTCAAGGCCTGGACATCAGGCAGACACGAGCCATCCTGGGTCAGGCTGTATAGGTGCCAATTGCAAGCAGAGCTGTGTGATGGGGTGATGTTAAGGATTCTAAATGTTAATTAATTGGTCCTGCTTGCTGTCTGTTACTTATGTTGTCTCTGATTGGTTAAATAAAATGCTGAGGCCTAAGATTGGGCAAAGGCAGAGATAGGTGGGACTAAGGGTGGGTGGGCCTCTGAGACAGAGAGCATCTTGGGAGGAAGAAGCCTCTGAGGAGAAGCTATGAACAAGCAAGAAGAGAGACACACGCCACGGGGTAGATTAAAGATGATCATCCCACGTGGCCTGGAACATTGGCATAGAGTGGGGAATAGCAGTCCAAAGGGTCGTATGTGTATATATGGGGTCATATTTGGGTAATAGAATTATGAGCTAGCTTAGATGGGCTAGGATTGCACAACTCAGGCCAAGGCTTGTTAAGATCCATGTGGTGTCTGTGTGCTCTTTTATAATGGCAGGTTAAGGATTAACAGCCACCAATCAATTAATATAATATAAATACTAATAAATAATTTAATTAGACAGATTTCTAAAGCTGTGCACTTTTGATTTGGGCCAGCATCTACCCCACATGGTGACTGACTCAAGCTGGAGGTGAGAGAAAGGACAGAATGTGACCCGGGGACCAGCAAAGGTCAATGAACCAAGGGCAGGAAGGAGAAGAGGCCATGAGGGGAATATGAGTATGGAGAACATGGCATGCTTTCTTTGTTTATTTTCAAGACAGGTTTTCTCTGTGTAGTCCTGGCTGTCCTGGAGGTCACTGTAGATCAGGCTGGCTTCTAACTAGGAGATCCGCCTGCCTCTGCCTCCCTCCCAAGTGCTGGGATTAAAGGCATGCTTTCTCATACCTCCACATACATAGTGACTTTCACTTTAGAGAGCTCAGAGATGGAGTAAAAGAACCCTTTTCCCCCTGGACCAGGCTTCACGCGTGTCTCCTGAAACAGGCAAAGAAAGTATGGAGCAGGTGGTACCAATTTGGGGTCACACCTGCCTGATAGGCCATTTAAGGGCAAAGGAAACCAAACAGTGGCCTGCTTGGGTAGCCTGTGGGGAAGGCCCACGTGAACAAAGACATTGCTTGCCAATGTTTGGTTCCTGTGGCACTCCCAGGGCCCCTAAGAACAGGAATTGGCACAGAGACTATCTTAGTTTATTGGGTCCTTTCACATCAAGGGCACACCCAGGAGGCAGGGCTGCTATGGGAGGAGGATTGGATTACCACTAGAGATGTGTGTGTTGTGAGGATTTTGGGGTGCAGCCAGCCATGGGGAATGTTGAGGGTATCGGGCTTGGGAAAGGGAACACAAGAGGAAATCAGTTTCTGATTGGAAGAGCCCCAAACCCCTACCCTAATAATTTAGCACCAGAGAGAGAGAGTTCTAAACCAAGCCACCGTTCATCAATGTGCTGATGAGCCCAAGGCTGAATACAAATGGGGCTAAACATGCCATCCTGTCTTTGCACAAATAACAAACCCAGAAGCAATGTTTGCTGTGCCAACTCTGCACCTGGTTGTGTCTTCAAATGTTACCTAACAGCCACCGTGTGCCTGTTACATGTTTGAAGTTATCCCAATGAAAACAAAACAAAACAACACCCAGACCTTACTCTGTTTGGAAACATCACGTTTTAAAATTAGATGGTTAAGCCTGGGCGTGGTGGCAAGCACTTGTGATTCTAGCCCCCTGGAGCTGGAGTGGAAGGGTCAAGAGTTCAATCGAGGTCCGCCAAGGAAGTAAAATGAGATGCTGCCGGAAACAGCAACTATACCTTTGGAGAGAAAGTTGTCCTTTTTGGTAAAGTGGCTGAAAGGCTTAAGAACCCAGTGTGTTGCCGGGCAGTGGTGGCGCACGCCTTTAATCCCAGCACTTGGGAGGCAGAGGCAGGCGGATCTTTGCGAGTTTGAGGCCAGCCTGGTCTACAAAGTGAGTCCAGGACAGCCAGGGCTACACAGAGAAACCCTGTCTCGAAAAACCAAAAAAAAAAAAAAAAAAAAAAGAACCCAGTGTGTGGGATCTCATAAAAACTCCATGGCCTCTTCCCTAAACATCTTTCTTTAAAAAAAAAAAAAAAAAAAAAACTGCCAGCCTACAACTGAGGTTTACCTAACAACCTACTTCACTTGGAGTTGACAGATATGTTTCTTTATTTTAATTTTATACGTATGAGTGTTTGCTTGCATGTATATAGATATGTGTACCATGAGTGTGCAGTACCAGTTGGGACCAGAAGAGGGTATCATGTTCCCCATAACTGGAGTTTTAGATGTTGCAAGCTGCCACCAGGGTGCTAGGAACCATGTTTGAGTCCCCTGCAAGAACAGCTAAGTGCTCTTGACATCTGAGCAATCTCTCTAGTCCCAATAGATTTGTTTTTTTTTTTTGTTTTTTTTTTTTTAAGATTTATTTATTTTGTATACAGTGTTCTGTCTGCAGGTATATCTGCAGGCCAGAAGAGGGCACCAGATTTCATTACGGATGGTTGTGAGCCACCATGTGGTTGCTGGGAATTGAACTCATGACCTCTGGAAGAGCAGCCAGTGCTCTTAACCGCTGAGCCATCTCTCCAGCCCCCAATAGATTTGTTTAATATCGTTCTATAAGGGGAGACTGCCTTCATAAAAATGTTATCAGGCAACCACTGGAAGTCACATTACCTTGATTTAGGATTTCCTTGGCAGCAACATCTAGAAATGCTATTTCCCCAAATTTACGCTTCTCTCACAGCTGTGCCTGTTCAGTTCCTTTCTCTTTTCTGTTTCTAAAATGATGTGTAGATTCAGGAGCCAGGAAGCCTGCCCAAGTCACTCAAAGCCACTGATGGGCAAACCTTCCGGAGGGCACCAAGCAGGGCAGTCAGTGATCATAGCCTGGGTAGAGGAGGGCTAATTTCAGCTTTCTTCATGGCCCTGGTGCATCTGTTGTTCATGAAAAGCAGGTCTCTCCTCTCAAAGGGGAATAGAGGAAGTTTATTCTTGAGCTAAATATGCAGGGCAGTGGCCTAGGAAACCCAAGTAACACGTTACAGCACGGAAACAATTCTATGGAGTCGTCAAAATTACAGAATGAAAGAAAGTCAGAAGCCAAGGCATCTCCCAGATCTATTCGTGGGAACATCAGGTAGGCGGGTTAGAACAAAGGAGGGAGTCTCTACTGTGGGTGTCTGGTGTAGTTTGATGACATTTCTGGCTTCGGATTTGTGGAAGCAAGGGGTCTTGTCTTAGTTCTCTTTTTATTGGGGTGATAAGACACCATCACCGAAAGCAACCTGTGAGAGTTTCTCTCAGCTTACAGTTCATAGCCCATCACGGAGGGAAGTCCAGGCAGGAATTCTGGCAGGAGCCTGGAGGCAGCAGGAACTGAATCAGATGCCATGGAGGAACACTGCTTACTGGCTTGCTTCCCCTGGATTGCTCAGCCTGCTTTCTTATACCGCCCAGGAGCACCGGCCATTGACAAAAACCTAAATAAATGTAATCTGAAAACTTTCATCTGACAGTCTCCGGGTGTTAGGCCAGACACAGAGAACAGCTACGAAGCTATGAAGCCCAGGATAACTGGAGTCTGAATCTGTAACATTTCCGCTCTGCACTACCGGGAAGTCTTCATCAGCCAATCGCCTTGCAGAATATTTAACGTGGGTGTGGCTTTCCTCCCCTTGCAACTTCACTTCCTGCTTTGACTTTTAGGAGGGCCTAATACAAGTGCCTGGCAAATCACAGTGGTAGGGCCCAGCCTGGTACAACTCAAGATCCGGTTGGGATGGGAGGGGCTCAGGAATCAGGGGTGGGGAGACCTGGGTTCTTAGAAGGCAGTGAGGTTGAAGGAGGCCTGAGAGATGCCACACATGCTGGCCAGAGGTCTCTCCCAATGACACCATGTCCTTAAACTTTGCCCAAATTCAAAGAATGAGAGAAGCCACCCCAGTACTAACTTACTTTTTGTCCCTGGAGTTGGAGATGAATCATCTGTTCTTCCATTTTTAAAATAATTCTGTGAGTAATAGTGTTAATATTTTCCATTTTAAGAGAAACTCAGAAAGTGAAGGGAGATTGTGTTCTTTAGGCAATGTAATAAAACCCCTCACACATGGGTGTACGCATAACACACCGGCATGTATGTCCCGGTGAGTTCACCCTGGCCACATGGAAGGATCCTAGAGTTTTTCATCGGGGTCATCTAAGCATTTGAGAGAAAACATGAGTTTTAGTTTTTCCTAAACTCCTGAATGCCACAGTAATAATCGGCTGCCGGGCCCTGGAAAGCTTCAGGATGGGTGACTGCATCAAGCCTGTGAGGCTGGAGAAGGCCGCCAGCTCTTGTCTGCAGATCTGCGCCCTGCCTTCCCTCCCCAGCTGCCAGTTTGAAGGGCATGTGGGTTGTGTGATCCCTTTGTTCCTTTGAAAGAGAAGAAAAATGTGCTCGGTGTAAAAATAGGGTTTAAAAGGCTTTAAAAACCAATCACGCCACTTCAGTACTGGTGACAGAGGAGGGCGCTTCCCGCGGGCGGCACCTGCAGAGAGCGCACCGCCCCATCCCACGACTTCCCTCCCCACTCCCCCGCCCCCCAGGTATCTCCGGCCCTGCTTCTCCTCTGAGCCACTGCTGGGGTGCGCACAGGATTCCATCTACCGGAGTCACTTGCTTTTAGGGTTTGAAGAGAGCTCATTCGCTCACTTCAAAGAGGCAGGAGACAGCGCTGGGGCTGGGGCTGGGGTTCTGGAGCTCCTCGATCTCCTCTCTGGTCCCCTTATTTTTACTTAAGAACTGCAGGCTTTCCCATGAAAGCTTCTGGATGCTCCTCTGCAAGCTTTTATATATTTTTAGCAGCACAATCTTCTCTTATCTGGATGTGGTAGCCCCTTGAAGACTTTGAGGGCCATTCAAGAAGACATCCAGGGTGCATACACTTTCTTTGCACTTTAAGGGCAAGAACTGGGTCTTAGGTCAGCTAAAGACGCACTCCGTAAAATGCAATTAATTCCCTGGTGCTTCCTGTATTTGTACAGAGAAGGCCTCTGAGCACATTAGAGACTTCGGGTGCCTGGAACAACAAATCTTTCCTTCTGTGTTTTCCACTGTGATCTGTCAGAAAGTTACTGTAACCAACACACATAGGTGCGACAGCTGTCCAGCTGACACAGCCCTCTAGGTAACGCTAGCGGAAGGCTGGGACTGAGCTCACCCACTGCACCCCACCCCCCGAGACTTGATGACCTTTACCTACTCCTCAGAAAATATTGCTGGGGCTAGAGAGATGGTTCAGCAGTTAAGCGCAGGCACTCCTCTTGAAGAGGATCTGAGTTCAGTTCCATAACCAACCACCTGTGACGCTAGCTGCAAGGGATCCCAGCACCCACTTCTGGCTCCTGTGATTATATGTACATTTTACAAAAAATTCTTTCACAAGAAACAGAAACTGTCCACACTCTTCAACCTTTCCCAGAAAGCTTTCTCTCAGCTAAGTCTCACAGTTCTTAGGAAGTGGGTTAAATCAGCTCCACACAGGGGCCCCAAACAGCCAGCCTCCCTTCACTCTATCTAACTGTGCTCTAGACAGAATGACTCTGCCTTTGAGGACCCAGCTTCCTTATACAGAGATCCCAAATCAGGAGAATGACGCTCGTTTTTCTTGCCCACACAGCGTCAGCTATAATTGTGTGTTTTTCCAAAGATGCTGTGAGAAAGCCGGGGCCTCACAGGGTTCCTTCCCAGCTCCTGTTATTGCCTTGCTGCTACGAGAGCATCATCATGGTACCTTCTGAAAGTCTTGCTGGAAGAGTCCCATATACTAGGAATAATTAAATTTGGCCCCAGAGGAATGGGAAGGATGTGCACTTACTTCATCCTGCTGTGTGGCCATTTAAATTGAGGTTCACTCTGTGCCTTGCAACAGGATTGCAGTGGGGGACCAAGAAGCATACTTTTCTTTCTAGGATTCACGTTCGAGGGCTGACAGGGAAGTACAACACATCTGTGCCATTTTCACTTTTGCCTCGACTGTCTTGCTGTCCTGGGTGTGTGTTTAGTCTACACAGTGTGCTGCCTGTCTAGGACGGTTGCGTGTACCATATCTGATGTTTCAGTGAACAGCCGATGGTCCACGTGACAGCCATCCTGTAAGATTTAAAGAGTTCTGGGAAATTCCTGTTGTGATGTCACGGGCATCGAAAGGTCACAAGGCAGCATGTTGTTTGCGTGTTAATAGGTTGTTGGCATTAACACACTGACTACAATGCCAGATGCATATAAGCCTGGAACATATAATTATGTGCAGGACACATAATTGACAACACAGGTAAATAGCCAGGTTACTAGTTTATGCATCTTCTGTACATTTTTTTTTAATTTTAGACTGTGTGTCTACTTATTAAACTCCGTTTACTGTAAATGATCTACCAGCATTAAATACTACCCACTGATCTACCAGCATCTGGTGTTTGCTCTTTCTTAAATACATGTAGTAAATGAGCTAGACATTCAGGCCTACCCAGCGACCAGATCTCTCCCTGGGTTAAATAGCACAGGATTGTACCTGACTGACGGTTTACCCCCCACTAACTCCCAGTTCCTGGAGTCAGGGTCAGGCTGACCTTACCCTTGGGATCCAGGCTGTGAATATGTAACTTGGGATGGGCCAGATAAGCGTTCTGTCTGCCCAGCCAGATGGAATGGCACAGAGATAGGGTATGCCAGGTAAAGTACAGGCTGCTCTTTAAAGCCAACTTCAAATTTTGAATTCCAAATATTTCAAGAGACTCTGCCAAGATATTATTTGTTGTTCATGTGACATTCAACCCCCCTTTTTTCCTCAATACATTTAAAAATTTTCATAATACCCCCAATTTTCAAAGTGACATTATTATGCTTCAGACACATTGGAACACGTGGTTCTGGACTGGTGGCATGCTATTTTGGGGGATTGTAGAAACCTGGGAAATGGGACCTGGTTGGAGGAAGTAGGTAACCAGGAGGTGAGTCTAGGGGGAATATTATCTCTGGTTATCTCCTCTTTCTCTCTTTTTCCTGCCCTTCTGAAATGTAAGTAAGCACCATCCTCAGCTGGAGACCCCTGCTACCTCGATGGTCCACCCACGTCACTGCGTACAGACCCCTTTGAAGAGGGTCAAAATATCTCTCCCCTCCTTTGTTTCTGTCCTGCATTTGACAAGTAGCCAAAGCAGAGATCTTAAATTTTGTTTGGCTAAATCTGGCAACTTTATTCAATAGTTTGATGGGAACCTCAGCTCCCCCAATCAGATGTTTCTGGAATTATGCCTTAAAAGTTGTCATCTCTGGGAAGCTGCTGTCCTGAGAGGGGAGTTAGTTAGCTGATAGGCCAAGCAGAGAGAGGGGAAGATATCTCTGACACCTGAAGAGACCTGCTGTTCTGATGGGCCCTCTGTTGAGGCCTGCTTTGGCTCTTAGCATAACTGCAGCCATTTTTGTCTTCAGTCTCCATTTTAGTTACAAGATGAAATTACTCATACTTTGTTACCTTGACACTCTAAAGAGTTGCCAACTACAGATCCACTTGGGACCAATCAAATTAAAGGTCAGTTAGAAGTGCTTTGTTTAGCAAGTCAAAATGATGTAGTGCTGCCCTCCCCTTGCTTCCTATACCTGGTTACCTGGTTGTTACCTGGATGCGGTTTGTTTCATACACGAACCTGGTTGCCACCTGGATGTGGTTTGTTTCCTAGACCTGGTTATCTGGTTGTTACCTGGATATGGTTTTTCTTATTAAAAAAAAAAAAAAAAAGCCTGCCTTGGAAGTAGACCAATGCCACAGTTAGGCTCTAAGACCTCTGTGCCCCTGGTCATGGTGACAATGGCCTTTTGGGGGTGTTCATTCAATAAACCATCAATGTCTAACTGATATCAGTAACTGAATGGTTTTTGTGGCTATTCTTGGACTACAACATTTGGAGGTCCACCAATACAGGAATATAACATTTGGTGGTTCCACTGAGATAAGACTATAAAAACCTCGGCCTCCCCAACGAAACTAATCACTTGTAATTAAAAAGCCTTTTTCAGGGCCTCCCACAGCATTCCCTCTGCATGAAGGCTTCTAAATAGAAAGCATTTCTTTCATCAAAAATCTTTGCCATTCCTTAAAGAACGCAATTCCTCTGAGTCTTCCCCAGTTGTAACAGTAAATTTTTATTTATTAAACATATATTTATTGATACTTAACAATTTACCTAACAATTACCTATAAAAGTTCCTAAATTCTAAAACTCAAACCCTAACTCTAAAACCTAACCTAAAACACCCTAAGACCTATAAAACAAACACTTAACACTAACCTAAAGTTTCTTAAAAGGATATTCTCTCAGATTAATTCTCTGGGTGTGGATCCGGTACAGGTGATTGATTTCCGCCAAGTCTTTCAGTCTTATAGTCTGTGAGTCTTATTCATCAGATCTTAAGATCAGTTTATAATCAGTTGAGACTTTTCTCTGCTGTCCTAAGCTCAAATAACTCATGATTGGAAGCCCCTCCAAACCGCCTCCAAATCTGCCACTTACTCATTATTTCTGCATCCTGGGCACTCTCATTCTAGCTTGGGTGCTCTAGAACTCCAAAGTCTGTGGCAGCTTTTCGAGTTGGACCAACTCTGCTAATAGGTGAATTTTGTCACATTCTCTGTCTATGTGGATCAATGACGGGGAGCACAAGATGATGATGAGGTTTCTCAGCAGGTGAAGCAGGAGGAATGACCTGTGTCCACGTGAATCTTGACTTAAATCTCTTCACCTGTCATAATGATTTGTCAGCATGATTTTCAGCAGAAGTTTTTGCGCCTTTTCAAGTCATGCCCTTGAGCAATGTGTCCCTCCATGCTATGCAGAGGGGTCGAGGAGCAGCAGGAGGTCAGGAGATTTCATGATCTGTTGTGAAAATCTGGAGTTCTTTTCAACAGTGTCATTGCTGTGGTTCCTGGTGGGCCTTTTCAGGGAACTCCCCTGTCCAAAGTCCCATGATCTGCTTTTTGGTGGGCTCCCAAGGACACGCCATGTCCAGACGTAAATCTTTTACCTGAAAGTTGAGGCTTTTGCTATTCCAAGATTCCTATGCTGCTATATGCCATCAGTAACCCCACCACACCCAGTGTTTAATAAACTCTTACAAAGAGTGGCCCATTGTGTTTCCAGGATCACACGCAGGCTATTTTCATGTTCTAGAAGGTACTATGTCTGTTCCAGAGACTTAGCCTATTTTAAAGCCCTGAATGTTGTAGAAAAGATTTATTCAACAGACTGAGAACAAAAGCGAGCAGCAACCAGCGGGAGCCAGCGAACCTCTTGGAGTGGCAGAAACCTTGTAACATGAGCTTAGACTTCTAGCCAAGGCAAGGGCATCCGTTACCCTAGGGACCAAAAGGACAGCTGTGAGGACAGCTTTGCCCATGTGGATCGGTGGCTGTGCCCCATCCTCGGTGGAGTACTGTGATGGGAAGTAGTGTCTACTGTAAGTTTCCAACTCCATGACTTAACCACTCTGGAATGCCAGGATGGACACAGACAAAGATACAGGGTCTTAGGGAGCGTTGTACAATGGGCTCACAAACGCCATCAGGAGACAAAAGGAGAGAGAAATTCAATACCAGTGAGAGGACATAGGGGTGAAGCTGTTTGCCTACTAGAAATCAGAGAAGCGCTCTTAGAGACCTGTTACTATCTTGTTCTTTCATGCTGGGATTTAACAACAATTTAAGGTTACGAGAGACATTCCGCCAGCTTGCAGGTGGCACCAAAGGGAGAGAATTGGGCAATATGTTGGAAGACAGAAATGGGATTTGAACTAAGCTGAATCAATGGCTTAATGCTAACAGTGCATGCATATATAAACCATCAATGCATGTATACTTAAATGAGAGGAGGAGAACACATTTCTGGCAGGTTAAAAAAATGCCCAGGCTCAGCCAGGCGTGGTAGCTCACGCCTTTAATCCCAGCACTTGGGAGGCAGAGGCAGGCAGATCTCTGTGAGTTCGAGGCCAGCCTGGTCTACAAAGCGAGTCCAGGACAGCCAGGGCTGTTACACAGAGAAACCCTGTCTCGAAAAACCAAAACAAAAAACAAACAAACAAAAAAAAAAACTTAAAAAAATGCCCAGGCTCACAAGTGGAAAAAAGGAGGCGGTTCATGTGGAGAGGACATGGTCGCTTTGGTTTGTGACGTGCTATAAATCACACGTGGTCACTAAAGAACAAACTCAGAGTGAGTCTATGTCATTGTTATCAAATTTGTTGAGGGGAGGCGTTCATAGCCCATGCCCCAAGCTAGATCTGACCACCCATCCTCAATAACACAACTGAAAGAGCAGAATTAACAGCGGAAAACAGAAAAGGGAGATTTATTCAGTGTGAATGCAGTGGGAAGAAGGGCAGAGATATCCAGAGAACCTACCCCCACCTCTCCCACTCCAGCATCCCCCGTTGGCGGCGCTGCCACTCCTGCCGCCACCACCACAACCACCCACCCTCATGGCTGCCACCACCACCACCAAGTGTGAATGGGTCCTGAAGTGAGAGTAAAGGTTTAGTAGAGAGCCAGAGACATGTGCATCTAAACAGACTCAGCCAAGGTGGACCTGCCCACCACTGACTGGTCCTTGTCTGGGCTTCACCTTCATGTTGAAAGGCAGTCTGACAAGCTATTAGAACTTAATGAGCACTCTTTCCAGGAGATAAGTTGTCCTTCCAGCTGGTCCCTTTCCTTCTCTCAGTGTGAGATTCCTGGGGAAATTCCTTTTTCTGGAATCCATTGCTGCAAGTGTCTGGTAGATTGAGAGGGGCAAGTGCCTTTTAAAGAGCATCTTTTCCTCTATGGACTTGTTATATTATCAGAGTCATGGGACAGGTGAGTGTCCTGTCTCTGCCTGGACACACTCCTTATCGTGAATGTTGTTGGAGATCATCCTAAGGAAAGCATCAGGATACGAGAGAAAAGTGTGGAAACAATAATGTACTCACGTGCTCATCCAGCTGTGCCTGTTTTGATCCCTTTAGCAAACAGATTCATCAAAACCTTGATCGGACGTGATCTTGAATACTTCTGGAAATGAGGCAGGCAATAAACAAACAAACAAACAAACAAACAAACAAACAAATAAATAAATGCCAGAAACCGTGCTCAAGGTGAAACACTCACTGAGCTAGTTACACTTCCATTACTGTAATAAATATCTGAGACAATCGACTTATGAAGAGATAAGGCTCCTGGGCTTTAATCCCAGCACTCTGAGGGTTCGAGGACAGCTTGGTCTACAAAGTGAGTCCAGGACAGCCTGGGCTACACAGAGAAACCCTGACTTGAAAAACCAAAAAAAAAAAAAAAAAAAAAAAAAGATAAGGTTTATTTTGGAATCCAGTTTGAGGCCATAGCATTTGGGGTTTATAAGTGTCAGCAGATCATGGTAGAAACACAGACAAGTAGAAGGTGCTAACCTCATGGTGGCCAAGAAACAAAGAATGAGACAGAAAGACAGACCTGGATCCCAGTATTCTCTGCAAGGGCCTTGATGATGTAACTTCCTATAATAGGCCCAGCCTGTTTCTGGTCCCCAAACTCCCCAACAGTGTAGTAGCCTGAGGACCAAGTCTTTACCATGCAGACCTTTGGGGACACTCTAGAACCAAACTATAGCCAAGGTTTTTTGAGTTCCTACCCTCGAAGATCTCAGGTAGGGAAAGACAGAGTCCAAACAGTGGGTGCTTGGGTGGGGTAGAGGGTCCATGAAGAACCAGGAGATAGGGAATGATTGGAAACCAGAGAGGAAACCCCTGAGTGTGGGATAGAGTATCCACAGTGGCTTCTGTTCAGACTCTTTTTTTTTTTTTTTTTTGGTTTTTCGAGACAGGTTTTCTCTGTGTATCCTTGGCTGTCCTGGACTCACTTTGTAGACCAGGCTGGCCTCAGACTCACAAAGATCCACCTGCCTCTGCCTCCCAAGTGCTGGGATTAAAGGCGTGTGCCACCACCGCCCGGCTCTGTTCAGACTCTTTTGATTGATATGTTTATCCTTTGATAATTTTATACATGCACATAGTTAATTTTACTATCCCCCTTTTCTGTTATTCTGCCTCCTCCTCCTCCTCCTCCTCCTCCTCCTCCTCCTCTTCCTCCTCCCAATTAACGTCTTCTACTTTCACATATTTTTGTGTGTGACTGACCCAGAGTTTCAGTAGGGTTGCTGGGGGTTAGAGAGATGGCTCAGTGGTTAAGACCACTGGCTGCTCTTATTGAGGACCTGGGTTTGGTTCCCAGCACCCACATGGTGGCTCACAAACTGTCTATAACTCCATCTTCAAGGGATCTGAATTTTTCTTCTTCTGACCTCTTTGGATACCAGACACACACACAGTGCACACACATACATGAAACCAAAACACTCATACACATAAAAAAAAGAAAGAAAAAAAATTAAATTCCATTCTTTGACCAGTCTTAATGCCTCAAGACACAGGGCAAGAAGACATTATAGAATTACTTGGTACAATGGGGTGAGGCAGGCAGACATCAGTGGGGACTCTATTCACATCTTCCTGCAAATAAAAGGACTTAAAATCTGAGCAAGGTTTTAGCTTTAAGATCTAAGGTAGCAGGTGTGAGGACGTTTCAGTGAGAATAATGTGTTAAAATGGTACCTCCACAACATCCAGAATGTGAGAAACTCTACAGGGCAAAAGACACGGATGACTTCCTCCACAAACATTAAAAAGAGCCCACAGCCAATTTAATATGCATCAGACTTGAATTAGGAAAGGATGTTTTTTTTTCTACTGACTAGATACTTAAGGATGTTAACAAATTGAAACTTAAGTGTGATCATAGTTCGTGTGTGGTATTTTAGAAAAGTTCTTACCTTGAGGAATACACACAGAAGTATTTGTGTTTAAAAGCAACTTGAATCGTTTCAGAATAATACTTTGGAGGTAGGAGTGGTGGGGCACACTTGTAATTCCAGCGTTTGCAGGCACAAGCAGGCAGACTTCATGAGTTCAAGGCCAGCCTGGACTACATAGTGAGACCGTGCCTCAAAATAAGAACAACAAAAATAGATAGATAGATAGATAGATAGATAGATAGATGGATGGATGGATGGATGGATGGATGGATGGATGGATGGATGGATGGACGGATGGACGGATAGATAGATAGATAGTGATGACAGATAGATGATAGATAAATAGACAGACAGACAGATAGATACGTTGATGTTGGAGCTCAGTGATAGAGTGCATCAAAACTCTGTCTACACTACTGCCACATAATTTTAAAAGATTAATAATAAATTGATGAGCCGGGCGGTGGTGGTGCACGCCTTTAATCCCAGCACTTGGGAGGCAGAGGCAGGTGGATCTTTGTGAGTTCGAGGCCAGCCTGGTCTATAAAGTGAGTCCAGGACAGCCAGGGCTACACAGAGAAATCTTGTCTCGAAAAACCAAAAAAAAAAAAATTGATGATACGAAGGCAACACATTGGGTAGGCATAAAGAGGAAATTGGATTGACCATGCACTGAATCCGGACAGTGGCATGTGAAATGCCATTATGCTATTCTGGTTTTGTACGCTTGTGTTCTACAAGAGAAAGAATTAATAGACTATTAATAGACTAGATCCCTATTCTGGACCCTATGCCATCTTGTCTTTCAAAGTCTTTGTTGCCTCTGGGCATTGTAAACCCAACTCCCTCTTTTCTTCTGTGTTCCTCCACTGCTAATGAATGTGGTCTATCATCTACCATCCAAAAGAAAGAGAGAGAGAGGGAGAGAGAGAGGGAGCTATTTTGATTCCTCTCTTAGCTTAAAAAAAAAAACCCACCAAAAACCAAACAAACAAAACAACAACAACAATAACAAACACACAGCCCCAAGCCAGCGAACAGTGAGGTGACTCAGTGGGCAGAGCCAAGCCTGAGGACCTCAATTTGATCCCCCAGACCCTTCACAGTGGAAGGAGAAAACTGACACCTGCACGTTGCCATTTGACCTACGAACGAGTGCTGGCGTGCACACACACAGCATGCACACACTCCAAATAAATGTAACAAAAACAATTTTCAAAGCCCTCCATCTATCCACCCAGCTTCTCTGTTTCCCTGCACAGCTCAGAGGCATGCCATCTTGGATGCAGGCCTCCTGACTCTCCATCTACTGCATCCGGCTGTGGCTGGAGCAAGAGGTCCAGGACACCTCTCACCTCCCCATCATCGTCAGAGATCACGTTCTGCCTTCTAGAGACACGTACACACAGCTCGGGATCACTAGCCTCCTGTCCATTCTGGCCATGTCCACCTGTCCTTCTCATGCGGCACTCCCCCCTCCACCGCCCCTTCCAGCCTCCCCACAGCCTGCTTCTTCTCAGTCTCCCAACCGCTCCAGAGTACAGATGCCCTGCCTGCTTCAGGCATTCCTAATTCTTCTGGGCTTATCTGAGGGCAGCTCCTCTCTCTCTCTGGTGTTGAAGATGACCGTCCGTGTGTTGCTGTCCGCTGATGTCCCTCCACTCCAACGGTTTCTCTTCTATGGAACAGACTGTGAATTGTGGTCTTATTGAGATCTGTTTATTTCCCAGCGGATTCTCACTGCTGGGGTAGATGCACCCAATCTGTTTGGCACACCACTGCAACCCAGCAACCCTGGCACACAGAGGCCCTTAAAATGTTTTTGTTGAGCGAAAACTCTAAATGATACAATAATCAACAATTAGGCAAATTAGTACAACTAGAAGTTGTCAAAAAGCATCATGGTGGGAAAAAGGTAGGAGTGTTGATCTTGTCTGAGTGTGTCACGGGTCAGTAGAATCGCATTTAAGCTGGTGTCTGAGGGAGAAGGGGGGCGGCTATAATGAGAAAAGGCCAGTAGGCCCAATAAAAAGCCCCAGGGACATTTCAAACTCTTAAAAATCAGCTCTGAGTCTAAATCGGGGGTTTACCCTTTCCCGGAAGGGGGGTGGTGACTTTGAACGTGTTAGCTGACAGGAGGAAAGAAGCCAAGATCAATGCTGTCTAGGCTGCAATGGCCCTGTTCACAAGCCTCCAAGGAATCCCAGATGGCCGTTGTCCTTGCTCCTGAACAGGGAGCCTGTGAAATGAGAAGCCAGGACTGAGGTAAAGCTGAGCTGGTGGGTGTGCCCGAGGGGTGGTTCCACTTCTGTCTCCTTGCCTTCGTGTGTGACCCAAGCCCCAGGACACACAGATTATCCCAAGAGTATCTATCTGCCTTCCTTTCTGAGCAACATGCCCACCTTGGGTCAAATGGTTAGGTTTGACCTCAGGGATGGGTTGAGAAGTTCAAACACAGCTTCCTGATAGTTTTTCGAAAACAGGAATGTGAGAATCATACAACCAACTAGTGGGGGAATTTTACATAATTCAAATGGTCCCTGAAGAAAGAAAGGAGAGGAATAGGGACACATAGCCACAAAGGAAAAGCAAAACAGCTCTTTAAATCAATAGCCTGGCCGGGCGGTGGTGGCGCACGCCTTTAATCCCAGCACTCGGGAGGCAGAGGCAGGTGGATCTTTGTGAGTTCGAGGCCAGCCTGGTCTACAAAAGTGAGTCCAGGACAGCCAGGGCTACACAGAGAAACCCTGTCTCGAAAAAACCAAAAAAAAAAAAAAAAAAAAAATCAATAGCCTGCCCTTCGACCCAGTGACTCTGTCCCCAGAAGCCACCCTTGGGAAGCAGGAAGAGGGTGGCAAAGCCCAGCATGGTAGCACACACATGGTATTTGCCACACAGATAATCAGGAAAAACCTAAATGTCCAAATTACGAAAGGATGAGATGATTTATAGCATACCTCAACAACGGCCTGGGCACAGTGATTGTGTTTACAAATACTTTCCAATTGTTTGGAAAATACAGTGTTAAGTGAAATGGCTGTAAAGAGTAGAAAGTTGGGCTGGAGAGATGGCTCAGAGGTTAAGAGCACTGGCTGTTCTTCCAAAGGTCCTGAGTTCAATTCCCAGCAACCACATGGTGGCTCACAACCATCTACATTGAGATCTGGTGCCTGGGCATATATGTAGACCAAATACTGTATACTAAATAAATAAATGTTTAAAAAAAAAAAAAAAAAAAAAAAAGAGTAGAAAGTTAACTATCTCAAGCCTTAATTTATATTAGTAATCGATAAATGTGAAGGAAAGCTTGGGGGGGGAATCATACAGTCACTATTTCTGGGTAGCATAAATGGATGTTTTCATTTCAACATTTTACTCCATTAAACACACAGTACAATCACAAACACTAAAAATGTTTATTTCATTTCTTACATTTGCTGTATTGAAAAATATGTAACCGAACTTTACCATTTCAGCCCACTTTAAGTGCAAAAGTGGCGACTGTAGGCGCACTGTTGGTCTACACTGTTGGATGGACAGCCATCACTGTCCCTCCATCCTTGCCCAGAACATAACCATCTTCTGAAACAGAAACTCCATCCCCATTAAACTCCTCACAGCCCACTCTTAACAAGCACACCCTGCTTTTATCTCTCTTTTTTTTTTTTTTTACCAATCTGTCCGCAGGAGGCAGCTGATGGCTCCTTAGTATCCTCCACAGAGTTCTTGGGTTGCATGGCTCATCTTCAGAGACCTTCAGCATGGACCAGTGAACCTGGATACTTTGTTTGCAACGCCAAGTTCACTCTCACAGGGACTGGGGCAGTGGTTCTCAACCTTGCTAATGCTGCAGCCCTCTAAAACAGTTCTTCATTCTGTGATGAACCCCCCCCCCCAACAGCCATAACATTATTTTTGTTGCTACTTCTTAACTGTAATTTTGCTGCTGTTACAAATCAGAATTTAAATGTCTGTGCTTTCCGATGGTGTTAAGAGACCCCTGTGAAAGGGTCCACTGGATCGCAAGGGGTCGCGACCCGCAGGTTGAGAGCCACTAGTCTAGGGCCTCTGAGATGTTGAGGCTGTACCGGCTGCTCCTACAGCTTATGTCTAAAACGTCCTTCAGAGGACTGGAGAAATGGCTCCCAGGTTAACAGCACTTGCTGCTCTTGCAGAGAGCCTGAGTTTGATTCCCAGCACCCCCACGACCGCTCACAACCATCTGTGATTCCAAGAGACCCAAGGCCCTCTTCGGGTCTTCTCTGGCCCCAGGCATGTGTGTTGAGCACAGACATGCATACAGGCAAAACATTCACAGTCATAAAATAATACAATAAATGATCTTTAAGAATAAGATACGAAGCCCCCAAAGGCCCTGATCTGCAGCATCAGCGTTGCAACTCTGATCTCCCTCACACAAAGGGAGAGGGCCATCCACGTCCCTGTGACACCTGGGGGTAGGAAGTGCCCAGGAAGTGGAAAGTGCTTCTATTTCTGATTAGTGCTGCGGCTCTCTGTTGCCCAGACTCAACCTCAGCTTACTTAACTTTCAAGCTGTTTTTATGAAGTTCCCTTGCTTCCATATTCTTCCTTAGAATGCTGTTTTTACTTGTTAAAGATTTATTATTTGTGAATATCATTTTTATAAATGAATCCTGATGTGAGTGCAGGGAACCGAACTTAGGTCCTTTGCCAAAGCAGTGTGTGCTCTTAACTGCTGAGCCATCTCTCTGGCCCCCTGATTTTAGTCGTTTTATTTAGTTTATTTTATTTTGCACTGAGGATTCAGAGCAGGTCTTGTGTGTGCCAGCCAGACAAGCGCTCTGCCATGGAGTTACACCCACAGCCTTTTTCTTTTCTTTTCTTTTCTTTTTTTGGCATGAGAGCTCTCACTAAGTTGCCCAGGTAGGCCATGAACTTGTGGTCCCCCTGTTGTCAAAGTACTAAGTAGGCAGGATGACAGGCCTGTGCCCCCAGGCCACCTGACCCTTAGCGCTTGACCATTTCTTTCTCTTAAGGCGATTTAAAAGCAAAGCAAAGCAAAGCAAAACAAAACAAAACAGAACTCTAGGTTTTGTTGAGAAGAGAAAAGAAACATGGCTGATAAAGAAAAAGCCAAGAACAATGAAGACATAGGAGACTTGCTGGCGGTTCATCTGCCCCACAATACCGGGAAAGGGATTCTCAATTACTGCTTTGTGATGCTCCAAGCCCTTCTCGAAACACACATTCATTTCTTCCTGGCTAAGACAAAGGCTTTCAAAAACCTTTCCCCAAGCTATATTTAAATGGGAGACAGCGGACTCCAACATTTCTAGAACTTTCTATATTTACCTCAAAATTCTCTCGATCCCCACATGTAGCCTGTTGGACTGTATCCCCTTCTTCCTCTAGCATGTCTGTGGATTCATAGTGGCCCCCACCCCGCTTCTTTCTCCTCCTTTGGGACCCCTGGCTGTGTGCTTTGCTGGTTGAGGAGAAAACTCACAGAGTTCCTTGGCGCACAAGATCTGAGAGCCAGAGCTCCCAAAGCTCCCAAGCCCAGAGGATAGTCCAAGCATAAAACTGCACATACAAGGAAAACTAAGCACTATGGAGAACTGTTTTAATTAAAAAAAAAAAAGGAAAAGGAAAAGAAAAATAGCACCATGCAAATATTGTACATCTAGTTCACTTGTGCTAATTAAGGAATATTGGACATTTGTTTGGAATGGGCGTAGTAACTACTCCGTTTGCGTGGAATCTTCTCGAAAGAGTGGTGTGAACAGACCGGATATCTAAAAGACAAAGCTTGGAATATAGGTAGGCATAACTGCCAGCCCCGTTCCTTTCAGATGCCCACCGCCTTCCAAGACTTTCGCCTTCTAAGGCCTCCATCTCTGAGACAAGCCGTGCCCCCAGGAGGAGCCTCTTTTCCAGGGCATCTGTGTGGAGAGCACAGTGGGCAGGCTCAGGCGCTGAGTGTCCCTCTGCGATGCTCAAGCCTTCCTGTTCCTTTCTGAAGATGCAACCTCTTGTACTGAGAGTGTAAAGCAAATAAAGGACTGGAGGTGGGGGTGGCTTGAGCCCAAGTTTCCAGCGACACCTATTTCCTTCCCTCTGTCTCTCCTCGCTGCTGCCTCCTTGGCAGAACCATTAACACACCACGTTGAAAGACTTTCTCCTTGCACCCTTGGCAGGCCCCCAGGCTCAGCATTGCTGGGCCACTTAAAAATTCAGGATGCGTGGGCCTGGCATCGGGCCGTTCCAGGCTTGGCCAGGACCACCTGGCTTTGCCTGGGACCTTGAAAGATGCAATCCCGGAGGAAAAGCAGCATCTCTTGGGAGAACTGCCCTTGGCCTGAATTCGTCAAACAGGATTTATTGGAATAAGATTGGAGAGGGAAGAAAGAGTGAGGAATACATTCTGTAAAGCTAAGTCAAAATCTAAATCTACGTTGTGGGTGTGACAGTAAAACCAGGTTTGTGTATCACAGCATGCTGCAAAGACTCACTTCAAAGCAGGTGACAGGGGGATCATACTGTCCTAAGGTCTCCGGCTCCTTCCTAAAATGCCCTGAAAAAACAAACCATTGAAGGAGTTGGTACAAGCCCAGATTTCAAAGTCCCTGAGACAAGGCTCTGGCTGGGTTCCCAGAGTTTAGCCACACACGGGAAAAAGTCATTATCAAAGAAGTTACCTCGACTACAGTAAGGTGGATGTCCATGTTGCCGACATGCCCTGTAAACCAAAAACCACCCCCAACTTATAGGTCTATTTTAAAGAAGTAGGCCACAATTTGGTGATGTAAATGCCCCAAAAGATGCACAATGTAGATCGCTCCCACCCACCTGCGACTTTGTCCATCCCTAAATCAGTAGCTGAGTGACTAACTGCCTAGAGTTAGCATTCGTTCAACACTGCTAGGGACAGATGGGGACACACACAGGCACATGCACATGCACACACACACACACACACACACACACACACACACACACACCAGAAAGGGAAGAAAGGAAATGTGATGGGGCCATAGTTAGACTGGCTTAGGGACGGCTCTTCAGAAAATAATGTACTCCATTTTAACTATCTGACATAAACATTTTAATAATTGTGGATGTGAAGCTGTCAGATGTCAAAATTGCCTTCAGTGTGTATTCCCTTTATTCTCTCTTTGCTATATATTGTTTAATTAAAATTATAATCAACAGCCACCTCTGTCAGTCAGTGTCTAAAAACGTTGCCACCTTGGAGAATAGCATGTTTTCCGGGAGGAGGGAGGTACTCTGAAGTCAGCGAGATGAGGTTGAACACCAACAGCTGGCTTTCTAGCCCCAGACTGTGGCTGATTAGCTCATGACCTGTCAGCTTCAGTCTTCATGAATGAAGGAAGGCGACTTGCCTGCTCTATGGGGCCCTAAGAGTTAGTATGCATGAATACAAGGTGTAAATTGATGATTAACTATGATTAGGATGGAATGGCCATGCCTGATTTAGTGGGGGAAGACAGGAGGGACATTGCTAATGAGAAGGATGTACAATTGAGTACATGTAGCAAAAGCATTCCAACAGCATTGGGGCTTCCAGGCAATGGAAGACGGGGTGGTGGCATTTGTGCATGAGGCATGGGTGTTAGGTACCAAACAGACCTAGATGATTCTACCTCTCCCCTGGGCCAGATGTGATGCTTAGAGCTGGGAGCATCCTGCTGAAGGCACTGCCGCTAAAATCCCTTCCCTTATCTACCCTTCCTTTTCCTAAGGTTCCAACAGCAAGGTAAGGTGTGATTCCATCATCGTTAACTCTGGGGACCCTGGGGGTTCCTTATGGGGCAATGGGCGAGGGATTATGGGACAGGGGCATGGATGGGCAGGAGCTTGGGTAGCCTTAAGGCAGTCACACCAGGAGGTCAGCATAGATGACAACTTCCCCAGGGCTGTGTACTTAAGGCACGGCATGTGGGCATGTGCTCTAAATCTTTCCTCACCCATATGCTTTATTTACGTTAGGAGTCATAACAGTGGCAAAATTATAATTATGAAGTGGCAACGGAAATAGTTTTATGGTTGGGGGTCAGCACAGCATGAGGAGCTGTGTTAAAGGGCTGAAGCACTAGGAAGGCTGAGAGCCACTGCTCTAGCCCCTCCCTGCGACTGAGTCATCCTACAGTTAGGGAAGGCTTGCTTACAACAGACTAAAGTGCCTGATACTCAGGGGAGGGTCCGGGACCCTCCCCCACACCCTCCTTCCAAAGGGGAAGTAAACAAATGGTCCACAAGCCCAACAGACAATCTTTGGTGAGCGGGCTTGGGAGACATTACTGTACAACAGGCCCATAAGGTCCTAGAGGGACAGACAGAGGTTAGAATTGTGAGGCAACTTGTCAGCTGGCGGTGCGGGCCTGTGATCCCACCTGCTCTGCAGACTGAGGTAGCCCGGGTGATTTGGTGAGAGACCTGTTCTCGAAGAACAAAGCGCTGGTTAGGGCTGTAGTTAGAGGTAGGGCTCTTGCTCAGCACACGAGGCCCTTGGTTCAAGTACCACAAAGGAAAGAAAAGCCTGCCCAGCCTTTGCAGTATAACAGGCAGCCAGCATGCTGGATAAGGGGGTGATGTGGTCAGGGGGAAGCCCTAGGGCTCACAAACAGGAGACAACTAGCCTGGGTTGGGGGTGGGAGGACTCTTTCCTTGAAGTAACACAATATTCTTCTAACTGTGCCCGTGGAATGCACACTCCTTTCCCTCTTGCAGAGCCCACCCGCCTTTTAATTAGCTGTCAGTATACTCAGCTGCTGGCTTTGGGGTCTCCTTAAATCCACCTCACATTCAAGGACAGCAAAGGCAGTCACCCAGTCTGAATGGCTTGGCCCACAGCAGCATCTGGTCCCCTCCTGGTGGTGCCCTGAACAAAAAGTTCTGTCTCTCACTCCATTGACTTTTTCCCTCACCTCAGTGTTCAGAAAGATAGCAGGATAGTTGCAGGGGAGCTGTGCAGGCTTGCAGCGGTTTCCTCTTCTGCCACCTTTGTAACTCATTCATGAGGAGCAGGGTTGGGCTAGATCAGTGGTTCTCAAACTTAACTAAACTTAACTGAACCTAAACTTAAATCATGTATTTGAAAACAAATATAGGCCTGGCAAGATGGCTCAGAGGATATGGGTGCTTTTGGCCAAGCCTGATGACCTGTGGTTGGTTCCTGGGACCCATGTGGTGGGAGGACAGAATCCCGACTGTTCCATGACCTTCACCATGAATAGTCACGCATGCAAAGGTAAAAAAGAAGATAAATGAAGATATAATTTAACAATTGAAGAGTCACAAAGATTCCATCTCAAATATCCTCATATTTTTGATGGGATTTGTCTATAACAGTGGTTCTTAACCTGTGGGTTGAGACCCTTTTGGAGTTCGGCTTAGACCATTGGAAAACACAGATAATTACATTAGAATTAATAACAGTAGCCAAATTAGTTATGAAGTAGCAACGGAAATCTTTTTTGTTTGTTTGTTGTTGTTTTGTTTTTTGAGACAGGGTTTCTCCGTGTAGCCTTGGCTGTTCTGGAGCTCGCTCTGTAGACCAGGCTGGCCTTGAGCTCACAGAGATCCACCTGCCTCTGCCTCACAACATGAGGAACTGTATTAAAAGGCCGCAGCTTTAGGAAGGTTGAGAACCACAGCTCTAAAACTCTAAGCTCTGGGAGCTGTTTTCTCTGCTAACACAGATACCAATCCCACCCATCCGTGAATTTCAGTCTTTTGTTAGCAGCCGCCAGAACACTCTCTTGCCCTCCTGTGTCTTTTGTTAGCAGCCGCCAGAACACTCTCTTGCCCTCCTGTGTGCAATTTTTGCGTAAGCGTGATAGCTTCAAAACTGGGTTTATCCACAGTTGCCTGCCATGAGGGAGGGACGCGACAAATTCCCTTTCCCATGTCTGTCCAAGCTCTGTTCGGAGATGTTCCCTGGAGCCCTGCTGCAGACATCCCAGCCCAGAACTCTGTGCACACTGGACTCTTAGAACTGGCTTGTACCAGGGCTCTCTTAAGAGCTGGAAAGACAGAGGGGACATGAGGGCCCATCCCAGAACTGTGCATGTGCACACAGTGTACTCACTGATTTCTTTCAACTCAACTGGTTTGTACATTGCAATCATCTGACACATTTGAAAATAACTGGTGGGACTACAAATGCCTTGGGCATTGTTTTCAACTCCCCGGGTGACTCTCATGAGCCTCAGAACAAATGAATGAGTGGGTTAAAATTAAAAGCCAAAGAAGCCACTGGGGGTGGGTAAGGTGGGGGCGGGAGGGGAGTTGGAAGAGGGTCTAACTTCATCCCTGTTTTAGCCCCTCCCCCCACGGCACTGACATCAGATCTGGAAGCAGGAAGAAGAAAGGCAGACTCCAGTCCTGGAATGGCCCTCTGTTCAGAACCAGGGACGAGGGGTGTACCTTGGATGTGCCGGTCTCCATGTAAGGGCCCCTTTCAACTTTCTCCTTCAGGCTCCCTGGGGGCAGTCTAGTTTCTTGCCTGAGCACACCCACATCACAGGTATATATACAGGAGAACACGACAATGCCACCAAGACCTTTTGGTATGTCCCGCAGAAAGTTGTCTGTTTGGCTCCGGTTCCAGCGCTTTCTCACTGCCCGAAGCTGCAGTTTATTTACTGTGTGCACCTACCGGGGCATGGTAACAATCCACTTGGGAAAAAAAGAACAATCGGTTCTAGATAGAACTTGAACTCTGACTTGTAGGGGGCCTGCGCTGGAGCTTTTCCAGTCTGCAGGATCCTGAAAACGCAGGGGCTTCTCCACCAAGCTTAGATGACCTCCGTGCAAAGCACAGTTACATGGAGGAGCCCCTTCCCCTAGTCCTCCCCTGCTTATAGCCACTAGTCCAGTGGTCTCCACTCCCACAGGGTGGTGGCATATCAGATATTTACATTACGATTCATAATAGTAGATAAATCACAGTTACGAAGTAACAAAGAAAATAACTTTATGGTTGGAGGGGGTCACCACAATGTGAGGGACTGTATTAAAGGGTTGCAGCATTAGGAAGGTCGAGAACCACTGCTCTAGTTCCTCCTCAAGACCCCAGAGCATGTGCATTTAGGACAGAATTAAATAAGACTGGTTAGAAGGAATGGCTATCAGTGAGGGTTCTGCGGCCCTCCCCACCTCATCACTTTAGAAGGAATGCAAACGTAACTCCCATCTTTTGAGAGCAGGTCCAGCAGAGTGCCTGAAGGGGGTAGCCTTTGGTACAAAGGATATTCCTGTCCCACAAGGCTCAGTCCTCAGAGCTTACAGCTTCCATGTAGGTTGTCGTCTTTCCAGGGCTCTCCGAGATCCTCTGACTTGTGCCTTCCGGAGCTGGGTTAAAACCTGAACCCACAGTAACCGGGAAGTAATCCCCTGTTGGGAGTGGCAGGGGCACCTCTGGACAGGGTTTAGAATTTGTCACCCACAGGGGACTTTTATCCTGTCTATCAATTTATTTTTCAGTTATGTGTATGTGAGTGGGTGTGGACACATGGGAAGCCAGAGCATTCCATGGAACTGGGGTTACACCCAGTTGGGAGTCAACCAAAGTGGGTGCTGGGAACTTGGGTCCCCTACAAAGCACCAGAAGCAGTTTTAGCTGCTGCTGAGCCGTCTCTCCGCCCTGATCCTGGAGGCTTTTTAGATAAAATAGGGGTGAGGACATCTAGAAGACACAAGCCAGCAACAGCGATGACCTGGCAGCTCAGGCCTTGACCCAGCCCTGTGGGCCCCTCTGGCTTGAGGCTGCCTCGACAATATCGGTTGGACAGGATCCCTGCTCCCTGGGCTGCCCTGGATGCTACAACAGACTGTGGCTTTTAGAATTTTCAGCCCAGGGAAAGGAGAGAAACATTGAAATGCTAGTGAGAACGTGAGCTGCTATTTCAGGATAAGAGGCTACGGGTATTTCGGGTGACTCTAAGGAAGTCATTTGTGAGGGTTTGGGGAGAAGAAAGCAGGCACGGAAAAACCCTCAAGGGCTGGCAATATGGGATAGCGAGAGAGGTTTGCCTGAGCCTCTCCCAGGAAGCCAGAGGAAGTGTCACAGTACAGAGCAAGCTACTGTAGGCTCAGGCTGCTCAGCCGGAGGCCAAGGGGGAAAGAGGGGCTTTGTGCCAGTGTGGGGAGGGCAGGAGGGCACTCAGCAGAAGCGCTGGGAAGAATTCTGCACTGTGCCCACCACCACTGTGTGCCAGCCACGTGCAAGGGGCTGCCAGAGCCTGGGACAATGAGACATTCTAATTTTGACAGCAAAGAGCTACATTGGAATATAACAAGAGCAGCCAATTATGCGGAATTATCTACTCGGCTGCAGCCTCCCCTAACTGGGTAGCGCTGGCTTTCTAATGTAATCCATGTGACCAAAGCTCAAACCAAGCACACTGGGTGTGGACATGCACCTTGGATGCTCAGGCACGAAGCACTTCAAGAACTGCAAGCCCCAAGCGGTTTATTTGAAAGGGGGTTACACACCCTGGGCTGCGCGCACACCACCCAGATGGTGTCCTAGGCAGGCAATTGGCCAGTGATGGGATTCTCCAATCTCACCTCTCCAGATCACTTAAGGAAACTCGGCTTTCCAGAGCCCACTGGCCTAGACCATCATCTTTCTAGGATCATCCTTCAGCCCACTGCGTGAGAGACTTCTCTGTCGCTTCCAGGTCTCAGAACCGTTTTGGTAGATGTGATTTTACACGGACTGACACCTTGACTGAACCTGGAACTCCAGAGGCAGCTAGTATGGGTCATGGCCCGAAGAACAACGGTTTTTAATCTCCCTACAATCATCTAAGAAACTGTTATTGTGTGCCTGGGAGCTGCTCTTCCATTCTTAGGGATCACTGTATTTACAGACCCGGAGACAACTGTGGCTGCCAGTTCATTTCTGGGAGAGAGCAGCATGCTTCTCTTCTGGGAAAGCCAGAGAGGGTCCTGAGGACATCTGGCCTCGGACCTTGGACCATGGCCTCCTTTTAACTGAGAGAGCCTGCCTCCCTGACCCACCTCAAGGAGCACATTACCTGCTTGTCCAGTGCCTGTCTGCTTGAGCCTCCCAGGGGCGTAGTAGATTATTTTCAGGTAAGCATGAATGACACAGACTCCTGGGAAACTTCCAGAAATAGGCATGCGTAGGACTGGGTGGAGACACAGCAACTTAAAACATCCGGGAACAAGACGAGGGCATTTTAAAGCTTCCCAAGTGAGCAGAGACCCACTAGTGAGGACCCACTAAAGCGAACAGCCAAGACTCCATTGCTCAACTGCTCAGGCCCTGCAGAAGTCTGCAGTTGAGACATACAGGGTACTTAGGGAGCCTGGCTTGTGTGTCTCTGTCCCTGTAGGGGGGGGGGAGCACTTTCCTACTGTTCTACTTGGCATCTAGCCACTCCTGGGTTGCACTAAAGGGCACCCAGTCTCCAAGAGACCATATACTCAGTTGCATGTAACAACTATGGCCTGTTCAGTTCTGTGTCTCCTATGGTACCTGGAAGGTCACTGGGCTGCTGTGGGGAACACAGCGTGCTTCTTCCTAGGGGTTTGGGCAAACCAACAAATAAGGACCACAAGGAAACAGGGGAGGACTATGGTAAAGTACTCTAGCCTTCACTTCCAAGGGGCTGACGCTGACAATGTAATAGTTCTCCAAAGGCTAATATATTGAGTCCCAAAGGACTCTTGCAAAATGCATATTCTCTAATGTCCTCCTTTCTGTGCAAAAAAGGTTGCCATGGAGACCTAAGACGAGGCTACTGATGTCTAGTATAGGATCAGGCCAGGTTGGTGCACTGAACCAGGTAGACTGCCACCTGACGCTGCTGCAGCGGGGTTCTGGGGGGCACCCATGGGAGCCTAGGGATGAAGGGGACAAATTAGTCCCTTAAGCCCAGAAACTCAGGGTCCTGAGAATGTTAACATTTCCTTGTAAAGTGGATAATTATGCAAGACACCCAGCATCTGTGTCCACAGTTCAAACCCTTGTCATCTTAAAGCCCTCCATATGTGGGTCACCCTGTTCCCAGTCCAGCTTTGGCCGAGAGAACTTGGCCTCTTGGGCTTCAAAGCTCAGTTCACCCTCCAGCTTCCAGACAGATGAGACGCAGGCCTCCGGCCAGTGCTGTGTCTACTTGTAGAAACAACCTAATTAGCAAGACCGCATTAGCCTGAAGGCACTCCGCAGCTTGCGGGAGGCCTCTGTGATACTGCTAATTAACTGTGCATTAATTGCGCAAGCCCTTTCCTACGCTCTGAAGACCTGCTCTCCTCTGTCTCACCTCCATTATTCTGAATTCAGATCCTAAAGACAGAAGCCATAGTAAAAATTAAATATTACAGAGATGGGATCGAATATCATGACATCCCTTGGGTTACGGAAAGATATTTGCTTGTCTCTGAGGTTCAGAGAGAAGAACTTAATTAGGGATGTAGAAGGGTCCTCATTTTGTGTCAGGCCAATGGGTGAGATACAATTTTCTCTGAAATAAGAATTTTATATCCCTCCCTTCCTTCCCTCCTTCCTTTCTCTCTTCCCTCCTTTCTTTGCTGGTGTTGGATTTCTATCCCTGTGGTAGGCAGTACCACTAAGCCAGCCGCCCTCCAGCTCTTTCATTTCTCTTGTTAGTGGTTCCTTTCATACTGGAAATGAGCAGTGTGGTATTCAGACTCAGCTTCCCCTGCTCTGAGGTTGTGAAATACTGTCTCGATGTCTTTGAGGACTAGGCACCACTGTGTCCCCTAGAGCCCCTGTTTTAAAAAATGCCCACTGCAGACACAGCAGGGTACAGACAGGCATTTGCTCCAGATGTTGATGGTTTCTGGCTTGTTGATACCCATTTCATGTTTTTTCAAAGCTCTTGCTTTGAAGTCAGCCAGGACAGTTGGGTGGGCAGTAGGGGTGTAGAGGACTATCCTCCGAGCAGGATTACCACTATCTTCACCAGTGTCCGATTGCACCGGATAATCACAGCTGGGCCTGTTGATGTCCCTCATAGACGGTGAGGCAGAGAGGGTCATGGGTCCCTCATCTGAGCATACAGCCACCCAGTTGTATGCAGTTTGTCCTATTTGCACATGGCTTTGAGCGCACGGCTAGAGGATATAGAAAGAGAGGGCCTAGGGGAGGGGTTTCCAACGACAGACCCATGAGGGTGGGGGAGTTGTCATCCATGATGGATGTAGATCTTCCAATGTGGCTGCTTTATTGTCATCCACGGGCTTGCCTGTAAAGCCTTCACCCACTGACCTATAAATAAGCCCCTCCCCCCAACTCGTTGCTTCTAGAATGAACTTTGGCGTAATCATTGTTGGGACCTTAGGAGGAAGGGGTAGAAGATGTTTACAATTCCAGGAAAGACATTTAAGCAACAGGCTCAGAGTTGCACTGGAAGTACCTGGCAAGCGTCAGCTCCAAGCTTCCCTTACCTCCTGGTCTCACCGACAGTCCAAGCCTTCTGAGGCCCCAACTCTGCTGAGGACAGAGTGGATACTGAAGCTTCGGCTAAAGAAATGAAGAGAGAGGAGGGACTTTGAGTGGGTGCTCAGAGTGTCAGCTCTCAATGGGCAGAACCCCATTTCTGCTCACTTTAAGCAGAAGTTTTTTACCATCATGGCTCCCCTCACCCCCCAATTTCCACCAGGCAACTGTCCTTGGGCCAGCCAACAATTTTTATTTTCTGAGGTTGCAGCCCGCATTGTTGACTAAGGGACAGAACCCTACCAGAAATAACTCTTGGGGTGCAACTGCATCACTGTCTCTCCTATTGTCCTGTGAGAAGGGGTGATGGGGTGACTTGAAGAGGTTGGGGCTCTCCCGGGTGTGGAGTGAGGTGCGCACTTGAGTGCCCTTGAGTGACCTCTCAAATCTATTTCTAAAGTTGTCCCTATATTGTGGAACGCCCCTCTGAGGTAGGTACACTACTGTAAGTATGGTGATAACACTGCCTCTTGCTGTGTAACTTCATTATGGTTAAGAACAGTAATGGGTGGGGCGGGGGGATTCAGGGCAGCTTAATTCATTAAAAAAACATTTGCAGGACAGCAACACCCCTATCTCACTGTCCCAAGCTTCCTCAGACCAACCATTTTTATCTGCCAGATTGGTTCATCATCTTGCTTGTTTTCTGAGTCATTCACGGTCACTTAAACAGCGTTGTTTCCTAATGGCTCAGGCAGGGTGTGCTCCAGGCCCTGGCTTCGACCCCTGACAGTGTACGCAGGACATACCTGCACATGTGAGTGGGTTTATTGTTTAGTTTTTTGGTCTTCTCTTGCTTTTAAATTTTATAAGAAAGCGTGTGTCAGTGTTTTGTAGCATATTCACCGACTGGGAAACCCCCACAACAGTCATTTGCATTGATTTGTATCACCTGCAAGAAGAAACCTTAGATACCCACTAACCCCCCACTTCTCCCCATGCTCCCCAGCCTCCAGCAACTGCCCATTCTGCTCCATATAGATTCTCTTGTACAGCGTGTTCGTAAGCACAGAATCATAGCGTCTTCGGTCTTTCATGCCTGGCTCCTGTCAGAATGACATTTTTGAGGTTCATCCACACTGAGGGTGCTCCTGTAGTTTATTGCTGAGTCAGCTCCGGGTTCCTATTTATGTATTCATTAGTTTATGGTCACTGAGCTGTTTGCTTATAGCTTTCTGCTCTCATAGGAGCGTTATTACGAACATCACGCCACTTTTATTTCCTGGGCACATGTGCAGGAGTTTTCTCTGGGGTGTGTTCTTGGAGCTGTGGAGACATATGGAAAGCAAACACTCAACTCTGGGAGATAATGCCAAATCGCTTCCCAAATGGCTCGAACAGTTCCCTCTCGCGCAGGCAAAAAAACAGAAGCTAGCATGACCTACTCACTCCCTCGCTTCATGCTCGGCCTGGTCCGAAGTCCTAGTTTCTGTAAAGGTTTATATTTTCTTTTCCAGCAGCCCAGCACAGCTCTACACTTGACCCATTGCCTGCTAATTAGGTTCTAATGAAGATCTGGACGGAAGCCGGTGGCTCCTTCTGCAATTACCAAGTCTTCTGTGTAACAGTTCAAGCTTTAGCTTCCTGACCCAGAATTCCAGTGTTAGGGTGAAAGGTACTTCCTTCCCAGGCCAACTTTAAATTCTATCTGCTGGCTTGGGCTGACATTCCATGCACGTCTCCCTAGGTAGAGGGGAGACATGCTGCCTGTATCCTTGGTCTCAATGTTTCTTTTCTTTTTTTTTTTTTTTTGGTTTTTCGAGACAGGGTTTCTCTGTGTAACAGCCCTGGCAGACCAGGCTGGCCTCGAACTCACAGAGATCCGCCTGCCTCTGCCTCCCAAGTGCTGGGATTAAAGGCGTGCGCCACCACACCAGGCTCGATCTCAATGTTTCTTGGTCCCCTCTCCCCACCCCCACCCCCAGTGATATCTGATACATCCAGGCAGCACAAGGGCAATGCTGCAGGACAGGACGGGGCTTTGATGTCTCCCACGCAAGGGAGAACTCCCCTCTTCTTCTGGATGGCTCTTCCTGGGAGGGCACAAAAGTCAGGCTCTCGCTTGCCTTTCCATCACCTGTCAATTATGAGGCCATCAAATCCAAGTTACCAGGAGCTTGGCTTCAGTTCCTGGGTACTGCATTCTCTGAAGAACCTTTTTTGTTTATTTATTGTCTTTCCCATTAATTAAATTTCACTGGCATTTTCCCTCCAGAGGGCTCTTCAAATAACTCCAACAACAAACAGTCCATAAACAGACTAGCTCTGAGAATCAGTGGAGACAGGAGAAACAGAAGAGAAAGTACAAGGACAGGGGGAGGTGGCTTGCTATATTGCATTGTGTGTATGCCTTTATTCTGAGATGGAGCCTTGCCATATAGCTCAGGCTGGCCCCTGGCTTGTCTTCCTCTTGGCTTAGGCCTTCTGAGTGCTGGGATTGTAGGCATTGACCACTATGCCCATCTTACAGAGGGGGTTTAGACCTCTGGTAGACAGGGAGACATTTGCCACCAATGCACCATTCAGTCTGATGTGTTCACAGTGTCCCCAGCTCTGCTCCTATGGGGAGGGTGGAGCACAGCCCCAATGCCACAGGAGACTGTGAGAAAGCCTGGTTCTTTCTGTCTCCAACTCCCTTGGGTCTTCCTAGGCTCTGTAGGCCCCGCATGGCTGACTGTTGGAGTGAGTGCATTATTAACTACTTAGCTGGTCTTAACTGGCTTGGCCTACAGGGGTCCCCTCTTAACCTGAGAGAGATGGGTCTTAAGACTTCCACAGTGAATAGTTGTAGACAGTACTAACCCTATACATACTGTTTCTCCTTCTGTCTCTCCCTTTCTCTCCCTGACACCACCTCTCTCTCTCTCTCTCTCTCTCTCTCTCTCTCTCTCTCTGTGATATCTGAGCTAAACAACTTCAGGAAATTTTTATTTTTAGTGTATTTCACCTACATGTATGTCTGCACCATGTGTGCCCAGTGCCCATGAGGGCCAAAAGAGGGCACCAGATCCCCTGGGACTAGAGTCGCAGACAGTGGCCAGCCACCACCACACCCACCCTCTGCAAGAGCACCAAGTGTTCTTCTTAACCTCTGAGCCATCTCTCCGGCCCAAGGAAGGATTTATTTTGGCCCAGAGTTTAGGAGGTGTCAGCCCACTGTGACAGGGAGGGGATGGTGGAGGTCAGCTCCCGTCATGGCTGCCTAGAGCAGAGGGAGGCCTACGCTAGTAGGGTACTTCCTTTTTTCTCAGTCATTGGATCTAGGTTCCCAGTGTACGACTGACTGCTACCACATTCAAGGCAGGTCTCCCTGCCCCTTAATCCTCTCTAATTCACAGACACATCCAGAGCTTATGTTTCAATAATCTTCTAAGTTTTCCTCAATCCAAACAAGTTAACAATCACAATGAGGCACTGCATCATTCATGCCCATAATGAAGTTAATATTTTAAGCACAGTAAGATAGTAACATACTATAGATCTAAGCTACCTCAGTTACAATCTTTCCTTATTAAGTGCAGACCATTCACTTTTCTACTTAAACACTGTGCACTGTTGCTGTAGCATGCAAATTGCCACGATAGCCTTGTCTTCAGAGCCATCAGTGTTACTGGAGTGGATACACCAAAATGCCATCACCATCCACCCGGCAGCATCGGCAGCCACTGTGTGAATTGTGGGTGGAGAGCTCATACAGCAGCACGTACTGGGTTGGCACGGAGATGGTGTGTGCCCCAGATGGGCTGGGATAGGCAGTCTGACTCTTCACCATGTTATCGGACTGGCATGCAGTGTTGTGGTTTGAACAAGAATGGCCCCCATAGGCTCATAGATTTAGATGCTTGGGAATGGACCCCAAGGTCACACAACAGGGAGTGGTGCTATTTGAAAGAATTAGGAGCTGTGGCCTTGTTGGAGGAAGTATGTCACTGGGGGTGGGCTTTGAGGTTTCAGGACCCCAAGCCAGGCCCAGAGGTTCTTGCTGTTCCTGCTGCCTGTGGATCCAAACGTGGAACTCTCAGCATCTCTAGCACCACGTTGGTCTGTGTGCCCCTGTTAGGACCAAACTCACTTGACCAAACTTCATTTTGGCTTCAGAAGGCTGGGAATTTTGAGTAGGCCCTGAGCTACAGGTCAGCTTGCCCCAGAATCATGTACCACCTCCCAGGGGTTGGAAACGCTAACCGTTACCAGGAGGCCAAGTTTAGGCTTGGGTATGGCTGGTTCCCAGAGCAACAGAGAGAACAACAGAAACCCCAGGTTGCCAATGGTCATGAGCTTTGAACAAGGTGGGGACCTTGTTCCCTAGGACACCTATGCTAGCCAATCAAAGTACTGTTGCTTGGTGATGCTTGATTCTGCCTTGCTGAAATGTATTTAATCTGAACTGAAATTCTGTTTGGGGTCCCCTACTTCCCCTTGCATGGAGAAGCTTTGAGGGTGACTTCAGCAGGGTGATTAATAAAATGCTGTTGTGTTTTGCAACACTCTTGAGTTCCTGGTGATTCCTCGGTCACCCCACATTTGGGTTCAGGAATCCATTCCTTGGCCCTTACACCCCCATGCTCCCCGCCATGATAATAATGGATTAAACTTCTGAAACTGTAAGCCACCCCCAATGTAATGCTCTCTTTTATAAGAGTTGCCATGGTCATGGTGTCTCTTCACAGCAACAGAACCCAGACTAAGACAGCATAAGACTTACTGTTTATTTCTCGGATTTTTACAGTTAATATTTTGGACCATGGTTTGATGTCAGGAGGCCATACCACAAGTAGTGGTCACCAGGGTGTAGATTATTTTAGCTTTATATTTTATCTATCTATCTATCTATCTATCTATCATCTATCTATCTATCTATCTAATAGAAACAATGCTAAGGTTACTCTTGAAACTCTTTCTTGACGCTAAACTAGGCAGTATCCTTGGTGATAGGTTCTAAAACGGACTGAGTCAAAATGTCACACACGCATGAAGATTTAATAAGTTTCGTACTCACTAGCAAATTGCTATCAGAGATGTTAAGGCAGTTATTGCTCTCAACAAAAACACACATGCAGGGGAGTCTACTCCTGTCTACATTGGCATTTTGTGTTTATGAAGTTTTTCCAAATGTGTGTGGGGAAAGATTTCATCTTTGAATGTCACAAACTACTTTTCCCCCCCCAACATAACATTTTTCTTGGTCCTCTGGGAATTTCACATCTTGTACCCTATCACATTCCCTTCCCAGTCTTCCCACATCTTCCCTGCCTTGTGATCTCTACACCCCCTGAAAAAAAAAAAGTAAGCATAAAAAATAAGAAAAACAAAACAAAAAAACCAAGTCTGATTTGTGTTACCTATAGTCTCACTGGAGCATGGTCAAACTCTCAGTAGCGAGCCCCTTAAAAGAGAACTGAGTCCGTTCCCCTCCCACACCCCTGCCAGAAGCCATCAGTTGTGGAGAGCTACACTTCGGCATCCCCGTCACACTTCTTAAGAGTTCTCCTTTGTGGCTTCCTGTCTAGGCTGGTACTTTTGGGGGTGGGGTGGGGAGGGGGAGGGTTGTCACAGAAGCCTTCTGTGTCCCTCCCTCTCAACTGAGCATCTGCATCAGTGGTATCACACCAAAAGGAACTTCCTTGCCCTTCACAGTCAGTGCGAGCATGGGTCATGGTAACGGCACAGACCACCAACACAGCCCCTGGCTGCAGGAGGACCATGGACCCAGACAAGGCCCTTGGAGGCAGTCTGGACCGTGGGCATATCATCATGGTCTCAGGGGGCAGCACAGGTCCCTCACATCATTATGGGCTGTGGTGGAGGCAGGGCCTGTGGACATCAACGTGGCACAGACCACAACATGTGCAGGGCCCTCCGGGGGTTACATGGGCCACAGACATCAACATGGCCCCCAGCCCACCACAGCTAAAAGAGAGAATGTTAAATGTCCTCATGGCATAAAAATGAGTAAGGTTCTGGTGCACAATGTGTGTGTGTGCACCCGTGTGTGTGCAGGCAAGCATGTGCGTGCGTGCGTGTGTGTGTGTGTGTGTGTGTGTGTGTGTGTGTGATGTTTGTTCTAGCTCACCTTTCTGACATTTGCTACCGGGTCTTGTCAATTAATAAGATAACACAGGAAGACTGGCAAATATCACCCGGCAGTGGTTATGTGAACAACAGGAACTCATTCACAGCTGAGTGGGGAGGGTATGTAGACTTGGATAGCCAGTTTCTTTTAAGGCTAAACATTATCTTGCCAGGCAATCTATCAATAATCACTCTCCTTAATATTTCCCAACCAAACAGAAAACAGCCCCTTACAAGAAAGCTACACTCATATACATGTTGATCAGAAACTGGATGTTTTTCATGGGCAGATGGAAAAATACATGATCATATCTAAGCAATGGAATATTATTACTCAGTGATGAAAGAAAGAAAGAAAGAGAAAAAAAAAAGGAAAAGGAAAGAAAAGAAGCCAGACATGGTGGCGCACACTTTTAATCCCAGCACTCTGGAGGCAGAGGCAGGCGGGTCTCTGTGAGTTTGAGACCAGTATGGTCTATGGTGCAAGATCCAGGACAGTAGGGCTACACACTGAAACCCTGTCTGAGAGAGAGAGAGAGAGAGAGAGAGAGAGAGAGAGAGAGAGAGAGAGAGAGAGAGAGAGGAGTGCACACACATCTCTCTGAAACCGTTTAGTTCTGCGGCTCCAAAGCTCTGGATGCCGGCGACAGATGGCTACTTTACCTGGACTGTAAAGTCCAGGGTCAGAACTTCAGTCAGGAGTCAAGAATCCGCATCTCCTTTGTGGTTGGTCCCTGGTGAGTTTGAGGTGCTCTGTGAGGATGACAACCCTGCTGAAGAGCACCCTCGAGTGAGGCTGCCTCTTCTGGTTTCCAAAGAGAGCTTACTTTAAAAAGTTCCTTGTCACGTCTCTCCCGAAAGACCAGCTCTCCATGCCTGCCTAAGCCGGGTGAGTGGTCTTGCTCTTTGGGAGCTAAATTTTGTACTTCTCCTTCGCTGACCTTTCTCGATCCCATGTGCTTTGCAGCTAGACTCACACGAATGATGGTGTTTGTCTGGCAAAGGACTGGCCCTACTAATGAGTGCCAGGCAGGACCTGGGTGCTAGACATGCGTTCCTTTGTTCGGTGCACAGATAGTTTGAACCACAGACCGGTTCTGGGAAGACTATAATGAGTGTGACATTGTTCTTGCCCTCATAGAATGAAATTTACTGCATAAAGCCAACAATCGAACGCTAAAATGGGATGCGTGTCTAGCAATGGGGATGCCTGATGCTGTGGGAACGTGTACAAGCCATTAACTAATTCTGGAGGCAGACATTCTGGAACAGAACTCGGTGGCAGGTGGTTGGACAGCACTCGCGCCAAAGACACGGAAGCTGGTGGCAGGTGGTGAGAGAGGCAAGGACGCAGAACGCCACACACAAGGCCAGAAGGAAAAAAGTGAAGGGCTGCCCTGGAAGAAGGACATAGGATAGCAATGGGGAGTCACGCAGCTGGGTGCCAGGGTGTAATGGGGAGACCATTACCATCCAAGTGCCATGGCAGAATAAAAGGGATGTTGGACCCCGGGAAATGGAGCTGATAGAACCAGTTGAAGCACTGGACACAGGATCCACGGGGAAGATCATAAGGCCAAGCTGAACTAGGCCTGGGGCACTGGGCCTGACTGGATTGCTCACCCGAGGCCCAGGCTTAGGGCTCCCAGCACCCCGCCTCTCATTTTGGTTACCCTCCTTTAGCTTTGATAACTCTTCAGCCTTCTGCCTTGACACTTCTTCAGCCACTGCCTCCTCAGCCCCGGCCATGCTTCCTGTTTCTCTCTCTCTCTTCTTGGTGTTTGTTGTTGAAGATATGATCTCTCAGCTTCTGGCCCCTTTCTGCCACTAGGGACCCTTTCTTCTCTAAGTTGCCTTGGTCTTGGTACTTTCCACAAGGGCAGGAAAGTACCTAATGCAGGTGTTACCCTGTTAAAGTTCTACAGTCTTCCCCTGAAAAAAGTATTCTCAAGTAAAGAAAAATGTCTGAGGCTGGCCTAAATACGATGTCTGTGAAAACTACTGAAGCAGATGGTTGGGCCTTGGGGAGAAGATCTGGATTTCAGTCTGTGATGCATTGTCATTTTGCCTCATTTCCTTTCAGCTTGATCCACGAAGGCTTTGTGAACTGACAAGACCATGTTTCCTAAAACAGAGTCCTTTTCAGACCACACCAGACAGGAAGTCCTCTGTTAGGCAGTGTCAAGACCAAGTTCCCTGCACCTGCTGCTTAATCAGGTTCAGGAATGATCTCCGTGTGCTTGGCATAATGACATAAAGTGCCCGGGCAACAAGGCTGCTGCAAGAACGGGGACCTGACAACTGTCAGTACAAGAATTTGCCATTTTAGGCAAAACTCCTGCCCTTAATCCAGCTGAGAATAGTAGGGCTTCAAATGCAAAGTAAGATCAAGCTGTGAAAGGAGTCAGGGCACACTGTCAAAGCAAGCATACTATGGTACCCTCATAACTCTGATCTTGAATCCTCAAAGGCTGTGGTCTCTAAATGACTCTCAGGCTTTCTGGACCACTCACTCATCAACCATCCTAGTCAATTAACCCTTGGGGGCTAGAAGCTAAGGGATCTGGCAAAGCAATTTGTTTCCAAAAAATATGCTGTTGGAATGAACTAATGTTTGAATATTTGTGTATCAGAAGCAAATGGTACCTGTAGGCCTCCCCCCAATTGTGTAGCTGCTGCTGAGGCTGCTGGGAAAATTGATGTTCTACATAATATCTTGAAGAGATGGGGTAAGAGAAAGAACCTCCAAATTTGTTCTATGAGGCTACTGTTACAGTGATCCTGAAATAGATTTAGAAAGAAAGAAAGAGATTTCATTTCATGTCTGTGCCATTTAGGAGCATACAAAATATTTTAGTGTAATCCACTAAAATAACAGGCCAAGAACAAATTGTATGATTTGGTAAATCACTAAAAGAAACGCACTTGACAAAATTTAGTGATGGCCACTGTGGTTTAAAAAAAAAAAAAGGAAAAAGCAAAAACAAACAAAAGTTCAGAAAAATAGGAACACAGCAGAAAACTCCCCAAGCTGATTAAAAATAATGGCTCTGTCTCCCTTGTTTGGAAAGGCAGACTGTTTTTCTCTGAGACTGACAGTCAGGCCAAGGTGGCCTGCCACTCAAGAGTGATAGAGGAAGATCCAGTCAGTACATCGTGGGAGAGTGAAGCCATTTCGCAGTGGCTGTTTCCTGTTCAACTATGAAGAAAGCTGCTGTTGAATGGCACGGGGCTTTGACGGTCTCATGGTCAACCTACCGTTCACGACGTGAGGTATGAGAAAGGGTCCTCAGACGTCCAGTAGGAAGCACAAGTGAACAGTCATCTGGGAGCTCGCCCCTGCTCTGAATATAGCAGCAAGCATTTGGAACTCCTTATCATAAACAAGTTCAGTTCCCGAACACCTGATTTTTGAAGATCTCTGCTCCGTGATCTTAAGTCTTGCAAACATTATCACATCTATCTGGGAGGGCTTGTAAGGAATGCTACAGTTCATAAATGGTCTCTACCAAAACTCATTCTGAGGCTCAAGACATAAACACAATGTAACAACTTGGGTTGGTGGGGGACCTTTAAGAGGTAATTAGCTTGCAGGGCTGCCTTCCTCAAAATGGATAAATGTGCTGCCTTGGAGACGAGTTTTGTTATTGGGACAATGGGGCTGGAGAGATGGTTTGGTGGCTAAGAGGTCACTTTTTCAGAGGTCCTCGGTTTGGTTCCCAGCACCACCTGGTGACATTTAACACTCTGTAACTCCAGTTAGAGAGGGTTTGATATCCTCTTCTGGCTTCTGTGGTCACTGCACATATGGTGCACATACATACATATGGGCAAAACACCTATACACCCACACAAAGAGAGAAGTAAGTTACCCTCCAGAGATGGAGCAGCCTGAAGCCCATACCAGAAGCCAAGCAGAGGCAGGAACTCTGCTCTTGAATTTCCAGAACAATAATCTAAGTAAACTTTACAAACTACACATTTTGGGGGTTTCTTAAAAAAATTTTTTTTACTAAGGCACAAAGTCAGTATAATTTTTAACTCTAATAACTCTGCCAGCTTGCTGTGGAAAAAAATGGAGATTTGTATACACATGATGAATTAGTGAGACATTAAAGTAAATAAGTTTATCAATAATTGAAAGTACTGTTGATTAATAGCCTCTTTGGAGACTTTGCCTCCAGATTTCAACTGGAAAGTCTCTAGGACAATTGGGACAGGACTAAGATTTCGTGATTTGGGGGATTTAGGTACTGCAATGCAGCAGGTCTGGGACAATCACAAGACAGGAAAGCTGTGGGACCCCTGGAGAAACTCAGGCAAAGGGACTCCACCCATGAGGGAACCCCATGTGGGACCCAGTTTCAGTTCCTGCACTGACATTTCATTCAGTCTTAATATCACCAATAATGATATCTCCTAGGGGCTGGGGAGATGGCTTAGTCAGCAAAGGGTTTACTGTGTGAGCATTAAGATCCAGAGTTCAAGTCCCCAGCACCCATATAAATTGCTGCATGTTTATAGTTGTACGATTGTTGGAGGCACAGGCAGGTGGACCCCTGGGGTTTTCTGGCCAGCCACTCTAGCAGAATACACAAATGAGAGATTGTGTCACACACACACACACACACACACACACACACACACACACACACACACAGTAACAATGCCTCCTAAATAAGTCAGGTTCTCAAGATCTGCAGAAAGATGATGAAGGAGTAAACCCCATTCCCATATACCACATGCCATATTTTCTGAGACATCTGAAGGCATTCTTAGGATAGAGGCAGAGACAGACTGGGGTACCCTTCAATTCATCCATTGCTTCTCTTGCTTTGATGAGGAGTTTGTGGTGAGGTTTAGAGACAGAGAAAGAGAGTGCAATGGCGGAGTCACTATGAAAAGGCGTACAGGGTTGCCCAGATGTCAGAATCACTCTGCATGGAATGCTCCCTCGGAACTATATGGTGTGGGGTACAGGGGGACATGCATGGATGTTGCATGAATGATTGATTGGTGAGCAAGCAATGGTAGATAGGCACAGTAACATTCTTTTCTGGGTCAGACACCCTTTAAAGATCTGCACAATCATGTAGGCTTCCTCCCAAAGACTGGTGCTCAAACTCAAACAACTCTGCCATCATCCTCAAAGGATTCAGAGCTGTCCACTGCAAGCAGCCCGGAATGCTCCCCATACTAGCTTCAGACACATAAATGGATGTTGTGAGGAGAAAGACACATCTGCATGACTCCATGGTAGCAAGATGCTGCCCCATGGTACGTGGGAAAGGCAGAGACTATGCTCTCTGTCTGGAATTTCAGTACCTTCTACCTTCCCTCAGACTCACCCTCCACCCTTGCAATCTGTCCCAGCATAAAAAAATAAAACCTCATTGTGGAAGGTGCAGTGTGTCTCAGTGTGTCCCACAATATTACCTTTTGTCCATACACTCTGCTTGCAAATGATCATTATAATGACTCCTTGGTCTGGTACGAGGCCTCCGGTTTCCACTACTCCGTCAGTACTGAAACCTCACTGGAACTCCTCTCAGATATGCTGTAACTGTCCTGTGTCATGGAGATCCTGCAGTCCTGGGTTGTGGAACTGGCCTCTTCTTGCACTCCAGCAGTTCATCCATGGGGTAGATGTTGGGGTGGGCCAACTCAAAGCCCTCATTCTGGACCTGCAACTCCCCACTTGCAGGGCCAGTTCTACTATGGAAAGGTGCAGGGCCTGCTCTCCCGAGTGCTGCAGCGTGTGAGGGGCAGGGACAGCTCTCCTGCTCTTGTGACCCCATCTGGCCAATCTGGCCCATTCTTAAGGACACAGATGAGTCAGGGCTTACTGGTGTCACATCCTGCAGCATGTCTCTTGCAATCCTCACCAAGGCTGTCCACAGCTTAGCCTGATTATCTTCTGGGAACTTGTCTCTAGCTGAGATACTCAGCCAGGCAGTTCTTCAGGGATAACTGCCTGGCATATTCCCGGGACCTTCAAGGCCAAGCTCAGTGCTGGAGGACCCCAACCTGTTACCTCTGGGTATTGTAGCCAGCTCTACATAGCCATCCTGGCCTTATGGGTTGGGAATTAAACCCGGGTCCTCTTAACCGCTGAGCCATCTCTCCGGCCCCTACCTCCTAGGAGCTCAAACACTGTAGGTGATGGAGTGGTCTGTCCCAGAGCTTGGCTGTGAGGAGGAATTCCTGGAAAGGGGGAAGATAAATAGTCATTTCAGTTAGAAAAGGCCAAGGCAGTTTGCACAGAGCTCAAGATAATTTCTCAATAGGTCATTGTGTTATGTTCAATTATTAATAAATCACCTGCTACTTAGTGAATAAGCCTGGACCACAGTCACTCTGGGGCAATGGGAACAAAAGGGAAGCAAGAGAAATGGCACCCTGGTCCCCAGACATGCTGGACCCCACATCTCCCTTGAGCCTCAGGTGTGCACAGACCACTGTGCTCCTGGTGACAAATCCAACAGGGTGAGCATGAATGTCAGAGGGCTGTCTGTCTCTCCTCTACCTCCCATATCAGGAAGGAAGGTGTGTGTGAGGGGGACACTCGCATGTTCTCAGTGGCAGCACACTAGACTCACCTAGAGAGTTCAAAGCATCCCGCTAGCAGAAATGCTAAGTATGCTGAAGTTGTAAATCACCATGGAGATACAGGAAGACAGTTCTGTCTTGAGGGATTACTTACTGAGATATTTAGAGGCGAAAGATCATGGTGTAATTAACCTTCAAATGGCTCAGAATTTATTTTTAGATATTATCTATGTGGGGTATGTCTATGTAGAAAAGAAACAATAAAGTAAACAGATTAAAGCCAGTGTGTTGGCTCACAGTATCAAGGGCATGCAAGTATTCACTGCATCAGGTCAGCCTTGCAACTTTTTTATCAAGTTTGAGATTGTTTACAAATAAATTCTCAAGTCTTAATCTAATTCTTGAATACCACCAACCCTCTGTGGTTCCAGTGTAATGGGTCTGGGGTGGTGACCCTCACCGTTGGGAACCCCAGGGGCAGGGCTGGGAGGTAGGGGCTCCTCTCTTCAGGGCTCAGCCATGTTTACTGACAAGATCTGAATCTGTACTGTTAGGACTTAGACAGGTCCTGAGGCAGGAGCCTTTTGGGAGTAGCATCTGGCCCTCTTTTCCCAAATACAGAGGTCACCATGTTGATTACAAGATCCTCGAGCACTCTTTCCTGCCAGCTGGGGAGGGCCAGTGAGCAGGGATGGGCTTTCTGCCTTTTGCTTCCTAGGAAGCAGTGTTGTAGGAGCGGAAGTGGGTGCAGGGGGTGACTAGAGAAAGAGTCCCAGAGGGACCCCTCCCTCTGCAGTCACCAGCTTTAGCGGAGTGACTGCACTTGGCCAACACCTTGTCACCTATCCACCACTTCTCTCCTGTCTTTAGGGACCAGCAGGGAGCATGTGTGAGGTAGCAAGGGGTCAGAGGCCCGATGACCTCACACAGCCCATCTTCTCATTGCTATTTGTGTGATGTGATCCACCTCCTTCCCCAAGCAGACCCTTAGGCATTTGTTTTGTTTTGTTTTGTTCTTCACTCTTTTTGTTTTATTTTATTTTATTTTTTGTAAGATGAAATTTCTCTGCTCAGTAACTTGAAACTGGTTTCTGGACCCAGGTGGTCTAGTGACATGTTTCCACTTCCTCCCCCTCCAGAGCAGGCATGGGGGTATTAGTAACGTATTAACCAGGCAGAAGGGTGGCTGAGGGAGAGACCCAGGGGAGCAGGGCAGCAGTGGAGCTGTAGGGAGGGCAGAGCAATGGGAAGAGTAAAGAGAAGCCGCTCCTAGGGGACAGGAAAATGCAGTGGCAGGCAGTGATGACTCTCCCCTTGAGGTACTCTGGCTAAGGCATGCTTCTGGAAACACAGACAGGCTACTGGGCAAGTGTACCAAGGCTGTGCGAGAGGAATCGGGAGGAGGGAGCCGGAGCTGCTGCCTAGCTGATTCTGAGAACTCTCAGCTTGACCTTTGGATTGGAGTGCAGTCTCTGAGTGGGATTTTTTTTTTTCTCCAATTTCAGGAGAAATCTCAGACTTCACCAAGAAGATAGAACCAATCTGTGGCCCTGTTAGGAAAATCTGCACTCATGCAGATTTTACTCCTGCCCTATAAAATGGCTATCCCATGGGATAGAATTTGGGGGGGGGGGTCTTTGCTAACAAAACTTTTTTTTTTTTTAAATTATCCTTCCATAGCCGGGCAGTGGTGACACACGCCTTTAATCTCAGCACTTGGGAGGCAGAGGCAGGCGGATCTTTGCGAGTTCGAGGTCAGCCTGGTCTACAAAGTGAGTCCAGGACAGCCAGGGCTACACAGAGAAACCCTGTCTCGAAAAACCAAAAAAAAAAAATTATCCTTCCTAGAGGCACCCTGGAGACTAGGGACAAGTGGGACCCAGATTCCAAACACACTGCAGGGACACCTAGAATGTGGGGTGGCCTTAGGAGGGTGCTCACAGTCTGGCTCTGAAGAGAGCCCTGGATTTGGCTTTCTGGGGAATATAGCTCCCATGTAGGGTTGGGCTCTGGACAGTCCAAGGTATTTGCACACCTTCTTCAACGCCCGGGGAACCCTGCTAATCCTGAAGCCAAACTTTGAAGGCCCCACTCTCCTTTTTTCTTCTTTTGACCTGGTGTCATAGTCACCATGACCAAGGCTATCTAAAAAGGAAACATTTAATTGGGTCTTACAGTTGCAGATCTTCTTGACAGGGCGCATGGAGGCAGGTAGGCAGGTGCTAGTGCAATATCTGAGAGCTTAGATGTTGATCCACAGGTAGTACACACACACACACACACACAGAGAGAGAGAGAGAGAGAGAGAGAGAGAGACTAGGCTTGGGATAGGCTTTTAAAACCTCAAAACTCATCTCCAGTGACACACCTCCTCCAACAAGGCCACACCTCCTAATCCTTCCTAAACAGTTCTGCCTACTGGAAATGGAATATTCAAATATACAAGCCTATAGAAGCCATTCTGGCTTGAACCACCACACCTGGCCGTTGCCTTTTGAGATGCCTTTCAGTGCCCTCCTAACTCTGGACATTGTATCCCCATTGATGTCCTATTTAGATTCTATCTTGTCCTCCTTGTTTGAACTTCTTGGGAGAGTGCAACCTGACCTGATGATATTCACACCTGCTACTCACTGTAGCCATTCTGTTATGGACTCCAGGTGCCCTGTGAGTGAAACTGAGACCACAGCTCCTGGCCTTGGGAGTCGAGGGATCAATCAATTGTGACAGCCCCAGTCTGGGGGCAGGTCCTGGGCTCACCGGTTAAAAATTGCATCAGTGCCTGGATATACACAAAGCCCTTTCCTCCTTCTCACTGTTTGTCTTAAGCGGCGCGGCCCAGTGACCGTCCCTACAGATCTCACACTGCACTGTGCTTCCCAAGTCAACCACTGATGGTTTCCAATGACACAGAGGACTCAAGAAGGTTCAACACAGACATGGCACTGGGGCCTCACCCTCAGAAAGTCAGGAACCAACTGCCGCAGACATCAAGGGTCGGTTGTGTCACAAATCTCAAGGCCGAGTTGTTTGTCTTTTCACAGAAACCAGGGATTGAACGCTGGGCTTTAGACAGGCTGGGCAGAGCTCAGGCAGGGAGCTGGCTCCCCATCCTTTCAAGGCCAGCTGTTTAGAATCAAGGTGGAAACATCCTGCAAGTGAGTGGGTACTGGGCACAGTGAGCACCCTGGGATTGTTACCTGGCATTTACATCCATAAGCTTGTACCTCAGTTTCCCTACTTTCCAATGAAACAGAAACTGATTTTTAAAAGAAGAAAATGATGGATTTACCTACAATTTGGCCAAATTAGAGAAAGACTACCCCACCCCCGCTACCCCAGTTGCTCTCTGCCTTTCCTGTGGCAAGGTTAGAATCGTCTAGAAAAGATGTCAACATACCATGAGATAGGTATTCATGTATGAGGAACTGGGGTGTTTCTGAACAGTAGAGAATTCACCTCACATGCACGAGGCCCTAGAGGTAATGTATGGTACCTCAAGAGTAACAAAAATAACTCTACATAAACCATCAACACAGCACACAATCTCTTCCTCTCGGGAGCCAGGGCTTTCTCTTACCCCAGGATGGGCCTCTCTGGGGTCAGTTGTTTTACAGTCCCTGTCGCAATGGTCTGATCGGCCCAGGGTGGGTACAGGGTCCCTTTGTAGAATCTGTCTCCTGCCAAGGATTCAGCATGGACTCCATTACAGAGTGATGGTGTGTACTCCATGGAGCCTCATCCATCGTAGGCTTTTGAGCCCTGAGAAGCCCCATCTGCCCTCAGCATTCCTCTGAGCACGCATTCTGTTTCCTCAGGAGGTTGGCTCTGATCTTTCCATTTGGTTCAGCCAGCCTGCAAAGCTCCTTCCCAACCAGCACAAATAACATTTCTGCTTTCTGAGGCCCATGGTGTATCAGAAAGCACAGCACCTTCCGTAGGCTCTTAATAAAATAAGTCCCTGCCGATTGTACTGATTTAAATATGAAGCACCCCTGACGATGTAAAGACCCTGGAGAAAAACCTCAGATTCAGGGGAATGAGCTCTCCTGCTGGCCCCAGTTCGCTTGGGAACTATGTATCTTTCTTTCTCACCCGCGTCACTATTCAATAGTTGCCATGGCAGTGAGCTAAGGACCTTACATAGGGAAACTCCTTACCCCATACCATATCTCCAAGTCCACAGAGCCCAGTCTTCCTTTCTTCTGTGGTGTGGCTTTATTCCCTGGGCAATTTTAAAAAAGAATCCCCTGAGAGGAATGGGGTGCATGGACAACGAGCAGTTCTAATAAGCCTGCCTTTCTTCTCTTTTATTTCCCCAAGGTGTTAAGATCAAAGTATGGTTTGGATTTTGTTTTCCAGCAACTGATCTCCAGCCCCCACCCCACCTCACCCTGTGCACTTGGCGGTGTCTTACAGAGAAAGGACTCCAACCCAGAGGGCGTGGACTTCCTTGCCTAAGTTCCCCTTTACTGGCTGGACTGTCCCCGCTCCAACCAATCTCACCGGGTTGCTTTTATGGAACTTTCTCTGCTCTGATGTTCCGGAGTCATTGGTGACGTCGGAACTTATTTTTCCTTATTTTTTATACACAGGGGGAGCAGGAAGGTGAAATTAAAGCCCGCAGGCAGCATGTGTCTTTCCCCCAACAGTAAGCGCACACCGTGTTATGAATAATAAAGCCGTATCCTTGTAGCTCTCTTTCTCTCAGAAGTGTGGAGCAGTTTGCCAACACAATTACATCAATGCTTACAATATTTATATAAGGCAGGCGCGAGGCGTCACATCTCTCCAGGACTCCGCCAGCCCTCGTGTGCAGGAGGGACGCAAGGCATTTCTCTGTCTCAGCAGCTCTTGGCTCAGTAAGCGCCCCGCCTCGCCCCAGCTTCATGTTTGTCTTTTTGAAAACTACACCATGTGGATGGAGAGAATGGAGAACATTGAGATGTTTTGCTTCGCCAGCTGAGAAAGAGGAAGCTCGTGTGTCTCGGAGATCCATCTGAGATGGGTCGAATGTGTTCCAGATACTCTTAGCCATCTGCTCCTGGCTCTGTCTCCTCTGGCTACCCAAGATCCTTGTGCTGGGTGGGATCCGGCTGGTTTCCACGTCAGGGGCTCATACCCGGGGGCGGGGGCGGGGGAGGGACTAGACAGCAGGGGCTCTCAGCAGATCCTCAATAAAGTCACACGATTTTTCATGTGTTGGAGTCAGACTGACTATGGTCCCTCCTAAGCACCATCATTTCCTCCTCCTTTCCTTTGTGAGTCTCAGAGCCCTTTCTTCCAGCAAGCCCCACTGCTGAGTGAGATTCTTGTTTCTTCTCATTATTTCTACTGTTTTTTTTGTGGGGGGAGGGGTCTGAGGAATAGAATATCCTTTAGTAAAAGGTGCCCCAGCTTTTCTATAGTGTGACATGAACCTCCTTGGTTTGTCAACCAATGGAAAATAAAGGATGGGTAAGCAAGTAGCCCGAGTAAGGTCTGGTCTCTGATAGTGATATTATTGCAATCATGATAGTCAAGCCAGATATGAATGTTGCTTCATTTCACACTTTTATGTGTGTATGTGTGTGTGTGTGCGCGCGCGCGTGTGCACGTGCGTGTGCATGCATGTGTGTGTGTGTCTGCTTGTGTGCTTGTGTGTGTGTGTTGGGGGAGATTGGGCACGTGAGTGTCATTGCATGTATGTGGAGAGTAAAGGACATCCTTGGGTGTCTTCTTCACTATCTACCTCCTTTGAGACAAGATCCCTGTTGTTCAACACTGCATACACCAGGCTAGCTGGCTTAGAAGCTTCTGGAAACTCCTGTCTCCGACTTCCACCTCATTTTAGGAGCACTGGAATTACAAACACTATCACAACTGGCTTTACCTGGTCCAGGATTCAAACTCAGGCTTTCATGCTTGCTCGACAAGTACTTTGCTCACTGAGTCCACCTCCCCAGTCCTCATTGGACTTTTTTTTTTTTTTTTTAAAGAAAAGTGGTTAAAACATGGATTAAATCCACCTGTTTGTTAATTACTCTCAGATGTTCTTAGTGTTTGTGTTTATTCTTGTTTGCTTTATTGCTTTATATTATGTGCAGAGTGATTTGCCTGCGGGTATGCATGTGCACCACACTTGTGCAGTGCCTGCGGAGGCCAGTGCCTGAAGAGGGCTGCAGATCCCCCGGAACTGGAGTTACAGATGGTTGTGAGCTGCCATGTGGGTGCTGGGAACTGAAGCCAGGTCCTCTGCAAAGGGCAGCCAGTGTTCTTAAAGGCTGAGCAAGCTCTCCAGCCCCACTGTGTTTATTCTTGTTCAAGAAGGTTAAGCAGTTGGGGGAGAAGCATATACCCTTAAACTTAGTCATTTATTTTTGGTGGCTCCAGGGATATAAGACAGGGCCTTAATCATGCAAGGCAGACCCTCTGACACTGAGATAAACCTCCAAACCATGGACATATCTTTGAGTTAAAAACAAGTCACAGAGGTTCACAAATGGTTCTTAAGTTATTTTCAGTTAATGAATCAGCCGATCTCTTCTAGGCACGTTAAGCATAGCTTTTGGTGTTGCTGGTGGTGCTGGTGTTGTGGATATTGTTGGTGTTCTTCTCTCTGGATGCTGATGCTACTCTGATGCTGATGCTGAGACTCCCGACGCCCATCCCAGTCACAGCTGCTGCAGGAGGAGGAAGCTGGGATGCTGATGCCCTCTATGTTACTGGACTGGATCCAGCTCCTTCCCCCTGCCTAGCACACAGCAAGAGCCAGATAAGCTTTGGTTGAATGATGGAGGAGGCAGGTCACCTGAGTGACTGTGTCTTAGTTACTGTTCTGGTGCTGTGAAGACACACCATGACCAAGGCAACTTATTTAAAAAAACCAGCATTTAGCCGGGCTTGCTTGCAGTTCCAAAGGGTTCGTCCACGATCGTCACGGTGCAGAGCGGGCAGGCATGGCGCTGGGGCAGTAGCTGAGCACTTACATCCAATCTGCAAGACACAGACAGAGAGGTTCAGGCTGGGCCTGGCATGGGCTTTTGAAACCTCAAAGGCCATGCCTCCTCCAACAAGGCGGCACCTCCTAATCCTTCCTAAATAATCCCCCAACTAGGAACCAAATATTGAAGTATATTAGTCTACGGGGGCCATTTTAATTCAGATCACCTTCTTTTTTTTTTTTTTTTTTTTTTTTTTCGAGACAGGGTTTCTCTGTGTATCCTTGGCTGTCCTGGACTCACTTTGTAGACCAGGCTGGCCTCGAACTCACAAAGATCCGCCTGCCTCTGCCTCCCAAGTGCTGGGATTAAAGGCGTGCGCCACCACCGCCCGGCTAGATCACCTTCTTAAAGACACTGTACTGGAGTCCAAAGCATGGGAAGGTTTGGCTGGGACAAAAGAAGATGAGAGGGAAGTGGATGTCTTTGTGTTCTTGCCCAGGTGCCTCAGCCCATCTATGATCCAAGCAATCGAGTGTCTGTTCCATGCAATCACTCATGGATTCCGCCAACTTTCACTGTGTGTCAGACGCAACTAAATTCCAGGAGCACCGGATCATAGGTGATGTATGTTCCCAAAGAGCTCACTACCTCGGAGCAGCGGTAGCGTTCTGCACAAAAACGAGTTGAATACTGACCTGAGTCACTTACTAAAAATGTATTGCTGCCTGCACATGTGGGTGTCTGTTTTGTGGGTGGTAGTGCCGGGGAGCATGTGTGGAGGTCAGAGGACAAAATGGTGGGCTCTGTTCTCTCCTTCCACCTCCTTGTAGGTTCCAGGGTTTGAACTCAAGTCACCAGGCTGGCATGCAAGTGCTTGTATCCGCTGAGCCATCTCATTGGCTCCTTTGTTTCATTTTTAAGAAGTTGTACTAACTAGTCAGTATGAATTACCTCTCTCTCTCTCTTCCGTGTGTGTGTGTGTGTGTGTGTGTGTGTGTGTGTGTGTGTGTGTGTACCTGCACATGCACACACTGTCTGGCAGGATCCCTCCTTCACCCTCCTCTCAGTGGTCTTTTGCTGCGCGGTACAGCAGCTCTACCCTAATCTTTGACTGTGTGGTGTGTGTGTGTGTGTGTGTGTGTGTGTGTGTGTGTGTGTGTGTGTGTGTACCTGCACATGCGCACACTGTCTGGCAGGATCCCTCCTCCCCCCTCCTCTCAGTGGTCTTTTGCTGCGCGGTACAGCAGCTCTACCCTAGTCTTTGACGGGCATGACCACCAGGAACTGCAGACTTTTTCGTTCACTTTTGTCTCACACACACAAAACAAACCCTTAACTTCTCATGAAGCTCGGTTATGATATCACTCTAAGGAAAAGCTCCCTCTCAAGCAGGGTCCCTGAGAGAGTTTAAAAGCGCTCAGTCCTCCCCCCCCCAACCCAGGAGCTATACTCCATTTCCTGCCCTGCTGCCAGGATGTCTCGGCAGGATGCAGTCTGGCCCATTACAGAACTTAGAATCCTGGTTGCAAATGAAACCTGAGATACAGCTAGCCTTGCACCTAATGTTGGAAAGTTGTCGGGATCTCTCACAGATGTTTGTCAGGTCTCTTAGAGCCTGACAAAGGGCTCACTGTCTATGCAAAGTGCCTGCTCCCATACTGAGCACTTAGGTCTGCTTGGGCACCTTACAGAGGGTGGGCTTGTATGCATGTTCAAATCGTTCTCCCAGCCACTTCCATGTTTACTTCCTCCCCTGTCCTTCCTTCTTACTCATTACTCCTCAAAGATTCTAAGACTGAAAGACACTTCCCATCTCCTGTCACCCCCCTTCCAAGCCGAGCACTCCCACGGTGTGTCTGTGGTTTCTAGAGCCCTGGGTGTCTGGATCCTTCCTCTCCACTCCCAGGAACGTGTGCTATGAGATATCTTGATTAAAAGCCCTAAAAAGAGCATCATTTTCCAGTCTTTGAGCATATGGCATACCTGTTATGATTTGTGCATGGCAAGGGTCCTCTAAAACTCAGGCACTAGTTTGGCTGGCTTGTGTGATACTTGGGGGGTCTGGCTTTCCTCTCCAGTCTGAGCAGATTACTCTTTCTTTGGAGGCTGCATTGATTTACCAAAAGAGTGGATCGTTGGAGAGTTGGTCCTCCTCTCAGGGCATGCCAGCACCACAACTAATTTGTTCTCTTCTAGTGTCTACCATTAGTGGAGCCCAAGGCTCTCACTAGAGGCTTCGTGAATGTCAGCAACATGGCACCCTACTGCCCTGCCCCAACACAAGGGGCCCAAAAGCACACCCTTCTTTCCTGAACTACTGTGTCTCCAATACTTTCTTGTGATCACTAAAATTAGACTAAGGCAGTTGCTACTATGTATTATCTGAACACAATATCTTTATTTAACACAGACTACAATTGTATAAGTTTTAAAAGCAACCACATCTCTCTCTTGGCTCATATAAGCTTTACCTAAAGAAAAGCACTAGATATTTTGAAAATAAGAGTTTCAATTAAACCAGATCTTCCTTGTTTAGCTCTGTGTGAAGTCAACTTGTTGACTTCAACATCTTGGCACTTATCAGCCATGCTGACATAGGTTACGGTTTTCTTCAAAACTAGGTTTGACTTGTCTGTCTAACCCAAACTGCTTACCCTGTCAAACAGGATTTGAGGTCCAGCCTCAGAGATAGCCCAACCTGGGAAAAGACAACATCTTTGCTTCTTTCTATTCTCCTTAATAACAAACAAAGATGGTGGGAAGAAGGCATTCCCTTAATGCTTGCTGTATGATTAAAAGAAAAAAGAAAAAGTACTGTGTGAGGCTCAACCAGAAATGGTGCTTTTCAAAACAATCCAAAGTTGTCATTTAACGAATATCCTTCTTAATGTTTCCTTCCTTCAGATCTCTGACAAAGACCAAGAATTCATGTAATTGTGGAAAATTCCCATGCTTCTCAGATAATTTTGAACAACTGTCTCTTTAAAGAAAGGAGCTGAGAGCTGGAGTGATGGTTAAGTGGTTAAGAACACTTCCTGCTCTTGTAGGATACTGGAATTCAGTTCTCACAATCACGTCCGGCAGGCAGCTCACCACCTGAAACTCCAGCTCCAGGGGATCTTATGCCCTCTTCAGGCCTCTGTGGGCACTGCACTCATGTGCGTGTGCACACACACACACAGAGGCACATACATACACACTATTAAATCTTAAAAGAGCTGGGTGACCCATGGTGCTCCCCATTCTAACTTAATTGCTAGATTTGCTTCCTGAGGGCCCTCGCATCGAAACACTATCTCCTCAATACAGTGGCATGAACAAAAACTTTTGACAAGCCAAGCTGAGCATAATCAGGAAGCCTGGAGCATCAGCAACTGAGAATTACTGTGGTCGGAACCATTTCTACACATTTCATCCTTCCAGCGCTCTGTGCCCAGGTAGGTCTTGGGAAAATTCGTGTGCTACCAAAACTAGTGAATACTTGTAAGGAGGGGGAAGATTTTATTACCCATTCCGATTTCCATGACTGCCCCCATACTTCTTTTTAAGGTCATGTAAATATCTTAATGCTTGGTGGTGACCTCAAACCGCTAATTCCTGAGGGCACTGGTATTCCCGACTTTACTGAAACCTACAGTTTGCTAAGCCTCAGGTGACTCTGAATCTAGACAGGTTTCAAGGAAAGGCTGGTAGGAATTTACTGGAACAACATCTGGGGGCACAGGATCCGTTGCTCCAGTCTGACCAGGTTGAGGTACTCTGTCCACAGATGGCTGGCACTGGCGGCGTGGGCCGTGGAACCGTGGATCTCTCAGAAGAAATCAAAGGGTTGATTCATTTCAGTCTTCCTTATTGCCAGAGCTGTCTCCAAGCCAGGGAGAACACTCAGCATCTTGGCTACTGGGGACAGACGAGAGAGCCTTGCTTCCCGGTTGATGAAACTCTCCTAAACCTCACAGCCGGGGGGTTATTTGTAACAACAACACAAGGTAGCAATATAGCGAGTGGCCTTGTCCCAGGGCCTCTTTGCTCTGTCTGTGTGCGTCCACACTGTGGAGATGACTGGAGTGTCCAAGGGAAGCCTCGCGGAAGGGAAGCTCTCGCCTGAACCCGGGTTTTCCAAACAGCCACCCTCCCACACTGCAGCCCCACCCTGAAGGCGCTCAAGATCCTGGACTCTGACAAGATGTATTTATGGTGATTAAAGTACATACTTGGGAGTCAGGTAGATAGCTATGGGTTAGAACTCCAGTCACGCCACTTTAAAGGTCATGAGCGAGATACTCACTGTTCTTATTTAGGAAGATCTTCCTTTTGTTTTCTGCAGTCCTGGGAGAGAACCCAGGGCCTTAGAAATGCTAGGATATGCTCTACTACTGAGCTACGTTCCCAACTCTGATGTCTCTTGTTTTAACACAGCAATAATGGCATTTTGTAAATCTATTCAGAGAAATAAATCAATTACTGCCTGTGTATTCATCAAAGAGTCTGACTCACACTAAAAGACAATACTCCCTGCCCCCTTATCTTTAGGGATACACTCCAGGACCCTAGTGGGTGCCTGAAATTGCAGGTGGTGCCAATTCCTATATTTACTATAACATTTAAATTTTTGTATAACATTTAATTTATAAATCAGGCACATTAAGGGATTAACAACTATAATTAATATTAAGACAGGCAATTATAATAAAACTCCAGCAGCACAACTCTTGCACTTGGGAACATTATTAAATAAGATGTGAGTTATGCGTCAGAGTCTCTCTGGCAATGATGATGGTGACCAAGAGACTGACAGGCAGGTAGCATGTACCGCATGGATACGGTTCACAGAGCAACTCGCATCCCAAACAAGATAGAGCAGAATGTTGCAGCAGTTCATCATGCTGCCCTGCATTTTCCAACTTATGGGTTGTTTATTTCTAGACCTTTCCTTTTAATACATTCACACCACAGGTAATTTTTAGGACAGAAAAGGGAAACCATGCACAAGATGGGAACAACTGTAATAAAATGACTTTTAAAAAGAATTAACTAAGCCGGGCGGTGGTGGCGCACGCCTTTAATCC